>JARYHS010013630.1:262562086-262676942 GCA_031002005.1 Vandiemenella viatica
ACTTCGTAAATCTAAAAAAAAAAAAAGGTCGCCTATCTGGCCTAGGACCCAGAATATTTTTATTTTTATTATTTTTTTGCACCAGGATCCTTGTTAACTTAGCTACGCCGCTGATTGCTCCCCTCTCTCCTCCCCTAAAGCAGGCGCTGGTGATACATAGAAACATTTAGCTTCTAACAACAATTTTGATGAGCGCCAATTTGGTGACCTCATGTATCACATTGTTCCAACTTTTATCATAGATCTATAATAAAAATTCCGGTACAGGAATTATAAATCGTACTTAGCCTTAAATTGTTTAAATTCATACTGTCGGTAAGTTCACAAGAAGATGTCTTCAGTTTTGGGCGTGAAATATTATGACACCTCATGTATCACATTGTAATTCCGTTTGTAATATGTATGTAATAATAAAAGTGAAAATAAAAATTTAAAAAATTTAAAATGCTGACTGACAAGGAGCTGTAGTAAGTTTGTGGTTAAGTTGAAATGCAGCCTGGACCAGAATGGCTACTAATACTCCATGGTGCATAGGGGATTTGGAGTGAAGAACGTGGCTGCCATGGCGAATTCTGAACACAATGACTTCAGAATCGGCTCAAGACGTCCATTGTCGCTGAGTGAGTAATCGTATGTTTCGTTGTGCGTCAAGGCCTCGTATCCATTTGAGCACGTTCAGGCGAATGAGCCGCTCAGTGAAGCAAGCGGCTCAAGTGTGGACGCCTGAGCACGCTCGCAACGAACGACAGCGAGCGCACTCGGGGCGAGCCGATCGGTTGTCGGTATTTTGGAATGCTCAAAGGCGAGCCAGTGTTTGTTCGGCGCTCAGTGTGGACGGTATTTCGCGGTTTCTACAATAAGCGCGAGCACGTGGGACAAAGAAACTTGATTAACTCTAATTGATGTGTATGAATCAAAGAGGGTGTTATGGGATACCTCCAGTATTATAATCCAACTAAAAAATAAGGTGCATGGCGTGAAAGAAGCGAGATATTCAACTTTAGTATTGATGATGTAAAGAAAAAATAACAAGCCAGCTAGGGTCATTCAGGCGAGAATGATCAAAACAGAAGAGAACTTCTATAACGGGAATTGGTCTTTTTTAATAGTATTTCTCACAGCTTAACAGATTTTGATTCAATTTGGTGTTACGAAATTCAGATCCTAAGTGCCTAAAATCATATTGATTTTGTGCCAGGCAATATAATTGTTTTACCAATTTTTATTAAAAACTTGAAATCAATGCCATAATTTAAAAAAGAAACATAAAAATAACCTTTAAATCTATATTTGTAAACACAAATTAACAATAGGTACCAGCCTTCATATAATTTTGGAGTGACTCAATAGTGCCATCACAGACTACCGGTACTAAACGGATGATGCTTTGTTTATATACTTTGAACATATACTGCAGGCTTGTGTAGGGACTTCTTGAGGCTAGGAATCTTAAAGTTATTATAAATTTTATCTTCTGGTGGGATCGCCTAACGCATAGGCGTATCGTGCATTTTAATATGAGGTCCAACTAATGACGGCAAATGTTGGAAATCGATCTCGTAAAGTTTTGAAATAGCTCATTGTCTTCTTCTAAAGTCAATTCGCGAATTAAATTATTAAGATAATTTCTTCGCTGACGATGGCCTTTTTCTAATCCATCACCTTGGTAATTTTCTTCTCTGTTTTGACATCGTATGGATAATAATAAAGGCCGCAGCTACGCGTGACGACACGTCAATAGCCGAGCGTTTTCTGAGCACTGAAACCAGGCTCGTTCGACCAAAATTTCCTTCACGCTCGAACGAGCGCGCTCAAATGAATGAGCGGCTCACTCGCCTGAGTGTGCTCAAGTGGATACGAGGCTTTAGTTATCTATTGCCTGACTTTAATTTACTTTTATTTAATAGTAAAACACAAAGAAAAAGTTAAGCATAATGTTAACCACAAAGGAGAAATTTTTCTGCTGATCGTACTCTGAACAGAAACAAAAACTCTTATACGTATGATAACACACTTTCAAGCGACGAAGGCCCTACCTTTATGTAAATAAAGCAGTGAGGGCTGCACCAAAATTTATTAATTATATTATTCTAAATATAAAAAATCTGAGTGCTAGAATATTTCAGGTTAGCAGTAGCTATTATAAAATGTTGAATGAGACAATTTTTAGCTTTATTTAATTTACTTAATTGCGATGGAGTGCACGCCCCGGTGATAGCTTCCGTAGACACACATTTTCCCCCTTTCTCCGACCCGCCTACTTTTGCCCTATACGAAAGTTAATTTGAAATTTTTGCAGCGATTTTGGTAAGTTATTCATCATTTGCTTTGGTAATTTATTCCAATCCCTGACCCTGTTCCTTTTGTAACATTCTATCCGCTGTCAGAAATGAAGCATTAATATTAATCAGAAAAGTGGATAAAGTAAATTGAATTTCTAGTAATGAGAAAGGAAAAGGTAATCTTTTTCTTTTGTGTACGTTATACTCATGACGACTGTGAGCAAGTAATTCAGAAGTTGGAACTTTTTCTCATGTTATCAGCTGGTTATGGTAAGAATGAAGAAATGTAGCAGTTACATAGATAAAATGAAGAATCAGTTAAAGGTTTCCCAAACTCTTTCAGTACACGGTGCACTTACAGGATTAGTATTTTGTCACGGTGGCCTTGTCAAAATAGATCTGATTTGACCTTAATAAGGCATAGAAATTAAAACAACTTTTTTCAGAATAATAAAATAATATAATCAACACAATATAAAAATGTGAAAACATTCAATGATAACTCAGCCAAGACCACGTGTAAGCATGCTGCTCTCCAAACATTTTTGTAAATTGCGGGATAAGACTCGATTCTGCTACTCTAATTTCTTGCACCTCGATGATTTGCTCTTTAATACAGCTACAGTTGAAAATCTGGCTTCTCATAAGTGCAATATTGCAAATGGAGTGAGAATCCTTAAAACATTTGAACTTATATTTGAATATCTATTATTGAAAGTTTTCCAAAATACCACAAAATTGGACAGGAAGATTTTAAGACTGTTGTCACAGTAGAGTTCAGTGAGATTTTGTTCTGCTGCGAAGTAAATTCTGGAGGAGCTTGACCATGAAGGTCCACATAAATCCTGGATCCGAGTAAATTTTTTCACATTATGTTTCGCACAGTGTTTTGTAAACCACTTGTAAGGTATCCCTCGTTATATTTGCAATATTTAGTTAGAATCGGGCCGAGTTTTGGGTTAACTTTAGTATCCGGTACCACACTTTAAACCGAGTTGACAACACTTTCCATACACTAAAGTGAATAAATAATCCATAATCAAGGTAAATAACATATAAATGGCATTAAATAAACGATATTCCAGCAGGAAATAGGTAACCTCCAGTAAAAGTAAACTTGTAATAGCAGATATTGACATTGTTTAACGAGTTGCTATGAACCGATTTAAATGAAGGAGATGATTAAAAATAGTAAATATAGCCACTAAATAAACCTTTTATCATGGTAAATAAACTTTATTTCAGAGATAAATAAGTAATTTCAATACCAGTAAAATCTAACCCATAAATTTTGGCATATAACAGACTTTGGTATTTCTGAAGTGATTTTCGTCTAGTAAAGAGTATAAAAATCTAATAATACACAGGCCTAGAACCATTATAAACATAACTTCACATTTAAATACAGTTTGGCAGGTATTTTAAAGAAATAGACTGGATGTTTTGAACGGTAGACTAAAGCAGTATGAAGATATCACATTGTAATGAAACTTGACCATTTTAGAGTCCTAAAAGTAGTCACAATAATCCTTGAGACAGTGTAGTAGATTAATTAACAGATTTCTGATAGTTTTCAAGAGTTTAATAATCACAACAAGTAATTATTTAGGATTTTGAATACTCATTCTCTTAAACAGTTCACATAAATAATTTGAGGTCTTTTAAGTAGTTTCAGGATTTAAAAAGTAACTATATACGTAGTAAATAAACTAATCTTTCAGTTTTAATAGGTGTTAAGCTATTTCAAGCCGTAAAATACGAGATATCAGTGAATAAACAGGCGCCGGTAAACCAACTAATTTGTTCGATTTTTCGGAATTAATTCTAACACTATTAAACCACTTCAAAAGCGCAAAGAGCATGTAAAAACCAGTTAACACACATAATTAATTTTCTAGACACATTTAAAGGCATTTCACTAACCTGTTGTAGGATAATTCAATCACAAAGTAACTTGCTATAGACACTGCACATATAAAATGCTTCTGCACTGATTTTAAACACAGTCATACAGTAAAAAGTAGCTAATAAATTAAAACAGTCCTAAATAGAATCAAATTCATCTAAATCTTGTAGTTTTCTAACTGTTTAAGTATTTTTAAATATGATCTGAACACGTAAAATAGAATACCCGACTTTGACATTTTATTATTCAAAAACCTATTCAGATTCCGGGTTAAAGAGTAGCTTGTTTTAATAATCCATTCTTTTAGCTTCCTACATATTTATTTCATGCCGTTTGAAGCAATAGAACCGACGTTATAGGTTTCCTAAATTCACTCGACATTAAATCCACGTGTAAATAACTAAATAATTTATTGTGTCTCAGATATAACAGCTACAAAGATGAAATAAACGCTAAAATACGCAGTTTAATTCAGGCTACACATTGATAATTTTTCCGGCGTAATAATCCATAAACCTTCAGAGTTATACCATAAAACATAAACGATAATTACAACTGATTGTTAGAGATTACTAGTCTTACTATAACTCAACAGATTTAAACAAAGTTTATATTTTGCGAGAGACTAAAATCGGGAATAATATTTTAAACCTAATTTCGAGTTAATAATTACAGCCAATTCTAAATAAGGCAACAACACTTTGACTAATACGGTAGTTCACTTCTTACACATCCATATTTGGTAATTTTTCGAAGAGAGAAGCGATCATGTGACCCGAGCTTATATAAGGCAGCTAGGAGACTTGGCACAGGACACTTGGCTGGAACACCTCGTAGTAGCATCATGTAACTTTCGGGTGGCGGTATGCACAGAGTGGTGAATGCCGGGAAGTGGTGACGTCATGGTAGGTCAGGCTGTGCACGAGTCTATGGACAGCGCGTTAGTGACGGCCATTGTTTGAAAGTGTAGACCATCATCATTTCGAACAATCAGTTTCAGGAGATGTGTATTTCGAACCTTTGTTTTATTTTCACCGGGGGAAATGCGGTTTTGCTCTTGATTCTCAACTTGTGATTTTTGGTGAAGATGAATGTCCGATTGCCTTGCTAACTGTAAAATGACATTAATAACGTGACTGTTTGGAAAATATAATTCTGTGATTTCGACTTGTGACTTTCATTTATACTTTAGTACCCTTCTTGTGGTGGGTTTAAAACTACAAGTGGCGACTGTGGTCAATGTTAACAGTTAGCATAATCATTTTAACACGGTTACAGAACTTTCTTTTGGACTTAGAATATTTTTGGACGACATCTGGTTCAGGTGATTTAGGCGGGTACCAACCCCCAGTACTCGACTACGCCCTGACACACTCAGTGAAATTTGAAAGGTATTGCATGGATAAGGACAACAAGTCTTGTGAAAAAACTATCGAATTAGAGAACATGTATTTGTGCAATTCAGGGAAACAGTCTTGAAGACAACACTCTTTAATTTTTCTTTTCCACAACTGCAGATTGTTTTCCTAAACTTCGCAATGTGTTCCAAAAGTTTCAAGATGTGCATGTTATTGCCTAGCAGAGACAAATCAAATTCAAAGTACTTAGTTGCCCCCACCTCCCCCCCCCCCAAAAAAGTGATGAATTTCTTAACATAACTCGAATTCGGGGGATAAGACGTTCCCACGTGAAGGGCATCATGATCTGCAGTAGTGTACCAAAACCCTGTGATCAGCTCCCAAGTCAATACATAATTTTTCACGCTTTCTGTGGCGTAGGTTTTTATGTAGATTACTTTTTCTATGATACTTTCTTATACCAAGTTCAATTAGGAACTCATCGAGTTTGATGCAAGTACTTCCCTATGGATGATGCAATGACTCCACATAGCACGCGGTGCTTTGCGGTGAATAAGCGCCTTTAATCCACCACAACGACCAGATGTAGATCGATACTTATACTGATGCACTTCTCTAAACCCAAATCATTTCCTGTAACTTCTCAGGAATTTCAACCAAGTCTTCAGCCTTTGCGCTTTCAATAAGATGTTTACAGAACAGAAGATCTTCATTTATAATATTATCACCCAGAAAGCGTTCATAACAAATAAGGTGAGTTTCTTAATTATTGTAAGTGGCTTCATCAATTTGCAGTCCAAATTCCTTGCCTTCCATTTTCTCTATTAACTGATCTTTTAGATCTTTAGTCATACTATTTGATTATTGTAGGCCTTTCCTTCAACAGTTGCTTGGTAAATTAGTATTCGTTGTTTAATAATACGCCATTACAACTGTGGGATATTGTTTTTATTTTCCGGACGCGTTTCGCCTCTCGTCGAGGTATCTTCAGCGTACAGTTTTGCTGTAATATGTGATTTGTTATTGACTTTTGAATATAATGATTTTTAGATATACCAAAATTATTCTTATATAGGAAGCATAATATTACTTATATTTATATATCAGTTTGATTACTAATATTTATATATCAGTTTTGGATTATGCTGCAAGACGTTTTGTTTACATAAGTATACTAGGATAGGTTTTATATTGTAACTTACATTTAACATTTGCATTTTGAGGTGTGGTCGTTGCTCGCATGTGACCTCAACCAGCATGTTGTTTTTTACACTATTTCACTTGGTATAGTTTGCTCTCGTGACTTTAGCAATCAATTTTGAGGCATAGTTTTCAATGCACGGCATTGTCAAACTTTATGTGTGCGCTTTTGCTGTTCTGCTGATTTCTTGACGGTGCTCTATCGGTAGTGTAGTGTGTAGTGAGCGGCGAGTATGAATTTCGAAATTGTAGGGGAGAGTGGGGAGGAATGGGACACAGGAGGAATGGGACACCTGTGATATTTTCAAAACTACCGCGTCTACTAACTTCAAATGTTCATCATAGATAACGCTAGGAGTGCCCTATAAGCCAGTGGAGTTATATCGTTGAAAGTGGTGGACTTTAAAATTTTGTGTTGAAAAAAGTGTTTTTCGCCTTTAAAAGTAAGTTTAGTGTGTTGTATGAATTTTTTTCTTATTTTTAATAGAACAGAGAAAGTCATAATGCTTTAACATGTGGGCATAACATATAATTTGAAGATTATTTAACACCAAAAAGTTCTGCTTTGTGATCAGTAGTTTTTCTTCCATGCACGTAAATTTCAAAATGGTTGCCTGCAGGAGGTTTGGGACAATGGTTTGCAGGTGGAATGGGACAAGTCCCAACCTCCTGCACTATGTAAACTAAATTGTATGAAAAATAAGTTGAAATTATTGTGCATCGTCCAATAAATGTAGAAGCTTTTCATTTTTTACATTTTTTTCAGACTTTTGTGTTCACAATGCCTCGTGTTTATAAGAGAAAAACTAAACGTCAGAGGTTAACAAAGGAAAAACTTAAGTATGCTCTCTCTGAGATAATTGAGAAAAATCGGTCATTAAGAGATGTGGCCAAGGAAATTGATTCGAGCAAGTCTACACTTGACAGATATGTAAAAGAAGCCAAATTGTTACCTATTGGAGATGAATATTGCTACCAACCTAATACAAATGTACGACAAGTTTTCACCATTCAAGAAGAAAGAAGTTTGAAGTTGTATTTGATAACTTGCTCCTACATGCATTATGGATTAACTACAGTTCAGGCTCGCAAATTTGCGTACCAATTTGCTAAGGCCAAGAAAATTCCAGATGTTCTTGGTTGGGAAGAAAAGAAGACAGCAGGAAGGGAGTGGCTATTTGGTTTTATGAAACGCAATATGGACATTACTTTACGTTCTCCATACCCTACCAGTCTGTCAAGGGCTACTAGTTTCAATAAGAACAATGTTATGAAGTTCTTCGACAATCTGAGAGAAGTTCTCCTCCGCCACTCTTTTAGTGCAAATAGTGTGTGGAATTGTGATGAAACAGGTGTTACAACTGTTCACAAGCCTGGAAAAGTGATTGCGGAGAAAGGAACAAAACAAGTAGGGCAAGTGACATCAGCTGAACGTGGTCAACTCGTTACAGTTTGTTGCTTTGTTAATGCAGCAGGTAATACAGCACCACCTGCATTTGTTTTTCCACGGAAGAATTTCAAAGATCATATGCTGTATGGTGCTCCAGAAGGCAGCTTAGGTTTGGCTCATCCAAGTGGATGGATGACTGCAGAGAACTTTAAGAAAGTTTTGGATCACTTCATTAAAAATGTGAAATGCTCAAAGGAAGATCCAGTTCTACTTTTGTTTGACAATCATGATAGTCACATAAATATTGAAATCATAGACACTGCGAGAGAAAATGGGGTTATCATTGTGACATTCCCCCCTCATTGCAGTCATCGCCTTCAACCATTAGATGTGTCAGTGTATAGTTCGTTCAAAAACAGGTACAACATGGCATGTAGTAACTGGATGGCAATGCAGCAAAACCTTGCTGAACCAATCAGCATCTACAATATTGCAAAGCTAGTGAATTCCGCATTTCTTCAAGCTTTTACTAAAGAAAACATCATCAGTGGTTTTGAAAAAACTGGTATTTGGCCATTTAATTCTGAGATTTTTACAGATTATGATTTTTTGATGTCATCAGTCACCGACCGTCCATTTCCACAAACAACAGAACAAGACACAACTCAGAATCTACTTCCAACAACTGATAGGCCTCCACAGGGAAATGAGTATGAAGAAGACACAGAAGAAATTCCTTCGACTTCAGCTCGAGAATCCGTCACACCAGAGATGGTACGACCATATCCGAAAGCTGCAGCAAGAAAAACAACAGGAAGAGGAAGAAAACCTGGGAGAACACGGATCTTGACTGACACACCCGAGAAAACTGAAATTGAAGAACAGTTGAGAAAGAAAACAGCGAAGATCATCAGTCCATTTGCCCTGTCTAGGCCTGCATTTGTTTCTTCCAAAGAAACAAGAAAAATGTCTGAAGAAGAAACTTCAGAATCAAGTGAGGAAATGGAAACATCACATAGTGAAGAAGAATTCACAGAATCATCAGACGACGAGCAAGAGTTAGACTTAAATTATGAGATCAAAGATGTTACAATTGGTGACTTTGTTCTTGTAAAATTTGACACACAAAAAACTCTCGTGCACTACATTGGAAAAGTAAAATCCGGATGGGATGAAAACAATTGCTTGCTGGTCAAATTTCTGCGGAAGCGAGGCAAGTCAATGACATTCGTTTATCCCAATGTAGAAGATGTGGGTGTTACTAGAAGAGATGATATAATTTTGAAGATGCCAGCTCCCGTCGTTGGAGGAACCAAGAGAACTAGCAAGATTTTTCGCTTCGGAATAAATTTAAGTGTAAAATTTCCTACACTACGATAAAGAATTTTGTATGCAACATTTTTTCTTGTTAAGCCACAATTTTTTCAGTTTCTAAACCTAAATTATCTTTTTTTAATATTAAACTTGTCCAAGAATAACATTGTTGGTACTTTTTTTAAAAAATGAAGTTACTGTCCCATTCCTCCTGCACTTAGTCCCATTCCTCCTGCACGCAGGAGGAATGGGACAATGTCACTTCTTTCCGAAAATTGAAGATTCCCTTGCTATTATAGCGTATTTTGAAAAGATACTTATACAGTATATAGTCAGATACATGTACTCAACATATACATAGTTCATATACTTCCAATGTTCCCACAGCTCCCTGAAAAAGAACTCAAACACAAATTGTCCCATTCCTCCCCACTCTCCCCTATTTGTGTGTGAGAGTGTTTTGCTTTGTTTTAGCTAAATGTGCATGTAAACAAAACGTCTTTCAGGATAATCCAAAACTGATATATAAATATTAGTAATCAAACTGATATATAAATATAAGTAATATTATGCTGCCTACATAAGAATAATTTTGGTAAATCTAAAAATCATTATATTCAAAAGTCATTAACAGATCACATATTACAGCAAAACTGTACGCTGAAAATACCTCGACGAGAGGCGAAACGAGTCCGGAAAATAAAAACAATATCCAACAGTTGTAATGGCATATTATTAAATAACAAATACTACTTTAGTCATATGATTAATCCTTCGACTAATAGCATTGTTAGCCAGAGGTACAGTACCTATGAAATTTCTATTTCCGCCGATTCTCCCTCCATAATACTATGTCAAGATCAGCCCGAAGCGTAAGCTCTTCTGCAATGGTGTGGGGTTGTTTGCACTTCGCACCCATGTACCTGTATGCCACCTAGAAAGACTAGCAGAGCGGTGCTGGTTACTGAAGACTGTTGATTGAACACATTTTTTGTTTGTAAATTTTGCAACTTCGTGCTTTTTAAAAAAGTTCTCGCTTTTTTTCTTTATTCATTGTTTACTTCTACTGATGTAAAGCCAAAATCCATATAAATATGATCGTATTAACGATATTTACCCTTTTTCGCTCCCCCACCATTGTCAATGCTTGGTCACTCTCGCTTGAGCTGTAGATTTGCTTATTTAATAAATGTCTTTCCATTTTATGACTAAATATTCAAAGCGATAGACTTAAAACAAATAAAACGATCTCCTCTTACATGACGTGTTTTGTAATTTTTGAATTACGGATCAAAGATCGCAGATTTGTTCACTATGGAAAATATGGGAGAGGAGAGGGGTGCGCGATTTGAGTCCCTGTTTATTCCTCACGGCGCCCTCGGGTGACGCGGCGTACACTTTGGGAACCCTGAGTTAAACTAAACTGACATCAGGTAAACTGCTAGAATGGGATATGCAGGGCCGATTTTTTCTCTGCAGTCGTTTGAGCTATAAATATCGGTACTGTTTACTCAGGTCTTACAAACACCATTTTACTTGTCAGTGTAGCGGATGGTAAAGCTCACAAAGACGATGCCGAAGTTGCCTTGTTGGAATTACTGTCGGCACCAGGGTAGGGAGAAACTAAGTTCTCAAGCCCCCTCCATCCCTCAAAAGCTTCTAAGTCCAACCCCGACATCATAAATTTGCAGTTTTTTTTTTTTTTTAGCTCTACTATTCTCTTAAGGGTGGCAATCTGAAATAGAATGAGATTTCTGTCGTCAACCCACCTCCCCTCCCTCCTATTTCAGCTCACATTATCCAAGGAGACTATAAAGCCTACCCTCGCCCGGGTCAATCCCCCCTTCAAACTAAAATCCTGGCAAGCCCCTCCCCCCCAAACCAAAATCCTAAATCCGCCAATGACTGTCGGTGATAATTGAAGGACTCTTATTATGAACAATTTAGTGACAGAATTATATTGATGAGGTTAGAAACCAATAAGGCCCATTCAAACTAGCGGTCAGCTCAGCTCATCTCAATTTAGGTCAAAAATCGCTATACACGTAATCCAATGGGAGCATTCACACTACGCGGTCCGCTCAGGTCAGGGCAAGGCAGGTCAAACTGTAGATCATGCCGCCTCCGATGAACAACGGTCAAGACCTGAGCTGAGCTGACCGCTAGTGTGAATGGGCAATGGTCAGGTCAGGTCAGATCAAATGGGCGACGAACGTCTGAAAACTATACTTGTAAGCAATTAGAAAAGAGTAATAATAATAAATTAATATTTTAACGGTATGTTATTTCTGTTTATTACAAAGTCAGCAAACTTTAATATATATTCAAATAACCACGTTATTACAAGTGTATATACCAACGTCAAAGGAAGATGACAAAGAAAAAGAGAAAATATACACCGAAATTGAAGAATTAATCCAATATGTGAAGGAGGAGGAAAATCTAATAATTATGTGTGATTAGAATGCAATAGTGGGAGAATGAAAAGAGAGGAATAATGTAGGAAGTTTTGGTCTGGGAGAAAGATATGAGCGGGGAAGCAGGTTGTTAGAACATTGTGAAAGATATAATCTAGTAGTGGCAAACACACTGTTTAACAACCATGCAATAAGGAAATCCACCTGAAAACGTCTTGGGGTTACAGGTAGATATCAGCTAAATTATATCATGATCAAACAGAGATTCAGGAATCAGATCTAGACTGTAAAGTGTACCCAGGAGCAGACATAGACTCGGACCATAATTCGATAGTAATGAAGTGCAAGCTGAAATTCAAGCAGACCGACTGGCAGTGAATAAACTGAAACAATCTAGTACGACGGAAAAATTTGCAGAAATGGTAGACTTAGGGCTAAGAAGTAACTTTGAAAGGAGCTCAACCGAGGACGAATGGAATGCATTAAAGACCGAAATTTTGGAATTTGGTAAAGAAACATTAGGCTTTAGAGAACAAGCTGCCCGAAAACCTTCGTTCACAGAAGAAATTTTGGAACTGATGGATGTGAGGTCCCACTTCATCATACATTGAAATAATAATAATAGTAATAATTATACGACTTCGTTTTATGCAATGTATGAATGTATTTTTTTAATGCAAGGTCTTGCGGTGTAGTAGTATGTGTAAAAAGGGGTAAATTTAAGTTTTTATAATATGTTTTGTTGTGTTGAAGTTGGCAGGCTGTAATTGTATTGTTTTGTTTTATCCAAAGAGATGCGTATTGGTATAAGAAGGATGGCGGTGAGATTAATCAATGTTTGTAAGCTCCGTTGTTTGTATTTGACTTCATGAATGCGAGAATTGTAATTATTTGAGTTGATTCTAAGTGTTATTAAATAGTAGTTGTTATAACAGATACTTTGATTTCATAGAGAAGAATATAACTAAATTTAATCTGCGAGGTGGTAGCCAGTATAGGTGCATGACGATATTATGGGGCCACACATTTGTCGTCCAAAGATTGCTATCAAATACAGAAGAGAATACAAAGAAAAGGAAGGAGTGGTAAGACAGACCAGTATTTCTTTAATTACCGAGTCAAAAAGGATACCTCGCAAGGATCAGAGGAGAATGTACAAAAATGCTCAGGATGAAGCAGAAAGAGAGCAATACGGGCAATTTAAAAATCAAATTAACCGGAAATGCAAAAAAGCAAAAGAAAAATGCCTACAAGAAAAGTGTGAAGAAATAGAAAAGGAAATGGTCTTAGGTAAAGTAGATGTAGCATATAGGAAGATCAAACAGAAATTTGGAGAAATGAAGAAAAGAGGTTTGGACATTAGAGCTGCCAATGGGACGATAGAGCTAACCTATGGAATGAATACATTGAGAAACTGTATGATGGGGACGACTTGAACTATAGCGTAATGGAAAAGGATGGCTATGTCATCATTGATGACTTAGGATATCCTGTTTTAAGGACATAATCTAATAGAGCTCTTAATGAGCAAATAAGGCAGTTGGAATTGATGATATCCCAGCAGAACTGCATAAATCCCTAATAGAAGAAGGAATCGAAAGATTATTCAAGCTGATATTTAAAAGTTATAAAACATCAGAAATTCCAACTGATTTTAATAAAAAATCATCTTCACACTTTCGAAGAAAGCACAAGCCGACAAATGTGAGAATTAATGCAACATTAGTCTAACATCATATGCTTCAAAGTTATTGACCAGAATAATATACAGAAGAATGGAAAGTGTAGTAGGTGACATAGTAGGTGATGATCAGTTTGGGTTTGGGAAAAATCGTGGTACAAGGGAAGCAATTCTGGCCTTAAGATTAATACTTGAAGGGCGGATTAAGAAAAACAAGGATACATTTATGGCATTTATTGATTTAGAAAAAGCTTTTGATAATGTTAGGTGGGACAAGATATTCAAAATTTTAAAGAAGTCAGGTCTAAAGTATCAAGATAGAAGAATACTTTATTAACTATATAAGATTCAACTGGCTGTAATAAAAGTAAAGAATCATGAGAGACAAGCATCAGTTAAAAAGGGTGTGAGACAAGGTTGTAGTCTATCCCCGTTAATTTTCAACTTGTATGTGGAGGAAGGAAAAAAGAAAAATTTCCATGTGGCATAAGTGTTCGGGGAGAAAAAATCAGTATGCTAAGATTTGCTGATGGCATTGTCTTGTTAGCAGAAAGGGCTGAGGATATTGATAAATTACTGAATGGCATGAACAAAATACTGAAGGAAGATTTTGCACTGAATATAAATCAAAGAAAGACTAAAGTGATGAAATGTAGCAGAAATGATACCAATACTAGTAGATTAAATTTAAAAATAGGATTGAATGCAATAGGACAAGTAAGCGAATTCTGTTACTTGGGAAGCAAAATTGGAACCGATGGCTGAAGCAGGAATGATGTTAAAAGCAGAATAGCACTAACAAAAAGAGCCTTCATGAAAAAGATAAATCTTTTAGTTTCAAATATTGATCTAGGAATTAGAAAAAACATTATAAAACTCTGTGTGTGGAGCACAGCACTTTACGGTAGCGAAACATGGACTTTAGGAATAACGGAAAGAAGGAAAATTGAAGCATTTGAAATTTGGTGCTACAGAAGAATGCTGAAAATTAAGTGGACAGACAAAGTAAGAAATGAACGAGTTTTGGAAATTACGGGTAAGGCAAGAAGTTTGGGGAAGAAGCTTACAGAAAAAAGAGGTCATATTTTAAGACATGCAATTTGCTGGTGGAGAGAACAGTCGAAAGTAAGAATTGTAGAGATTAGAATATATGAAGCAGATAACTGAGGGCGTGGGTTGTAAGGGATATGTAGAGATGAAGAGGTTAGCACAAGATAGGAAGGAATGGATGACTGCATCAAACCAGTCAAAAGACTGGTGTCAGGAAAAAAAAATCTAGGTAGCTAGTAGTGTACTTCCCATCATGTTGACTGTTCCTTTTTTCAAAATTAAGCCATTCAAAAGTCGTGTAACACAGAAATATTTTATAATCGTAGGCTTCCGCGGCCAGTCAATTGATTCTTGTCCGTTCGGGTGGCGCCGCGTCATGTTTTTTGAAAGCGACGCAAAGTTCTGCCCTGGAAGAAGACCCCAAAATGAGGGTCGAAACGTCTGTTTCAAAAAATATGACGCGGCGACACCCGGACAGCCAAGAATCAACAGAAATAATTGTACGCAGTTCGGAGGCAGTTGAATGTCATGGCTGAGGGCGCAGACCACTAAAGATCACTGTTAAATCCTTCAGGTCGGTTTGATTGTCTGAATGAAGAATGTTATTGTGTATGGTTTATATATGAGTGATTTATTTTCATACCCAGTAAAACCATTCATTACAAACATCTTTGTATGTCAACACGACAGTACCAACTTGTCAAATTTATTATTACGAAGGAGAGAGCAGCAAACGCTAATGAGTCCTGGACCAAAGGAGCCTGTGTAAACTAGTGAGTGAGTTCCTTGAAAAGAAAAGATAGTAGGGGTTTTGACAGGAGAGTGAAGAAAAGATTAATTACAGAGGTTTGATATGAATGTGGGGTAGGGGCATATGGGTTAGGTGGAAAAGTGTTGTGGAGATTATGAGGGGTTAATAATTCCTGGAGTGGTAGCCAATTACGAACATTTAATTAATCCTTTCAATATTTTCGCAGATCTTATAGACGAATGAGAATACAATAACCGTACGCCGAAATTTAATGATGGATTCTTATGTAACTCGACAAGACAAATCGAAAATGAGGATTAAATGTTTTTTACTATCACTTTTAGTTTTCGATATATACTGTCTCAAAAGTAAGATGGATAGACCAGAAGAAAAATCTCGCCAATGCCAAATTTGATGATGTGTACTTATGAAACTCGATGAGAGAAATAGAATGTGACTTTGTTGCCTTACTACCGGTGTTATGGTGCGTTCGACATGTGACCTGGACCAGAAGAAAAATGTCGCCGAAGTCACAAAAAACAATAGCTATAATTAATTTTTGACAGTTAAGATCTCGAAAAGTAAACAAGGTATCAAAAAATATTATTCTTGACTTTCGATTTATCTCGCTGAGTTACCATAGAATCCATTACCAAATTGTGGCGATTTTGTTATGATAGTGCTGCAACGAATGGCACAATTAATCGCGAACCCATATTAGCTGCCCCTTATTTAAATTTGGAGGTAGAACATACTTAATTAAAGTATCAACTCAAATGAAATCAACTGTTGTTAGTGAAATACTAAAAGCACTGTTCCATAACATTCAATTTATTCTATAAAACTGCACTAGTCATCTAAAACAATAGTTCACAAAGTGTAACATAACTTTTATCCCGGATGGTACTCCTCCTCCACCCACCCGAAACTGGTACTAACCAGTTGAAATTTAGATTAACTGCTTCGTTATAATGCCCCTTCATGTTTTGCACTCTCCTTTTTCGGAAAAGTTGCCACAAATTACATAAAAAATGCCGAAATATGCGAGTGATGCGCAGCTATTAGATGCCGCCGGCGCTACAAAATCAGACAATCTCTTGAAGGGTTGGCTAAATCCTTTGTCGTAAAGTTTCCTTGCCGTTTTAGCTTCCCTACGTTGTAAAACGACGCTAGAAATTAACAAATAGAAAATATTTGTCCGTGTTGTAGCGCAACAGCGTAGACCATCTTATATGAATACAAGCAATCAGAGACAGTCGATTCTTCCGTTGTAAACAAATACGTCATTTCCAAGATGAATGCTGCAGAACAATATTTTCGGTTTTTTTTAAAAAATCTAGGTTGCATTTCAACCTGACCCCTCGCCGCAACTTCTATAAGAAAACGAAACTGTTTATGTTGATATGATCCCTATACCGATAATTTTGCAGTGCTGGTAGCTTTTCGCAGTTGCGCAGAGTCTATCTACACTATTATAAATAGTCAAGCAAGCTGTGTGTGTGTCTTTATTTGAACGGGAGCCCCGCAAAAATTTCAAATTTCAAATTTTTAGAGCTAATGGTCCATATCAAAATCTGTGGAAATAGCTAATGACTTATATGTACCGTTGGATGGAGGAAATAATTAAATACATTTCTAGATATAAAATTAAGAGATACGGAACACACTGTAATTGAGATGTGCAATCCTTGCTCAAAAAACTTAATAAAAATATCACACTTCTTAACTTAGAATTCTATTTAATATTTTGACTTCAAATAATTAGTTTTCCGTTTTCTTGAATACACTAAATAAATGGAATACCTGAATCAGATATAATAATTATTACTAATATTCCATTAACTGTAAAAATGATGCATTTGAAGCGTTTGACCACAGACAAATATACTGATCCCTGAATTGTTTATATTTTAATTGTCTTTGGTCATATATTCCCGGTTTCATGTATTTTTATAAGTATAATTAAAAAGGAAATCGTTACTCAAACCACTACATAATATATTAACTCTTCAATAAGAGTAACAGAAGTGTAATAATTATGGTAAGTAATTTTGTGCTTAATATAGATAGTACAGGGTTTTCACTATACCGTATCGCTGTAATTTGAAAGTAATAAACCGTTAGGGCTTATATCGTTTAGTGGTAGTTCTCGAGATACCGCAAATCAAAATCAATTATATGTACGGTTCCTTGTGCCTATGGTGACGTTTTTAATCTGCTCCATTGCAAATTTCAACCTAACCAAAAGAATAAAATCTACATGGCGAAACAGCAATGTATTATTCGGCGTGTTTTAGTACTCTTGCAGTTCAAATTGAAGTTGTATTTTGAAATTAATTCTTATAATTTATGCTGGACGTTCTATGTATCCCGAAATCCCGTCATTACAAAAAATGGGTAAAGTTCCAGTTTACTCACCACACACTTTAATCGTGGGCGAGTGTACTTTCAGCGATGTAACTTACAAGCAACCAAAGACATCTCGGAATAGCGAAAACTTATATGGATTAATTGTAATTAATATCGCAGTTTCTTTATTTTCAGAAAAAGCAATCGATTAAATAAATCTTTGTTTTTATTATATCGTAAAAATTGGAGATATGTTTCTTATAACGATTATTTAGTAATTTACAAAAGTAAACGTTATAATTTAGATACTATTGTGTAATCATATACGTCACTACGCGATAAATATGGCAGGGATCAGGCAGTATAGACTCCAGTTTTACGAAATTTATAAGGACGTAAAAGAATTTATAAGGAACAAAATGAAAAATGGCCGAGATATATAAGAGAGAAATCATTTGTCGCTGTCAGCTTAAATATAGAGATGACTTACAATCAATTTTTTTTTTTTAATGGCTGCCCCAAATATTTGTTCTTATAGTTCATTCGCTTATGCCGTCCAGGTGTCATGAATAGTGATAAACTAAAACAGCTTCGTGGAATTTGGAATGGTGCGTTGATGAAAGAACAATGGACACATTGAGAAAACGTACCTATTTTGATATTGTCGCAGAAATTTTTATTAAAACACGTCCGTTTAACGGTTAAGCAAGAATGCAACAGCACATCTTCTGTTTTATTCACCACAGAGAATATACAATATCCATGGACAGCATAGATACTTAGACTAAGACAATTTTATTTCGATATCATATTATAACACCCCCACTATATCGAAATAAGTGACAGCCTCACAAAACATTACAATATATTACTTAATAATCCTATTTTGTTCATAAGTTTGTAATGTTTGAAGGCACAAAGAGCTTTAGTGAGCAAGTCAGCTGGCATTTCAGCAGTTTCCATGTATTCAAGTTTAGGCCTAATATTTATTTAATACAGCATCGCGGACAAAATGGTAACGAACATCAATATGTTTAGACCTCTTGTGTATTTGCTGATTACTTGTAAGCTTCAATGCACTCTGACTGTCACTAAAGATAGTAATCATACACAAATTGCCCGTGATTTCAAATAACAGATTTCTTAAATATACTGCCTCTCTAGAAGCATCTGACAAAGCCATATATTCTGCTTCAGTGCTTGAGAGAGCTACAGTTTTTTGTTTTGTTTTCTACTTTCCCATGAAATAGCAGAACCAGACATTACAAAACAGAAATCTGTACAAGACCGTCTGTCTACAGTGTCAGTTGCCTAGTAAGCATCTACAAATCCTTGTAATTCTACCTTTTCAATTTCAAAACATGCTATCACAATTATTTACTTTGTAACCCTCTGGTAAATGCACGCAAATATCTTTCTTTAGATAGCCATTTAAAAAATCTGAGGTTACATCTAAGTGCCAAATGCCTAACAATAATTGTGCATTAATTGCAAATAAAAGGTCACAATGTAAAGTGTCTAACCACCAATGAAAAGGTTTCATGATAATCTACACCTGCTATTTGGCAAAAACATTTAGACACTGACCTAGCACGGTATCACACTTTATCATCACTTTCAAACCTTTCTTATTCAAACACCCACTTGCACTGCACTTGCTGTTGAAGCCATCAGCCTTGCCTCCAGGGCTTGGATGCGATTCTCCTGTCTGACCATAACTGCCTTCATCTTCTGCATCACTTGCTGGAATTCTCTGACTGATATCATCTGGAACACAGCTGCCGTCTTCTTTACAGGCTACACTTAATAAAGTTGTACCATATCTCTGAGGCGGTTTCCTTATTCTTTTAGGCAATGTCTTAATTTCCACACTCTCAGCTGCAGTACTTTCTTCCAAGTTATCTTGCTCTTCTACTTCAGCATAGTCTGATTGAGATGATTTCAGTAATTCTGGTTTGCCTGTTCCTGTCAATTGTCCTTCTTGACCAGACTCCCCCACTGAAACACTAATTTCTTCATATTTATTATCTTTTCTACTCTCCATAATAACCACATCCTTGCATATTAATATATTCTTCTTCTTGTAGTCATAAATTCTATAACCTTTTATATTTTCTGAATATCCAACAAGAATGTGTTTATGTGACTTTTTGTCCCACTTTAAACGTTTTTCTTTGGGAAACTTGGACCATTACATCACTGCCAAATATACGAATATGGCTTACATCAGGTTTCTTGCCATACCACAATTCATATGGTGTCTTGTCTTGAGTTCCTGATGCAATTGATCTGTTTTTTAAGTACACGGCTGTGTTTGCTGCTTCTCCCCAAAATCTTTTATCTAGCTTTGCATCAAACAACATACATCTTGCTTTCTCAACTATTGAGCGATTCAGTCTTTCACACAGACCATTTTGTTCTGGGGTGTAAGGGTTACTTTTCTGATGAATAATACCTTCTTTCTTCAGAAAATCTGTAAACTCATTATTACAAAATTCATAAGCCATTATCAGTGCGAAATATTTTAATTTTCTTATTCTTTTGGTTTTCTACCAAGGCTTTAAATTCTTTAAATCTGCTAAATACTTCACTTTTAGCTTTCAAGAAGTAAATAAATGCCATGCGACTGAAGTCATCCACCAGCAATAAAAAATATCGTGCACCACCTAAGGATTTATGTTCCATTGGGCCACACACATCAGCATGTATAATCTGCAATGTCTCTGTACTTCTTTCTCCAATATTTTTGAACGGAAGTCTTGACTGTTTTCCCTCACAGCACACGATACAACTGTTTTTTCCCGTTTGAAAATTATCAGGATAACTAAGTCCATCAACCACACCAGACTTCATTTTATTCATATCTGCACTATTTATATGACCGAGTCTTCGGTGCCACAGTATAACCATCATTTAACACAGGAGCAGCCAATAAACTGTGCTCACTTTTCATTTTATGTTTTACCTTCAACTTGTAAACACCACAAATAAGTTCTCCTATAGCCACCAATTCACCGTTCATATTATGTATGAAACAATTCTGTGAATCGAAATGAACTTTATTACCGTTCTTTATGAGTTCACTCACTGATAAGAGGTTAGTCGTCAGACTTGGCACACACAATGCATTTTTCACAGTAATATCATAACCACAATCTGAAGTTATTTCTACATCGCCGGTACACAGCACAGGTACTTTGGTTTTGTCAGCGATAATAACTTCTGGTTCACTTGACGAATACAATGCATTTTTTATCCAATGTTCATTCGGCGTCATATGAGAACTTGCGCCGGAGTCAATATACCAATCTTGTTTACCAAACTTGCCGGATAGAAAAACAACACTAAACACATTGGATTGTTTAGGTTCATCTGATTTCACCAGCAAAGGACATTGATTCCTGTAATGCCCACCTCGTTTACACCTGTAACAAGTGATGGATTTAACTCCTGTCATTTTGACATTTGACTTTTCCGCGACGTAGTTTCCGCTTTTGTTTTGTCTGTTAGCAGTCTTGCTTCTATGGTTCTGCCAACCTTTGGAAGCGAAAGCGGTTTTTGTCTCTGATTCATTCGAATCTGACATCTCCATATCGATCAATTTTGTCCTGATAACATCCGCCGTAATAGGAATCCCGGAATGTTCAATCGCCATGATCATTGGTGAAAATCGTTCTGGTAAACCTGCCAGTAACAACGAGCCAATCCATTCGTCGTTTATATCAAATCCAGTTCCACTTAATCTTTGCGATGTCTCAATAATATCTGTCACATACGACGTCATTGAATCACAATTATCAAGCCTGATTGATATAAGATGACGAAGTAAGGTTATTCTTCGTGTAAACCCGGAATCGTCAAACATAGTTTTAAGCTGCGCCCATAGCTCCTTCGTTGTTTTAGCTTGCTTTATATGCACATACAACGCTGGATCAATTGTAAGAATCAGCTTCGCTTTCGCCTTTGCATCATCTGCGGCTGCAGTGCTAGTACTTCCTTCTTCCTTTATTAAGTCGGACATGCCTTCTAACACCAACATATTCTCCGCTGCAAAAGCCCATACATCGTAGTTGTCTCTGCCTTTAAGCTTAGGCACGTTAACTACAAAATTCGAAGCCATCTTCAAGCGCGTAACTAATTATTTATAAGATTAACGACTTTTCCGTATTCTGTTTACTGGAATAGCGAAGAAAATAACTCTGGGTCACAGTCTGGGCCCATAACCTATTAAAACACGTCCGTTTAACGGTTAAGCAAGAATGCAACAGCACATCTTCTGTTTTATTCACCACAGAGAATATACAATATCCATGGACAGCATAGATACTTAGACTAAGACAATTTTATTTCGATATCATATTATAACAATTTTGTCCCAATCAGTAAAATAAATAGGTACGTGAGCAACTCATTTCGGAGCTAAAACGCTATTTTTAGTGTCAAAAGACTCTTTTTAAGAGCCAAAAATTATACACAGAAAACAAATTGTCATAAAATACTGAGCGCAAACGTATTGTTGTAGTGAACACTGAGCCACAATAACGACGAATAATTACTGTTTTCAACGCATCCACGTATCGTGTGTGTACTGGCTGCATTACGACCTAATCACTAATAACATATTTATAAAATATGATTTCGTCAATAACCATTGGCTTTGAGGTTGTAATGCAGCCTGGACCACATTAATGGAGACACAAATGATTTGAATATTGGGAATACATAATATTGTGTGCAGTGGTTACGTTTCACTTTGGTCCTGGCTGCATTACGACATAAACACTAGGGACATATTTGTATAACATGATTTCGTCAATAAACGTGGTGTGTTTAGGATGTAATGCAGCCAGGACCATAGTAATGGAGACAGGCACAATTTGAATAATGGGAATCCACAATATTGTGTGCTGTGGTTACGTTTCACTTTGGTCCAGGCTGCATTACGACACAAACACTAAGGACATATTTATAAAACATGATTTCGTCAATAACCGTGGTGTGTTTAGGTTGTAATGAAACCTGGACCGTAATAATGGAGACATGTACGATTTGAATAATGGGAATCCACAATATTTTGTGCTTTAGTTACGTTTCACTTTGGTTCAGGCTGCATTACGACCTATAAACTAAGGAATTGTTTGCAATATATCATTTAGTCAATAACCGTGGTGTGTTTAGGTTGCAATGAATCCTGGACCACAGTAATGGAGATAGATACGATTTGAATATTTGGAAATCCACAAAATTGTGTGCTGTGATTACATTTCACTTTGGTCCAGGCTGCATTACAACCTATAAATTTGAGAAATTGTTTATAAAATATGATGTCGTCAATAACCGTGGTGTGTTTAGGTCGCAATGCATCCTGGACCATAGTAATGGAGACACAAACGAATTGAATATTTGGAAATGCACAATATTGTGTGCTGTGGTTACGTTTCACTTTGGTCCAGGCAGCATTACAACCGATAAACCGAGAAATTGTTCATAAAATATGTTTTCGTCAATAACCGTGGTGTGTTTAGGTTGCAATGAATCCTGGACCACAGTAATGGAGATAGATACGATTTGAATATTTGGAAATCCACAAAATTGTGTGCTGTGATTACGTTTCACTTTGGTCCAGGCTGCATTACAACCTATAAATTTGAGAAATTGTTTATAAAATATAATGTCGTCAATAACCGTGGTGTGTTTAGGTCGCAATGCATCCTGGACCATAGTAATGGAGACACAAACGAATTGAATATTTGGAAATGCACAATATTGTGTGCTGTGGTTACGTTTCACTTTGGTCCAGGCAGCATTACAACCGATAAACCGAGAAATTGTTCATAAAATATGTTTTCGTCAATAACCGTGGTGTGTTTAGGTTGCAATGTATGCTGCAGTATACTGCATAGAGTTTTTAAGGTACGCTATATCAACTATTACGATGAGTAAGAACTTATTACCGTTCCAGAAAAATTACTAATTGTTTCATGCACCGAATTATAATTTTTTTTAAAAAAACTTAACTTTTTTTTTTTTTAATTTACATTTGTTTAAAACTTCTCGTGGACTGATTGCGTGCAGTTAAATTCATATATACCGCTCTGAAATGCTCATAGTACTACCTAACGGTGATTTCAGAAACTATTATCGTCCCTAACGAAATTAATAGTGCCACAAAATACATTCGTAACGCTAATGGGAACTATTTCCTTCACCGTTCTGTACATTATTGCTTTTAAATTTAATCTCGTCTTCTTAATTAGATTTGTACAAAATTAATCATAATTAGATCTGTACAAAAACACCCGCAAATATTTTGCCTAAATATATACAAAATCTTACAAATTAAATATTTCCTCTGCCATGGTGCAAATTCTTGTAGTTCAATTTAAACTTCTGTTCTTAATTCGTACAAAATTTGTCGCAAAATTATTTAGTCTCATATATTCCTTCCTCCATGGTTGTAAACAGCATAGACTACAACTACTACTGTTTACATTATAACAAAAACTAATGTCTCTGGTTGCTTGTAAGTTACATCGCTGGAAGTACACTCACCCACGATAAAAGTGTGTGGTGAGTAAACTGGAACTTTACCCAAAAAATGTATTTAGCGATGCATTTCATGCGTTTAGGTGTATCGATTTTGAAGCGGCAATATCGGTATAGATTGTGGTTAGGTCGAAATGCAGCCTGAACAAGAATGTTCTTGGAACAACAAAAGGCATGAGGCATTTAATTATTGTCAATAATTAATAAGCTGCTTTAATGATTTCAATGTTAGCGATGATGTGTAATCACGAAAACAAACCAACCGCTGTAAGTGTCCAGCCTATATTTCCGTGTGGCATTGGCGATATTTTTTTTCTGGTCCAGGGCGTACAGGGCTAGTCAAAATGATAGCAGTGATTTCAGAAAATTACTACAGATTTATTATTTGACTTATACTTACAAGATTACACAGATATATAAACAAACTGTGAAAGTTTTTTTTGAATATCTACAAATGCTCAATATGTGCACCGTTAGTGACTCTGCAAACATCAAGTCTATAATCGAATTCTACCCATACCCGATGCATCATGTCTCTGTCAATGAGAGCAAATGCATTGGTGATGCGAACCAGCAGGTCTGGCAGATCAACTGGTGCTGGTGGCACGAACACTGTGTCTTTTACGAATCCCCAAAGAAAGAAGTCGCAGGGGGTTAGGTCAGGGGAACGAGGAGGCCATGACATCAGCATCTCCAGCACGACCAATCCATCTGTTTGGAATCCTGGTGTTTAGCAAATTACGGACAACTAGAGAAAAATCGGGTGGAGCACCGTCCTGCTGGAAAATGAAATCTTCACTGTCAGCTTCCAGAAATGGCATGAGCCAATTCTGGAACATTTGTAGATAGATTTTCCCTGTGATCGTCACCTAATTAAATAAAAAAAGGCCCATAATATTTCTTTCATGAGATCGCGCAAAACTTCACTTTGGGAAAGTCACGAACGTGCTGCATATAAGCATGGTGGTTTTCAGTTCCCCAAATGCGCACATTGTGCCTTTTCACTTTTCCACTCGCTTGAAAAGTGGCCTCATCACTAAACACAAGGTTTTCTTCAAAAGCTTCAGAATTGAAAACGACGCACTTCATCGTTGTGCGACAGTGCTTGTAGCAACTGTAACCTGTAAGGCTTCAATACACTGTCATTTTGTAAGCTATCTGTTAAATTTTTTAACTGTGTAACAAACTTTTGTTGTTAGAACAACGAGTTAGATTGGTTAGAATATTATTGAATTTCATTTTCAAAGTTAGTTTTTATATTTATTCAAGTTAGAAAGCAGATTTACAGTTTTTAAGATAGTATTTTCAATATTTTTGATTTCTTCAGTTTTCGGCATTCGCCTGGAATAGGATTGTGAAAGTTCGTATTTAAAGTATTTATTTTCGGCTAAACGATTAAAGTTAGAATATTTTTCAGAATAACTAAAGTTAACATTTACTTAAGGATCTAATGAGTTTTAAAGTTTCAAGGAGATTGAATTATTTTTATTGTCAAGGTCAGATTAGCCAATGTAATGGCTTCAGACGTGCGATTTCATATCTGATCAGCCTCCCAGCAGCCACCCCTGTGAATAAGGAAGTGAATACATTTTCACGGTTCGCGTGAGAAAGCAGTCGCTAGGAATCTTCGAGAAGCGCTATGTAATATAGATGCGTGTGTGCAGTTGTTCGCACTTAGTCGTACGGAAGCAGTCGGCGCGATAACATGTAGCTCAGTAGGCCGGAAAGTTTTATACCTTGCACATCAGTGAAAGTTTTATTTTGGAATAATGCCGCTTCTTTTATTCAACTTAATCATAATGTTGCTGTAAAATAGCCTCGGAATTGTTTGAAATTAAGTTAACTATTGAACAATGGGAGCATGTGACGAACTGTTATTGGCTTTCTTCACTATAGTGAATTAATTCTTTGAACTTTGGGGTGTGGTCTGGCTCGAACGGTTAATCGAACTTGTAAAACATTACTTTGGAAAAGTCGTCTGATTGCCTGTACAGTTTTGGTTTTGTGAAACTGAAGAATATAGTTATTTAAATGACATTGAACTATTTATTGAACTTTACCTTTTCATAGATTTTAGGTTAAAATCTGTGTGGCGACCTTATATTCTATTTAAGCCAAAACTGTTAAATCCAAGGCTACACACGGTCAGAGTTAAGATCCAAGCTTTATGCTCCACCCCAAGCATAAGCTTTCGCCTTACAATTTCCGAAGGATTCTCCAAACGGACTTCTGTGGAATACCTAATTCTCTGCTCACTCGAGGAGTAGACTTCTGTGGGCTACGAACGTAACTGGCGCGCACACGTTCAACGGTTTCTTCAGACACAGGAGGGTGACCCGTTGTTTTACCTTTACAAAGGCATCCCGTGACTTTAAACTGTTGATAACAACGCCGAGACCTGTATTTCAGTCTAACCATTTCGATTTTGAGATACGATAATGAAAGATAGCTAAAAGTTTGGGTTGATTCGTAGAAGTTATAAGCTAAAAATGCATTTTATTACCTACGGCAGGAGAATGTACTATACATGTATGGCATACGAAAGATGACCAGCAATTTTAGATTCATTGTAAATGCTATGGTTGGCAGCAAAGATATTTTTATGAATGGCCGTTGAATGTACTCTCAAACAATCTCAGACGGTAACTTTTGTGTCGCCTTTAAGTCTAAGGTACATTTGTTTTTGCATTAATAGGCAGTTTCTATCCCCCGAAAAATGTGTCTCAAATTTCTGACCAAGAGGACAACTGATTCTCGGTACGTCCTAATTGGATCGTTAGCGATAATGTTTCATGTAACTTTAATTTCTTTTTTTTCATATATTATATTGGGTTATAACATAAGTATAACAAAAATTTTCGAACCATAGTATGAAAACTGAATCTAAGGTTGTAACTAAAAGAAAGGAAAAACTTAAAATGAAATCTAAATTTTTTGCTTTTCCAAGTTAATATCTGATACTAAACTAAAAAAAGCTCTTAGTATTTCTGATACACGCCATGAGCCTTGTGTGTGAAGCAAGGGGTAAATGCTAGTTTTTAATTGAATTTGTGGCAACTTTTCCGTAAAAGGAGAGTGCAAAACGTGGAGAGGATATTATAACGAAGCAGTCCACATTTCAGTAGGTTAGTAGCAGCTGCAGGTAGGTGGAGAAAGTGGATCACCCTCTATCTTTCTCGACGTAATTACTGATACTGCCATAGTGCAGATGACTCAGTCTCAAACATGTGTGATTTTCGACAGTGGGCCCATGACTCTTTTTTCACACTAGCCCAACTACCAAACATCTTAATACTAGTTACAGCTACTAACGTTTGCTATGCCCAAAGAATACATACACTTCTGATTGTGGAATGCTATATACACTAAATTAAAATTACATTCGTCGCATTCTTTTAAAAATATATTCAGTTGAAACAGTAATAAGATTGGATGGGTGTGATTTTGCACTGGCAGATCTACGAGTCGGGGCAAAAACTTGACATTGCCGCCCAATCCCACCCCTTCAAATATAATTTTACCTAAACTTTTTTTACTAAACAAAGAATTTGCTTAAACTTTACCAAGTATGAACGAAATCGTCCCCTATGCGACCCAACTCGATGCGATTGCGATGCTTCATGCTAGTTTGTAATGTATCAAGAGTAACGAGTAACGAAATGATTTGAAAGTAACGAGTAACGAAACAATAGGATAGTAACGAAGTTATTCCGTACGCGAAAGTAACGAGTAACGATTCGAAAATAACGGGTACTGATTGGTTTAGTAACGAATATACACGGGTACAGTATTTCTCGTTACTTTTACAGCTCTAGAAAAATGTAGTGTTTAACTAACGCAGCCTCATTCTTTAATACACTTTTTAACTCAACAACGCGTGATACATCGACATGCCGTATGTATTTACACTTGTCGAAACTTCTAGAAGCACGCAAATAATTGTTGTTCAAACTATTATTTGCGTAGCCGCGATAAATGATATTGATTAGCAGGCTCTTGATTCTGGGTATTTATGGACTTTATATACCCTTGCCGCCGTATTCTCGTCATAATGTCGCAACGATTTCACTAATGTTGCTTCTCGTCCTCCCCTTATAAGAGTTCGCCAGGCATTTCACCATTGTCCCAATCATGGTGCAACATTTCTAAACTTTCAATATCGCAACATAGATCCAAAAAATCGACACAATATTGTATATTAATGATGCTTTTGTGTATTACAAGTGATGAATGTGGATTAGATACACATTAGCATGGGGCTCAGAAGTATACGGGTTGAAAAATTTGGAATGCTAGATGTAAGGGAAGAGATGACCATAAGCAAAATTTACACTGTGTAAGGTACTGGAGAAGTTTTTATTCGTAACAAGGTAGACAGGGGCGATACCGAAAATTTTCCTGAAACAATGGAACAACTGAAGTAATAGCTACAAAAGTAGGTTTATATTGAAATTTCCCTCGAACCATAAGCACCATCGTAACTAATAATATTAGCTACAAACTATGATTAATGGTTTGCTATCAGTGTACCGGTATATAAGATTTTAAAATAACTGTCATGTCTAACTATCGTATCTAGTTATTGTACAATATAAATTTAAATGTTAGTAGGTGCAAAAATGCTTCTTACTTCCATAATAGTACTGATCAACAGTCTTCAGCCAGCCAACATCGTCATGTGTATGCGGTATCAAATGAACATTTATCATTCCAGGAATAGGCTGATGGCAGGCCTAAAATCAGAATAATTTTTTTCAATAAAGGAAATTGGTCTGTAGTGATCAAAAGTAATAAAAGTTATGTTATGTAATAAATTCCTTACAAATTGATGATAAAAAATGTCAGTGACAATAAATTTTCTTAAGCTATATCAGAAATTAGTAAATATTTCAGTTGAACAAAAAATGTACGTATCTTATTACAATATTTTGGTTTCATTTTAACTGAACAGAATTTCAGTACAAAACAGAATAAATTTTGTATTGATTACATACAATTTTTCTCTGACGTGAAAAATGTAAACTTTAGATACAAGGTTTTATTTATTTATTTTTGTTAACTGTTCTTCAGATAGGTCTGATTTATATAAAACGTGAACTGTACTAAAACTTGTTTTAACGTTATTCGTAGTGTATCTATATAAACACAGCGACACCATCTAGACGTGGCTGTAAATACCATCTAATTTTAATTTTAATTTTGACGTATGCTGTTACAACTTGTATTGCTCAACTGACAAATGGATGTATGTAAACGAGAAATAATTTGTACGACAAATGTTGAACTAATAAGTTTTTCACGAGGATGACAGGTTACATAGTAAAGACTTACTGCATGGGCCGATATTGATTTTAATTTTATCATAGTTTATTGCCTCAATAACAGTGTTTAGGCCAGTTTAACGCTTACCTTTTAGTAAAACAAATACTGTTAATTAAAATAGTAATAATAAATAATAACCGTGTGGGGTTGTTAGTACCCCCTTCGGGCGCCTCCCCAGGTGAAGGATAGGAGAAAGCCTCCTAGATATAGGTGGTACTGGGGAAATAAAATACACAGGGCGGACCAAAAACAAACAAACAACATAATCCCACTAGTGTCTGTACAGGAGCCGACGGCCAGTGGTCAGCGCCTGTTCCTCTAGTTGAGGCAGCTGCATTAAAATCTTCTAGACTTTACAAATCGAGTCGTACACCTGTGATCTCAACTGAGATCACCACAAAAACCATATCTCAATTTGAACGCATGATGGAGGAGACGATCATAGCATCACTACCCCAGGCATCTGCCAATAGGCTGGATTCACGTGATCATCGGATTCTGGGGGATCAGGGACACTATGCGGAGAAGAATCGGAGCTTCTCAAAAACTCTTCATACTCTCAAAACTAAACGGAAAAACTTTATTGGCACAATAAATGTGAATACCCTTACCAAAACAGGCGAATTAAAATAACTCACCAACACCCTGGAAAGATTTGACTTGAAAGTCACAGCACTCAAAGAGACAAGATTCACGGATGAAGGACACTTTGACACAGAGAATTTCAGAATCTACAAGGGCAAACCTGCCATAAAAGTTCATCTACATCTATATATATACTCTGCAATTCACAAAATTTTGTGTGGCAGAGAGTGCTCAGCAAACTACCACTTTTGGGAACTTGATTCGCCGTACACAATTCCGTACTCGACTCAATCATTGACTTCACTTCTCCCAATTAGAGAGTCACCCTGCTTTCAATAACATCAGCTAATAAAGCTTACACCCTTATCAACGTTGATAAGGGTGTAAGGGCCAAATCAATACAACAGAACCGACCCTGAAACTGCGGACACTTTCTGGGAAACTCTGGAAGAAACAACAAACAAAACACCAAGACACCATGCGAAAATTTTATTAGGCGACTTTAATGCACAATTAGGTAAAGAAAGGAAATTCAGAAATATCACAGGCCTCCATACCAAACACAAACGTAGCAACAGGAATGTTGAAAGATTAAATGACTTCTGCAGAAACTTCGGACTTAAGGTTATGAGTACACAATTTCAAAAACCCACACACAAATTAACCATGTGGAGATCATCCAATCTCAGACAGGTTGAATATCAAATTGACCATTTCGTAATTTCCAAGAAAAACGCAAAAGAAATTCTTACCGTCAGAACTCGCAAAGGGGCGTTTGAATCTGACCATCATCTTCTCCAAATAAAAACGAAATTCCAACCCAATAAAAGGCAAAAACGCCCACAAGGGAATATTAGACCAGATGCGGAATACCTAAAACTCAACAAGGGCAAAATCATTATGCAAATTAATCAGGGGAAATCAACAGACTGGAAGGGACTAACACAGGAAATTCGGGAACCCATGAAATTACAACAACCCCCTCGCATCAGGAAATATCGCTGGAGGAATGCGATGTGCGAACAAGCAGTCGACAACCGAATAATGGTCTGGAAAAAAATTTACAGTAACAAAAATGAGGAGAATTGGGAGAACTTCCTTGAAACTCAAAAACAGACTTCAAAAATAATTAGGAAAGAAAAAAGGAGATATGACAACAAAAAACTACACAAAATTCAGCAGGATTTCAACAAAAATAATGCAAGAGATTTCTATAAGATCTTTAGAGAAAACCTACAGGGATACCAAGCGCCAACCTTGTGCTAATGGCTCACTGGAAACCAATACAAAGAATAACTTCAAACTTTCAGCTCAATATTTCACACCCTTTTTAATTGCGAGTCACCCCAAGAAAAACTAGATTTCACCGTTCCGGTATTCACACACCCGGACTCAAAGGTCCCAAATCTTAAAGAAATTACTGAGTTAATCAAACAGATCAAAAACAACAAAGCACCAGGAGAAGATGGGAACTTTGGAAACTGAATGATCCTACATTAACGCAGAAACTTCACTATTTAATTTCAGACATATGGACAACAGAACAAATACCAGATGACTGAAAATGCGCTCTGATCCACCCGTTACACAAAAAGGGCGACAAGATGGACATCAACAACTACAGAGGAATCTCTATGTTCCCAGTTGCTTATAAAATTCTCTCTAAAGGTTAGAACCTCAAGCGGATCCACTAATTGGCGAATACCAGGCCGGATTCCGGAAAAGTCGATCATGTGCTGAACAGATCTGGAGCTTAAAGACAATATTACATATGGGAAAGTGCAGAAATACAGTAATTACATTGATCGACTTCAAAAAGCGTATGATTCAATAGACCGTGAAACCCTCTTTAAAATCATGGAAGAACTCGGGATTGACCGTAAGATCCGAAAAATAATAGAGCAAACACTTATAGGAACAACGTCCAAAGTGAAATTCATGGGCGAAGTTTTAGAGCTGTTTGAAATTAAAATTGGAGTTCAATAGGAGGATGGGCTATCCCCAATCCTCTTCAATATGGTTCTGGAAAAGATTATCAGAGAATGTGAACCTCATGTGAAAGGCATCCAAAATGGTATCAAGAAAGAAAACTGAATTAGACTTAAGTGCTTTGCATTCGCAGACGATATTGCAAGAATCACAGACAACAGAACTGAAGCATGAAGAGGCCATGGAATGAACTCTATCAAAAGATCAACACAATAACAGAAGAAATCAGAAAGCGTCGAGCTAAGTTCTACACTCACATCTACAGGATGGAAAACACTAAGATAGCAAAGAAATTACTTGACATCATAACAAAGATTAAATGCAGTACGGAATGGCTGAAAGAGGTCCAGAGGGACCTACAACGGATCAACATAGAAAATCTCGAAGACCGCATTGTGTGTCATAAGAAGATCATAAATGCTAATTTGGAGTAAAGAACATCACGACAACCTGGAAAGAAATGGATAGATAAATGGAAGGAGAGCACTCCGAGAGGATGAAGAGATTTTGGGAAGAAAAGAGGATAAACAGCTGAAGATTAAATCGTGATTTCAAGTTCAATCGCTCTCTTAAAGGGGAATAATCACAAATAATAATAAATAATAACGGTGGGGTAATTGAAATAGCTACCAAAGTATTTCCAAACTGTATACATGAGAAGAAAACGTAAAATAGCATGGGCAAAATTTTAGATATGAACACAAATTTCGAGAAATTGCGATAGTAATACTACAGAATATTGGCAACAGATAATAAATAAAGATAACCTCTGGTAATGCCAAATGAATTTTCTCTCTCCATAATATACATAATATTTTTTTTCAAATTGATGAACATTAAAATTCTATGATTTGGAAAGGTTATCATAAAAATTGTTTTAATTTTTAGATGTTACTGTTAATCGAAAAAAATAATTAAACACTCACACTGTAGCCGCATGTTGTATTATCTGCCAAAGGAGAAATTCCATTAATTGGAAATCCGGTACAGAGTGAAGGCAGAAAGAGAAAAATCACATAACTTGTTGCTTGATACCACATCATTCTATTAAACACAAAAAAACCTGTTATTGAGTAACATGAAGACTGTGGTTACAAACTGGAGAAAAAATATCCTTTTATAATCTTAAGTAGGGAAATACTCCCATTTGGAGTGTTAATTGAAAAGTGACATGATTATGATCTAATCAGAAAGAAAAGCCAAAGAGTTGTGATTAAACGAATATCTATGCAAGTGTTACACGTCATGCAAGCAGATAGCGCAGTTAAGTGTTTGTTTCAGCATTATCTGCTAAGTGTTATCAGTCACACATTCATTTCTCACTCATAATGGAAGATTAAATTTTTTGAAAACAGTTATAAGTGTTTTACTGTTCAAATGTCTCAATTCGCTTTAATGTTTAATATAAATTTACTTTTGATTTCGTAAGTAATTTATCATAACAACTTTGAAAGAAAGTACTGAATTAATCCGATTTGTATTGTTTTTAATATCTGGATACTCTATAATATAGCACGGGGAGAAGTTGATAAGGGAATCTATCACAGACATCAGAAGTGCAGTGTAGTATCGTTATGTACATGGTTACCGACTATATTTTATATCACAAAATTAATGAGTTTGGTTCGATAAAAATCGATTTATTAAACATTTCTGCAAATGCATTAAGACCCCTTAAGCATCGATACACCACTTTTAGCGGTTCTGCCACTCTTCAAAATATTTTTTAGCCTTTCCCGGCAAGGTCCTTTAAGAATCGGGTTGCAGTGGGTGGAATCTTAGGAACGGAGATCTTGCACACCATCCTGATCCTTAGAAACAAAAAGAAGTCCAGCGGTGACCTATCAGTACTGTACAAGGCCTGCGGCATCATTGACTCATTTTTCTTTGACAGCCGTGAGGTGGAACATTGTCGTGAAAAGGGCACCATCGACAATGTCCGGAGGGGCTCGGACTGCTCTTTTCACCAACGCACATCACTTTTTGGTAGTCCTGCCTCATCAGCAATTGCTCTCACCATTACCCTCCGGAAGTCCAGAGTGACCTCCACATGCATTACTTTTTCGTCAGTTTTTGATGTGACGGCCTACCAAATAGTTCTTCATTTCCGATCATCTTCGTATGCCCTAATCCACCTAAAAACTTGTGCACGGGAATAGTATCACACCGTAAGCATCTTCTAATATTTTGAATGTGTCCGCAGTGGATTTGACACCAAATTTTATGGCGTAACGTTGCTCGAAACTTCCCTGCATCTTGATTCGTGACGTCATACAGAAATAGCCTTCGGCTGACACGTGATCGTGACCTTCCCAGAACTTGGAGACAACTGAGCCAGATCTCATTTTATTCATAAAGGTGACACACATGGGCGATCCAATAGGCCAAATGGCCCCCTTCGGATCCAAAATTCGTCGTGTTTGGGAGAGCTCGGACGGATCGGCGTGGCCCGGCAGATCCTGCTGGATTTTCGCTCGGTCCAAACTCCAAGACGTCGAGCCGAGGCTCGGCCTTTCCGTGTATGGGCAAATCCGGCGCCGAGTGGAGTGGGCCTATCTGCTGGACTCACCGTGTGTGTGTAATCCACAATCCAAAATACTTTCAGCATAAGTGTGAGTTTGTTCTCGATGTTATTGAAAATTATTCATGTCTGTGGCATATAACTCATGGAGACTGCCATTGTGCTCTAGATGAAATACTGGAGTTGTTCGAAACAAAGGTGCTACATTCCAACTGGGGGTTGTATAATAAAGAGCTAAAAAAAGGTAAGTGATTTTTCTAATTTTTATGGTTTCTTATCAGATTGCATTTACTTAAGTTTAAATTGTCTAATTAATTCACAGAACTTCCCAGTCCAAATATTTTCTCTTAGCCTTTTTCATTTTTGTGTTCGGATATTTTTAAAAATCGGTGTTAAAAGTATGTTAGCGACATGTCAAAAGCAATTAATTCTGAAAGCTTGAAAATATGAACTTCGATCGGCGCTTTAAATAAAGATCACAAAGTTTTAACCCAAGACGACAAGATAAGATATATTTTATAATATCTATATTTTTCCGCTGTCTATGTACTGGCATTTACTAATTTTCATTGTTTAAGATTATACCAGTGATGTTTTTATTTCTTATAACTCAGTTAAAAACAGGAGAAATCTTTCCACATCGAAATTATATGACCCTTTTATTTTATGTAAATATTTTTAATTACACTTTTTGTTGTTAAAAGTGCTTTTCTGCTACTTCAAAAATGTGTAAGTTTCCATGAAGTTATATTTGTTAGTACTAGATATTTAGATTTAAAATTCATCAAAAGGCATTTAATTTTTTTATATGAAAAATCAAATAAAGTGCGAAAACTTTTTTCAAAGACTGTTGATTCACGTAAAAAATTCCGCAATACTTTATAAATATGTAGAATAACTAAGATTTTTAAAGGTACGGTACAGTGTACATCGCAATTGTAGAAAATATACATGCACAGTTGGTGTAAATGTGTGGTTTAATTCAACCTAATTCTGTTAACATTTTCTGGTTTTAATCATTTTACTTCAATGCAAGTTTGATTTCTCCCTTCATTTGCTAAATTTTTAAATAGATAACGCTTATTAAAATTACTGATATAGTGTAGCATATACCAAGATTTTAATACATATTTCAGGAATTCACCTGCATATCTTTGCTATGTTTTAAAATTTTAAATTGTGTATAAATCAGGTCTCTAGTTATCAGTTTTACCCAATTATGCAGATGAAATTTGTAAATATAATCAGATTTTGACTGGAAGAGGTCTGAATATTTAAGGTGTTTTTTTTTAATTAAAAAGAAATTAGTTTAGGATACAACAGAAACGAACTTAAAAAAAAAAAAAAAAAAAAAAAAAAAAAAATGGGGTTTTCTGTCTGTTTGGATAAACTGTTGTACAATACAATAACCACTGGCATCCATAAAAAAACTCTCCTTTATTTATTCTTTCAATTGAGGCTAAAATGTGAACACCATGTTCATCTCATATAGGGCTTAATTAGTTTTTATATCGTATCATTTCTAAGTGAATGCACAGATGACTGGATCAGGATCTGAGAGCGTTCATATAACCAAACTGTGGTACTTCAATTGGCTGTCATTCCTCCAAGACGAAGGAAGATCCGCCAAGAAGCTTCAGGACGGATCATCATATTCTATGAAATTCCATCTGAGGAGAAAGAGGTAATAACAATATTTTTAATAATTTTTGAAGTGAAAACTTCTACAGGAGCGTTACGCGATGTTGGGACGGAGATAAATCTGTGAGTTCTTGACGTCACTTCACCGACATGCCATCTATCAAGGTTTTCACACACACCGGCAAAACCGGAACCGGCGCCGACCTTTTCGCAGCGAGTGCAGTAGGTTTTTAACTTTGGCGGAAGAAAGATGCGTACGTCATTCAACAAACGTTACTATAATAAATTATTATACCTTAGAAGGAAGTACAGAAAATATTTAACTAACACACTACTGAAAACTTATTCTATTGACTTAAAAATATAAAAGAGGATTAGAAAAATAGTGAAATAAATTAAGTATGCAAATATTCTGCTATATTTTTACTTCAATGAATAATTTTACTGAATTACAAAATAAATAGATTTTTTTAATATTATGCAATAGGTATTATGACTGCGACTGGATTCTATGAATAGGACACAAAAAACTTTCAATTTATTATATTTTTTCTTTTGATTTTTAAGTATCAGGAGTAACCTTTATTGGCTTACATAACACCTACAGATTTGGAATAAGCACTATTAAAGTAAACTGTAGGCGTGGAAAGAGATGTATATATTTTTGAAAGAAGATTTCAAAGTGAAAGGAAAAAGATGAACAACTGAAAGTTGATAAATTATACATTTATTATTAGTAATAACAATACAGAATAGTTTACACAATTCATTTTGTTAATTTGTCATGGCAACGCGCCCGGGATTCTGACAAAGTATTTTTGGGTGGATATAAAAAGTAATAGCACAACCAGACTTTACTTGTGCGTTACTTTTCTTAAAATTGTAAATGTGGTTGTGCTGTTTTTTGTGGTATCCACTCAAAAATACTTTTCAGTATGGAAGGGCTGTATCCGTAACAAATTAACAAAATAAGTCGTGTAAACTATTCTGCCTTGTTATTTCTAATAGCAATTTATCAACTTTCAGTTGTTCTTTTCTGTTTTCACTTCGAAATCTTATTTAAAAAAAGGATATATCTCTTTCAAATTCCATGTTTGAAATAATCGGCTGTTTTATCCCACAAATACGGTTTAATCTCCACCAATTCAATTAATGCCACAGCATCATGTTAAAAATTACGAGGAAAATTTTTGTGACTGAGATTAGACCGTATAAACACCTCTCCGTCAGCGGCACCAGTGTGCGTAAAGGCTCATTTCCACGGTGTGTGGTGAGGTAGTACGCGCCATTCATCTTTTACCGACTGGCGGTTGGTCGAGGCGTGCCGTCCCTGCTAGCATATGCGGCGAAGATGACAGGCGTCCAGTACCACGCGCCGAAGGACGCGCCGTGGGAACGTACCTTAAGAAACTAAAATCAATGGGTCGCCGATCGTGCCAGTCCGATTGTCGAGGTCACCGCCGGCTGTATTCACCGGCGCCGTACGCCGCGGCCGAACCGGCGAATCTGCCTGAACGGACTAAGTGTGAAAGATCTCATTTGTTTACAATGCATCCGGTGTCGGTGTGTGTAAAACGACCTTACGCGTCGTTACCAACTTGCCCACCTGTTGCGCGGTTGCGCCTGTGATACGCGCTCTTGACACTATTTCGAACACACAGTTTTTGTCCGATTTTGATGCAACTTTGCATACGCATAGTTTAAAACAAACAGAAAAATGCCTTTTACATTTGATTTACATAACCCTAAACCCTCTCCTCCTGTATCACTTGACCTTAATTTCTGACTTTGTTGTTCATAGAAACCAACAGTTTTCAATTCTATTTTAATAATACTTCACACACGTAAACTTCAAAACATGGCGTTGTGATAGCTCATCGATTAAGGCGCTTAATTCCGAAAGTTTCTCTCTACCTTATATTATTGAAATTTTTGGTTGAAAAAACTGGAAAAAAAAAGCTACAATTTTCGTTTTAGAAACTTGGTATTTTCTTATATTACAAAATTTATTTTATTAAATTATATGTCTGTATCACAACTTATCGTCAAAGAAGGATGTTTAAGAACTGCATTGATTTAGAAGCAAAGAGCTTAATTAGTTTTTTAAATTCCAAATTAAAATAATACTAATGGTGTCTGCGTCTTCTGCGTCTATAAATACTGTAGTGTCAAAGATGTATTCGTACTCCTACAAGCACATACAGTTCTTGACGCTTCAAAAACTGTGTAATTATTATCGTTTTTAATCAGCAACTAATATTGCTACATATTTTTGTAATAATTTTTTTAACAATGAAGTAGTTAATTCGTAGGACCTCCTAGTGGCATAAACTTTTGTAGTCTGGTAGAATTTTAAAATCCGATTCGATTAATTGTTCGCGAGCAAAAAGTGCAATCTTGTTAAAACGTTTTATGATTAAATTTTTTCTAAAACTTTTTATCATAACGACCCTGTACTCTTACAGCTTTATTATCCCGTTTCGATGTGTGAATAAATTTTAAATACTAGCCACTATGACGTGCTGCAGAAAAATTAAACAAGAATCGTTTATTACCTCTAATTCCGCCTAATAAATGATAATATTTTTAAAAATATCCGAAATAAGTTTTGAGATATCGCTGTGATAGTAACATACTGATTTGTGGTTTTATGAACGACGATTAAAAACCATGTCTTTCATATATGCGTCAAATACCTGTCAATACAAAAAATTAATAAAAAATTTAAAAATAATTTCTATATTTCAAATTTTGATTTTATAGTATTTTGGAATTTAAATTTCACCTCTGAAAACTACACATCAGTTCTTCTTTTTCATACTTTAACCATTTTTAAAATTAGGGCTAAACCCTTCGTTACTATGGAGATAAATAAATATAGGAGAGAACTGTGAACAAAGAACACGAAACAAGTTGATCAATGCCTTCCAGAGTAATCATTCTGGCACTATTCTGCAAAGGTTTTGAGAAAACATGGAAAAACGAAATCTGATAGCCGACGGGAATTTGAACCGGCGCAACAATACTTCTCACTTTGGGAGGCCCCATGGCATTTTCTACAAGAAATAACGGTCTTGGAAAAGATCGCTGTCAGTCTTACAGTTAATGACGTTGGCTAAATCCATATGCAGTGGAGCTTTTAAAATTCTTTCTTATGCCTGCGTTCTGAAAGAAAAGGATGATTGCTTTTCAAACTGGAATAAGCTAGATTTGCAAAAGGAAAATGATGTTATCTTCGAAAAAACTAATTGAAAGGTTACATAAGTGGTTATAAAAGTGGGTGTATTATGGTTGATTCCGGGCTCATGAGAAACAATGTGATTAAGAGCTGACATCTTTAGTTGACCAAAGATTTGTGCGTCTACTAGTAGGATGCAAAAATAGATATATTAAAAATGATTCATGGCCGAGTAAATCTGCAATTATAGTTGCTATATATCCACATGTTACGGTCAATTAAAAAAAGTGAGTGTTGTGGACGAGCGATAATGTTCTGACCTCGCATTCTGGCCATTCAGATTTGGATTTTCTACGGTTTTTCCAAATCACTGCAAGTAAACGTCGGGATAGTTCCACAAAAAAAAAATCCATATCTCCGTCTCCCATGACCTCGAAATCGATAAATCAAGCTGGAAACAAATTTTAAAAAGTTCAGAAAGCCCTGGTTCCTTGAGGATACATGGTTCTAATCATGTATAATTCTTCGTCTGTTAACTGTGTGAGACAACAGCCTCAGGTAGCAATATAAGCAAGTTAGTTGATCAAGGATGAGGAAAATCGCATGAAAATGTCTGATAATTTCCTGGTTCTGTGGGCCTACGGAATTGTCTTCCGTGTTAGCAGACCACGACTGCCGACACAATCACATATTCCTTCGCTAGAGTACCGACCAAGATACTTAAGCTGGCGCCAGCAGTGTAGGGCATTGAACACTGTCATCGCATTGTAAAGGGCTCCTGCCTAATCCCGTATATCCCTTCCAAATATTACCCTTTCGGATAGGTGCAATGCATCTCCGCCACCCACTTTTAGTGAATCGCGGAGTAATGATAATAATAATAATAATAAAGGTCTCTGATTCAAGTGCTTCGTCTTGTGTTGACTTCATAATAGAATGCCACATTACCTCAACAAAGTCTGACACAATAGTCAAGAGATTAAATGGTTAAAGGCAACGAAGGTCATAAAATAATTATATCAGCAGATGGAGGCTGGTCAATTTTCAATAACGTGCTCTTCGTGGTTGTTTTTTTTTTTATAGCTCAATTATTACGTAATATTATTTAATTCATTTTGTAATCAAATAGTGCAAGTAGATCATTACAAGATGCAATGAGGGTCTGCTGAAGTCAAAATCCTCGAGAAGTAATTTTCAGAAATTTTTAATGACTAATACGTATTAGATCAATATTATTATTCAACATTTTCATCGGTCTTCTAACTATGATCAAGTAACTTTAATAATATGTTATATGAAGTTGTTTGTGTTACTTTCGGCAAATGTCTGTCAAATATTTGTAGGTGCTGGTAATTCGAAAATGGGCATATTTCGAGTACGGATGGTCGTATTCACAAACCTTTTTACAGATAACTCTACTGAACAAGTGTTCTTCACTCCTCAGAGCCACTGGTAAATAAACACTTCCCCGAAACGTTTGTCAGATCGGTTACTTCCTCCTTGCGACTGAACTGTGCCAGGAGGAAGATTTTCTTCTTACAAAATAACCACGCATAATATTAAAGAGATTAAATCCTATACATTCAACTGAAATTAAAAACCCCTCCCGTGAGCACTAAAGAGCTTCACTACAGTACGCCTAGTTTCCTAATTTTTACCCTAATACGTTTTTAGAACTTAGCCGTGTTAGTAGTTGGCAGCAAACAAAGAATATTTTTTGTGAGATGAGGTGTACCTGTGAGATATTTTTGACGGCAGCCAACTGCCTTTTTTCCAACAAAATTGTCTTTATATTTTTAATGGCATTGCTCCTGATCGCCATTCATCCAGCTAAGCCGTTTTGTGTGTTTATCCTGTGTTATGATGTATTTCTAAATGCTTTTTGCTCATACAATTGAAAGACGACACAAGAAATACAACAACACCTACTTTAAGACCCATGCCCCTGGCCGGAATCGCACCAGTGACCTAGAGTCCGGTAACGCTCAAGCCATCCCAATCGGAAGGACAGGGGTTGGAATCTTCGTGCCTCCATCCGTATTTCGATATTGCTGATTAATCGAAATCATTCCTTGAGTGCTGGGATGATTCCATAAAATGGCCATGGCTGAATTCCTTCCCGAAACATATCCCCAGTCTTATTCCTCTACAAAGATTTTAACGTCGACCAGCCCTAAAACAACACCGAACTAGAGACTCTCCACATGTGGAAATAGCACTCTAGTCCCTTCGCTAACATGTTCGGCCGTTGAATAAGATAAATACTAGGGAAAAGGTTCAAAACACACCAGAGAGATGTAATTATTTTTATTTGAGCAATTATTTTGCTTCTAGCTTTACATCTAATCGAGGTCATTAGAGGCAGGAAAGGACTGGGGACAAGTAATGGGGAGGAATTCGCCATGGCCTTTTGAAGGAACAATCCCAGAGTGATTTGGGGAAACCATCTAAAACTTACCTGGATGGCTAGATGGGTATTCGAACCCACGATCTCCCTAAAACCGATTAGAGTGAACACATACCTACCACGTTTTTTTTTTTTTTTCTTCTTCATATCTTCGCGCAATGTGATATGAATCCTGATATATTGGAAATAGATCGGGTAAGAATTTCAGCCACGCTTTTTGAAGGAACTTTTCGGAGTTCAGCTGGAGAGATTTACGAAAATCATGAATACTGAAACTGGATCCCCGACGGGGTTTGAATTCGCGTCCTCCGAATGCCAGGCAACACTGTTACCTAAACCCATCGGGCTTGAAGGCAGGAAGTAAAGCTTGACAGAAAATTTTATAGAAGTATCAGTGTTAGTTAGAAACAAAGAGAGATATGAAAGTTTTCATACTTCCATCTTCCAGATTTAAAATGTGGAAACGCTAATTCACATTGCAGACGGATTTATTTATGTATTTACTGCTCTTAATTATTATTATTACTACTAAAACTGTTGCTACTGCGTTCAAGTTTAGCTTACCTTCTAAATATGGTATGATGAAAACAAAATGAAGCTGTTAATATTCAGCACCATTTAATTTTATAGAAATAGTTTATTTATATTTAGTGTCTTAGTTTACCATTAGAGTACCTTCGTAAATGCTCTCTATTTGTCACACACAGTTCTATAACGCTGCAGCGCTAGAAAGTCCATTCAAACTCTCTTATTGGTTTTCCGTGCGTAATTTAGCGATTCTTTTCGGTATTCGCCATATAATTGTGTTTGCTAGCGAATTTTTAACTGTTTATACGAGGAAAACAAGATACACAATGGTTATCAAAATTACGAAAAAATGTCATCATTCCTTTCTAATCAATCGATTTGGTTATTTCAATAATTATTATGACTAAAATGGTGATATTCGTGATTATTTTTACTGTAGAACTCCGAACTTTGCCTCCGAGCGTCTGCGAGTTTCTTGCTGCGCGGGCTCATTTTGTTAATCTTGGGTAAAGTGCTGGGTATGAGAGGTCTATTTTGTCACGAATTTAGTGTACCACCTACCAGTTATGCTGACCCATGCGGTATTCGTGTCTAGAATGAAGCATAATCGAAAGGCGAGGGGTCTCACGAATTCTGTCCCCGACTGTACATTATGATTATATATTCCATATTTTTATAGATTTGTTTTTTTTCTTTTCAGAGTGATGATACTTTGTTGGATGAGAGTAGCCCAATCACCCATTATTTATCAACATCAAGGATCTTTAAACGCTCTTTACCAGAAGCGGAGAAAAACTGGAGAAAATAGCGAAACGGATGGAGCGACCCACGGTCAATCTGCCCTCTGATTTTTTTTAAATGACGTCATATTACACAGCCTTTGAAATAACTGTAATGAACATTTATGTATTACTGTATATGTATATTATTTTTATATTAATTTATTCAATAAATTTTTTCGTAAGGTATTGAAAAAATAATTTTATTTCACAAATTTCCAAGTTACGATAAATTTTCTAGTGGAAATATCTCGAAAACGTAAGGTCTTTTCCGTCAAAATTGGACTAACACACAGTGCTTATTAATAGCCTCCAGAATTCATATTAATATTTTTATTAACCGACTTCAAAAAAAGGAGGAGGTTCTCAATTCGTCTGTTTTTTTTTTTTTTTGTATGTATGACCAGCGATATTTCACCAATTTTGAACCGATTTAAATTAAATTTTTTTAGTGGATAGGGTATACCTCCAAAGTGGTCCCATATGAATTTCATTGAGAAACCACCCCTTCTACCCCCTCCGCCCCTAATTTTTATACAAATCCACATTTTTTATTCGATCTCGATGAAACTTTGGACATATATAGCCAAAAATAAAGAGAAAAATACTGTCAACTTTTGGTTTAAAAAAACTGAACCCCTCTCCCCCTATCCACCCCCTTTTTTTGCCAATTTTCTTTATTCAAAGCTACAGTCGACACCATTTAACTGATCTCCATTAAAGTTGGCAATTACATGTAGTTTTTCATGGAGAAGGATTCTGACCAAAAAAATCAAAATAAAAAACCACCCTCTCCATTTACACCCCTTAATTTTATAGAAACCTACATTTCTTATCTGATTTTTACTGAACTTTGCCCATGTATACTTTAAAACAAAGAGAAAAATCCTGTCAATATTTGGTCTTCCAAAGTTCAACCCCCCTCCTTCCACCCCTTTAATTATTGTCAATGTTCTTCATAAAAAGCTACACTCGACACCGTTTGACCGATTATCATCAAAGTTGGCATATACATGTAATTTTTCATGGAGAATCTGACCAAAAAATAAATAATAAAAAACCACCCCTCTCCCCTTTACACCCCTTAATTTTTATACAAACCCACATTTTTTATCCGATTTCGATGAAACTTTGGACATGTATAGTAAAAAATAAAGAGAAAAATACTGTCAACTTTTGGTTTGAAAAAACTGAAGCCCTCTCCCCCTAAATTTTTACCAATGTTCTTTATACAAAGCTACAGTCGACACATTTAACTGGTCTCCATTAAAGTTGGCATATACATGTAATTTTTCATGGAGAAGGTTTCTGACAAAAAAATAAAAAAAAATAAATAAATAAACCACCCCATGTCTCCCTTTACACCCCTTAATTTTATAGAAATCTACATTTCTTATCTGATTTTTATTGAACTTTGCCCATGTATACTTTAAAACAAAGAGAAAAATCCTGTCAATATTTGGTTTGCCAATGCTCAACCCCTTTCCTCCTTCAACCCCATTAACTTTTGTCAATGTTCTTTATAAAAAGCTACAGTCGCAATCGTTTGACCGATTACCATGAAAGTTGGTGCTTATATATATTTTTTTCACGAAGAAGGTGTCTGACCAAAAGATCTAAAAACCACCCCCTCTCCCCATTAAACTGCTTAATTTTTATACACAACCACAGTTTTTATCCGGTTTAGACAGAACTTAGCAAATTTTTACTATAAAACAAAGAGAAAAATGATGCCAACTCTTGGTTTGCAAAAAATGAACCCCTCTCCCCTTTCCACCCCCTTGATTTTTGTCAATTTCTTTTTAGAAAGCTACAGTCGACACCATTTGACCGATCTTTATTAAAGTTGGCACATATATATGTAATTTTTATGGATAAGATCTCTGACCAAAAAAAAAAACTACCCTAGCTCCCCTTCCCTTAATATTTGTACAAAACCCACATTTTGATTCGATTCGGTGGAACTTCGCATGCGTATACTTTAAAACAAATAGAAAAAAAAAATACTGTCCACATAACTTTCACAAAAATGCAAACCCTATCCCCCTTTCTACCCCATTAATTACTGTCAATGTTCTTTATACAAAGCTACCGTTTCTTTCTGATTTTGAAGGAAGTATGCACATGTATACTGCAAAACAAACAGAAATATACTGTCTACATTTGGTTTCGAGAGTCCAAACTCCGCTCCTTCCTTTCCATCCTTTAATCTACAGTTTCTATCCGATTCTGAAGGAAATTTGCACACGTATACTTTAAAACATACAGAACAATTGTGTTTAAATTAGGTTGCTGAAGCCCAACCCCTCTTCCCTTCTACCCCCACCCCTCCTAATTTCCAATGTTCTTTATAGATACCCACAGTTTTATCAGATTTCCATGGACCACTGCACATGTATACTTAAAAACAAAAAAAAACAGAAAATAGTGTCTACATTCTGTTTACAAAACCCTACCACTCACTCCCTTACCCCATTTAATTTTGGCAAATGTTTTTACACAAAGCTACAGTTTTTATCTGGTTTCGATGGAAATTTGCACGTGTATACTTTAAAACAAAGAGAAAAATACTGCCCACACTAGCTTTACAAAAACCAAACTACTCTTCGTCTCCACACCCCTTAATTTTTTTTTATACATACCTACAGTTTTATCTGATATCAATAGAAATTTACACACGTATACTTTAAATCAATCAGAAAAGGCAGTCTACATTTGGTATACAAAAGCTAATCCCTCTTCCCCTTTACCCTCACCCCTTTTAATTTCCAATGTTCTTTACAAAAATCCACAGTTTTAAATCCCGTCAAAATCAGTTAAGCTATTTTTAAGTCATGGCATAATATTTATAAAATAAATGTGTCGTAATGTCTCAACATGTACTTCAGATTTCAACTCTGATCCCAAGCTTTCACGTTGTGAAAACCAATTAAAAATCTATATTTTTTGTGTGATGCCGGAGCAAACAGATATATTCCAGAGAGATTTCTGTATGTGGTATGTATTAATGCCCTGATGTTACATATTTCGGTTATCAAGCAGCAGCTTTAGCAGATGTTATGATAAGATCGAAACATAGCCTGACATTCCTTAACACAACACCCAATTCACCCCGTTCTGGAAGTGGTTGTGGTATATAAATACAGAGTTCTTCTTTGAAAGCAAGCGCTTTAATCTCTGAGCTACCAGGAAGGTCACAAAATGTGAACTGCTGCGGCATATTGAAAATACCAAATGAATCATAATACCACTAAAAATTTAAAAATAAAATAATTGTTTAAAAAAACATAAAAACCGCCTTAAAAAAAAACCAATAAAAATTTTAAAATAACTTTATACCTTGCTTAGGAAAAAGTAAATCTAAATAGACAATATTTTACATTACTGTCATTGAAATTTTTACATTAATTAGTTATTTTTAGAGTCGGTGCCAGCGAAAGTAAGAAAAACTATAAAGAAAAACAATAATACTTAAAAAATCACATTACAGCTTACCTACAATTAATGCTAGAAACATGTTTCAACAAAACTGAAACATACAGATGATACGCCAATATTATAATCTGTAAATCGCTTACTGCATGATGCAACCTACCAACTGACACTGTAGCGACAGAGATATGCCTGGATGACCAATAAGGCCAAGCCACATATTAAAATACTGTTAATTTGTTTCCCTAAGCTGTATCCCGCAATAACACTATCTGCCTCACGACATGCTGTAAAATATTGGTAATTTTTGTTCGTACTCTCCGTTTCGCCTCTAACACCAAAAGAAGTTCAGTGATTCGATGTTCGCGGTGTGACAGCTGGCACCGACTCCAAAAATAACTAATTAATTTCAAAATTTCAATGAAAGTAATGTAAAATGTTGTCTATTTAGATTTACTTTTTCCTAAGCAAGGTATAATTTTATTTTAAATTTTTAGTGCTTTTTTTTGAAGGCGGTTTTTATGTTTTTTTAAACAATTATTTTATTTTTAAACCAGCTTAACTCATTTTTCCTATAGGCTCTTCGTTTATATAAAGCGAGAGCGAGAGTCACGGTTTACCGCAAAGTTAATAAAACACTGAGTTCCGGTTACTAGAACGGGCCACTTATGGCATTACATTTGATAACAAGCTTAACTGGGAAGGAATAAGTTTCAAAATTCTGCACTTGTTGGAGAGAGTGATGAGGGAATGCACGAGAGAAGTAAAGGAATTGGGTTACAAAACTTGGTCAGACCATTGCTCGAATATGGTAGTGTGGTATGGGACCACATTTATGCGTATCAAATACAGGAATTGGAGAGGGTGCAAAAAAGAACTGCTAGATTTGTTTCTGGAAATTATCGCAGAATGCAATCAGTGACAGATACGATAAAGGAGCTGGAATGGGATTCATTGCAAGACAGGAGGAGGATGAGGAGGGTCATGGGTGTGTACAGAGCGTATACTGGAGTAGGTACGAATAATAGTGCATGGAAGGGAAAAGATCACCATGAACACAAGCTGACACTCGATTTTAGGCACAAGGGTGTGGCAAGATTTTCTGTTTTAGGTAAGGGTGTCAGGGATTGGAATGAGTTACCAGGGAAATGATGGATAACTTACCGAAAACGTTAAAAGCAGTTAAAGTTAAAATGTGTAGAGGGCAAATGTAGGTGGGTGAGGAGAGGGGGAAGTTGGGTGTGTAGGGAAATTACCACCGGAGCGTGTGCTCCATTGCAATTAAATTAAATCACATTAATTCTTCCCAAGAATGTAAACTACAAGTCCGAAGGTCAAAAATTGCAACGCAGCGGTGGCAAGCGGGCGCGGAACAAAGGGACCGCCGCTATACCTGCCGCATTCTTTCATACAGCTGACCAACCCTTTACGAGCTCTCGCAGCAGTTGGCGACACTGCAAGCCTCGTTGCGCTCACGTCCTTGCTCCCGGAGCCAGCCGTCACGCGTCTACAACAACAACCGCGAGCCTTCACCGCGGTCTGGTGCTTCTGATGTCTGCTGGTATTACCGTCAATTCCACGACCAAGCTCAAAAATGGCAACAACCTTGTAATTTTCAGTCAAACTCCAACGGCAGCCAATGATGGCGGTAAACGACTGCGCAACAGGTGGCAGCCGCCTCTTTGTCTTCGACCGAAATAGTAAACATAAATTTCTGATCGATACCGTCTCAGATTTATATTATTTTCCAAAACATTTTATGAAAGGACGTTGTCAACTCAACAAATATGAACTTGTTGCAGTGAATAATTCTACCATTAACATGTACGGCACTTTGTTTTTAAAGCTGAACCTTGGTCTGCGGCACGATTTGTCCTGGAGATTTATAGTGGCTGACGTCGCCATTCCCATCATAGGCTCAGATTTCCTCGCACACTACAGCTTCCTCCCAGACTGTCATAGCAAGTGTATCATCGATAAGGTCACAGAAATGTCAGTGCCAGCACAGCCTGCTAACTTGGAGCAAACTAGTGTAAAATCACTCAAGGCCATCACTGCTGTTCACGAAATCTTGCAATATAATCCCGATCTCACACGTCCACCAGGAACGCCGAAAGAAGTTAAGCATTCCACAGTACATCACATCCGTATTACACCTGGACCACCCGTCTTGTACCGTGCTCCTCATCTCGCTCCTGACCATCTCTAGATTGCTAAGAGGGAGTTTGAAGCAATGTTACAGGAAGGCAAACCCCTTCGCTCAGAGGGACCATGGTCTTCACCCCTCCATCTGGTGCCAAAGAAGGACAATGGGTGGCGACCCTGCAGAGACTATCGAGCCCTGAATTCGTGGACAATCCCAGAGAGATATCCACCACGCCATCTCCATGGTTTCAGCCACCAGGTGCGTGGTTGCACTATCTTCTCTGTGATCGATCTGGTCAAAGCATACACTCAGATTCCTGTGAACCCAGATGACATTCCAAAGACAGCAATTATCACAACCTTCGGACTATTTGAGTTTCCATTCATGATATTCGGTTTGCGGAATGCCGGTCAAACCTTTCAAAGATACATCGACGAAGTAATATCTGGTCTAGACTTTACATTTGACAATGTGGATGACATATTTGTCTTTTCTAAGAGCCCCGAAGAACACTAGCGCCACCTGCGATCCCTCTTCCAAAGATTATCATCCTAAGAAATCCTTGTCAACACTTGTAAGAGCGTTTTAGCCTCTTCAAGTGTTACATTCTTGGGATATGAAGTCTCTGCTGTCTGCATCCTACCACTACCAGATCGAATCAGCGCTATGCAAAACTTCCCACTACCAAGGACAGCCCGAGGTCTCAGACACTTCTTGGAAATGGTGAATTTTTACCTTCGTTTCCTAACTTCGACAGCAGAATACCAGGCCTCTCTCCATTCAGCACTATCCAGTTTATGTGGCTCGCAACCCTTACCATGGACTCCGGATCTAGAAGAGTCATTTAAACGGCTGCAAGGCCAGCCTAGCTCGATCGACGCTCCTGAGTCATCCTGATCCTGAAGCACCATTGGGATTGTTCACTGATGCTCCCAACTTGGCTATAAGAGCTAGTCTACAACAGCATGTAAATGGGACGAGGCAGCCAGTAGCTTTCTTTTCCAAGAAGCTCTCGCCGAAACAAGTGGCCAGCGTATTACCGCGAGTTACTCGCAATCTACGAAGCCACCTAACATTTTCGGCATATATTGGAAGCTCATCTGTTCACCATATACACCGATCACAAGCCACTTACTTACACATTTCATCAACGGTGTGACAAGCTCCCACCTGTGGAACTGGACCAATTGACGTTCATTGAGCAGTTCAGCACCAACATCGAACACATCGAAGGTTGCTCCAATGCAGTTGCAGACGCACTGTCCCACATCTACGGAATCTCCGATAGAACCTTGAACTTCATTGCGCTGGCAGACGCTCAAAAGAATGATGCTGAACTTCATCATTCATCAATGGTGATTCATCACTTAGGTTGGAACAAGTCCACATCCATGGGACTACCACCATCCTTTTCTGCGACATCTCAACAAGCAAACTCAAGCCCTTCATAACAACATTTTCTGAAAACTAGCCTTTTCGTCCCTTCATTGCCTGAGTCATCCCAGCGCCAGAGCTACAATTCGTTTGGTATCAGAACGTTTCGTGTGGCCCAACATGGCGAAAGACTGCTGCGCGTGGGTATGAACCTGTCAGCGCACCAAAGTTACACGACACACAAATGCACCAGTCAGAAACTTCACAATGCCTTTTGCTAAGTTCCAACACATCCACCTGGATATAATCGGGCCACTACCAGCATCGAGGAATTATTGCTATAACCTGACAGCTATCGACAGATTTTATCGTTGGCCAGAAGTCTGGCCTCTAGAACGCATCACTGCAACGGGACATCACCGAGGCTTTTGTAGCATGCTGTGGTTTCGTGGTTCGGATCACCTCTGTGCATCACCTCTGACCAAGGCAGGCAGTTTGAATCTCATCTGTTTCGGAACGTGGGGGATCCTGACTGGCACGTACAGATCCCACACCACTGTCTGGCACCCGTGTACAAATGGCATGGTGGAGAGATTTCATCGCCAACTCAAAGCAGCTATCATGTTTCATCCCGGCATGTCCTGGCTGCAAGCTCTAGCGATAGTTCTGCTTGGTATCCTCAGTGCTTACAAAGACAATATCAGTGCTTCCTTCCGCCGAACTTGTGTACGGAGAACCACTCTGCCTTCCGGGTGAATTACTTTGTGAAGCGACAAAGGAACATCTGGAAGATACGTCCAACTTCGTGGGCAGACTATGTCAGCAAATGCACCAACTACGTCCAACACCAGCTACAAGACATTTTCAAAGTTCCACATTTGTTTTCAAAGACCTTGAAACCTGTACACACGTGTATCTACGAGATGATTCGTTACGTGGTGCCCTTCAACCTCTGTATACTGCTCCACACCGCGTATTGGATCGCCATGACTGGACTTTAACTATTCTGAACAAATCCAAATCTGTACGTGTAAGCATAGACTAAGTGAAACCTGCTTTCCTTCTAAATGACAGTACTCCTAATACTGAATGGGACAATCATCCAAAATTACCCGACGTATCAGGAAACAAGACGACAATAACAGACAACTCAACACACGGCCACTCATAACCACAAGATCCAGCCGGCGAGTAAAATTTCCAAAACATCTTCTACCATAGCCTCATCAACTCCGTGGGGGGCTGGTGTGGCCAAACCAAAATGAAACGCCCAGTAGTTGGTAGCGCGGCTATTAGAATAGTGACAAACCAGTCACCAGAGTGCAGTGCAAGCAGTAAGTAGCTGTCATGGTACACACCGGCCAATGACAATTAAATGGTGGCGCGTAGTACTTTCTCGTAGCACAATGTGAACGGGACATGTGAGAAACTGACTTCACTCTTGGACAGTTTAATAACCACAGCCTTGTGATATTCAGTGTAACATATACGTAGTGTATTACTTGAGTTATACAGTAAAGTATTAAATCACATTCACTTGTCACGTGTGATTGTTAACCACCTTCTGTGCCGTGTAACATTTCATGTGGACTACACGGCCCATAGGTCATTGACCCACCCATTGAAGTTAACAGTGTTGTAACTGATCTTGGGAATATTAAGATAAATAATGTGCTTTAATCTGAAACTGCTGATAATTCAGAACCTAAACCTTCACAACTGGATAGTATCTTTTTTTTTTTTTGATAATATTGAAGATTCATCATGTACTTCATATGATGAGGAAGATTTAATAAACTTGCCTCAGAATACTACACAATCAGATGATTATGTGCTGACTGGTACCTTACCTCTTGTAGAGGACAATCTTAGGAGGCATCCATAAATTAAGTGAGGTGGAATGGTGGGGGGGGGGGGGTCTGGCGAAATCTCACTAAGGGGGGGGGGGAGATGTCTACGGAAATCTCACGTTAGGTTTAGGCAAAAAATTATTTGGACTGTAGAGCTATAAAAAAAAAGTTTACAAATTGCGTAAAAGTCGATTTTAAGGGGGTATTTCGTCAAAAAGTGGGGGTGTGACCGGATTTTGAGCGGTGAGATCTAAAAAAAAAGTTTCCAAAAGTTCCGAGGGCAATTTCTAGGGGGGGCAGGGGGGATTCTCACAGACCAGATTTCACCAGAGGGGGGGAGGTTCCAGCCAGATCTCATGAAATATCCCCAGAAAGGGGGGGTTCCAGAAATCCGGAAAAACACCTCACGTAATTTATGGATGCCCCCTTATTGATGTTCACACAGAAGATCCATCTGATGTTGAACATATTGCTGATATTTCAGGCCCTCCAGCAGAATGGCTGATTGCAGATATTTTTGGAAACAATAATGATATACGAGTAACTCTAGACGAAAACGGTGAATTGAACTGAACTAGTTCGACCTCACACAATTTTACAGTCAGCTGATCACATGTTAACATCTGTTGTCACATATGGACACATTGCAACCAAGCATTATCAAAAAAGAAAAAAGTTGACATTTGTGGAAAAGCTTAGTCTGAAATTCCACGAACAAATGTTTCTGACCAGTGCTCACAATAAATTCAAACTGCATTATGGTTTTAGTTTGGAAACTTGCAGCTTTTACAAATCCTTTCTGAATTTCTTTCTGTCAATGATGCTATTACATATTTTTTTTTCAATTTTAAGGATATAGAGAAAAGATATTTTCCATGCACCATGGCTTTGCATGTCTTTGACAATGTGAAAAGGCACTTACACACACAGAAGAAGAAAGAACTTTTCAATGCCTTCAATGTTCAGAAATTTCATAAAAAATTTCAAAATGCTTTCTATAATTTGCATTTCACATTAACCATACAGTGTCAGCATAGGAAAATGAAGAGAATACGTAGCTTTTTGAAAAAAATTCAGTTTGGAAGGGCACCAAAGATGAAAAACTTTATTATTGATCCTTTGCTCTCTACATTAATGAATTTGTTTGGAGAGAGGAGAAATGTTCTGAAACTTAAAGCTAATGAATTTGACATTTCAATGTAACCACAGAGACAAGACCACATGATGGATTTTAAGGAAATTCATTTTATATATAACTATATTCTAAAGTTTTTCATTTCTGATTTCCTTATACTTATGTGTTATTATTCTGAGTTATACACTCAGCTGATTTCTACGTTGGGTTTGTTACCAGTGTTGTGTTTTGTGGAGACTGATCTGTTCTACAGAGTATAATATTTTCATCAACTGTTACCTACACTGGGTCACATGCTGCAAATTGGTCTTGAAATTGAAATGGATTCGATAAAGGTCAAACTTATTGAAGAAGACTTCAGTTTTCAAGAAGCTGAAGAAGTTTGTACAACGGATACTGTAGATGTGAATTTTGAAATACCAGTGAGATGCTAATTGCTTTTTCTTATTTTTCTACTACAGCAGAGAACAGAAGTGAGAAGAAAGAAAAGAAGACAGCAGTTCTTTAAGTTCTTAACATAGTGGGCATATTAAATGGGGGTACTTTACTGTTTTATACAACTGCAGCTTGTAGTGGATGCCTTGGTGGGAAAACTACGTTACAATTATCTATCATACCTTTATGATTATTAATTGTGGATTTTTAATTTTAATTTTTATGAAGGCGTGAAAATTTATTAATTTTGCAAGAATCTCGACGTTAGTTGGAATTTAGGAAAAATTGTCACAATATGACATTTATTTTCTTATCACTGGCGATTACAAGTCTGAGCGAATTTACCGTTAACATTAACACAAATTGGCAAAATCATAAAAGCAACGCTCAGAGGTACAATTAGCCGTCATGAGCAAGCAAACAATTGTATATTTACTTTTAAATATATCTTAGAATCAAAATGCAAGAAATAATGACAACTGGAAACAATGAAAAGTACAAGTTATGACGACCTCAGACAAAGGCATCATAATACTGTGACTTTACAGTTAAAAAGACAATCATGGGCACCACGAATGAACAATATATCATTCGAAAATAATTAGTTCTGGCAAATTATGCCGCTAGCTCAGGTTTTTTTTACAATTACAAAGTGAGAACATGGATCTATCCTCTCAAAGTCGTTTAAGGGTTCTGTTTCACGGAATGCACAGTCAGATGGATTGGTCGTAATAAGTTACCATTGTAGTTCTGCGTCTGATGTCTGCGGTGACCGGAGCGGACCCACGGTGTGTGTGACTATCTCACAAGTCGGCTACAGGCATCTCTGGTCCGACAATGTGCATCATCGCATTACCGGCTGTGTTGCCGTGATAAGCTTGCTCCAGCTAGGCAAGCTGGCAGCCAGAAATCGTACAACGGCAGTTGGCGAGAGAAGCCAACTTTCCCAGTCAACCTCAGACTAGACTCGCAGAGCATGGACTCGAAGATCGAATTTAGAATGTCCACTCCTCGCTCTTCGGTCCACGAGGAAACTTCTCGCTCCGCCCCTTGTAGTCTCGAAGCTCACATATAACAGAAATTCCCAGGATTTTAAGTTATACGCTCATTTGGATTGGATCTTCAGGTCGGCACCTAATGTCACGTGATATCCCCGATATGTGATTTGCCCAGCGTATCTAACAGAGGTCGGACATATTCGGCTGCGTTCGGGGATGACTCTTGTGTTCGGGCGGCAGGCATTTCCTGCCCGGTGAGTTACCTTGTTGACCGCCCATCCCCAGGGAGCAGAGTGTGTGGTCCGGCACACCCCAAACCCGCGACTTCTTGTCGCCAAGGTTCGGGAACACCAGATTAGCTTCAAGCCTACATAGCTCAATAATTCTTTAATATTCGCTTTACCAAGATACGCTGTATGTTCACCATTTCATTACAGTCCTCACTTGGAATCTTGCGTACTTTATAAAATTACAACAAAAATCTATTTAGGTGGTCGCCCAAGATTTATGTAAATTACTCCAACATTATGACATATATAATAAAAATGCACCTTGTAACGTGACGACAGCGCGTCATGTTACAAGCTAAGACTGGATTGACATATTATACCCACCATAACATACTGATCTTAATCCAGGGACAGCTAGCGAGAGATGGCGCCTGTTACTTATTTATATAAATGACACTGTCACATTCTTAGTGGTTTAATTAAAGTGATAATTAAGTAATCCACCATACAGTTCAATTTGACATTTGTTTTATTTTCATAAAACAAGACATCAACGATAATGTTTACATGCATTCATACAATCTAGAGATTGCATACTACACTTTTTCAGAGACAATATAGTACTTCGCTGTCGTAAATTGAGTCTGTTTAAACTACTACAGTCCTTCTGCTGATTTCTTTATATAGGCTCTATCGACATTTCTAGAACACTTCAAAAGCTTCCGCCATATATATCTCGAACATTAACAATACTTAAACAATTGAAACATATTAAAAACACTCAGAATTAATACTTCATCATTTACAATCGTTATTGAAAGGTGAGACATGGAAATTAAAGATACATAAACATAAAATGATTCCATGCATTAATACTTGGAATTACGAACATTTAAGCAATTCTCTTGTACAATTCTGTTCTTAAACATATCAAATGGCCTTTAAATAATTTATTTTCATAAAACAAAGTCTATATACACTGATTTACAGGAATTTTCAAAACAAACATACCAGATCATATTCAAGTAAACTTTAGCTCACTACAAATACTTCATAAAATACAATTCTATTTAAAGTTCAGGTATGAGGGCTGTTACAACAATCAACAACATTGCCCATTAACAACTAGCCAAATGAGCAGTTAGTCAAAAATTATTTTAGTCCAGCCAGCGAAAGACAGCGCCTGTGACATATGCAACAACAGCAAAGACTGGGTTAGCATAATATTAGCATTGTATGGACTAACTGGGTAACAACATTACAATTAATAGCAAGAAAATAGGAAAATGTTAGTAATCCACAGTCCTATGGTGACTGGAACTAATACATTGAAAGTTGGATGTAGCTATGGATCCTTTAAGATTGAAGAAGGAATCTACAATCAAGCAAGATTGATGTTGATGAAGTGTACTTGCATAACTAATTTAATGTGGTGTTGAATCTCAGATGTTTTTATGAGATACCATAGGATTGGATTTGTGGAAACAATGCACTCATGGAGGGGCATCACTAATTTTGAATTATGCAAAGTGCTATAATAAGGACAGTATATACATATTCTTAAACTTTTTTTCTTTTTTGTCCTTCACAGTTAAATAGATGTCTACATTCCAAGATTTTTTTGCATAATAAGGATTCTGCATTATATGATTTTTGCTTTAATACCTTTTTAACACTTCATTTCGTATTTAGCTTTCAATGTTTATAAATGTTATGTGAAATTTCTCATAATATCCCACATGCTGAGGATTTCTTTGTGTTTCTGTGCACCTAAAGGACTGAGTGTACTGTAATTTGAGAAATTTTTCATGCTACATGCCTACATCCACTAGATCTTCAGTGAATTGAACAAGAGACATGTCAATTACCAGATATCTAAGCTGAAACCCATACACCTATGGTAACATTTAATTCATAATACACCAGTATATTGGTGTCCACAACTTTGTTGTGTTAGCAAATGAGAGTGTTTTTGGTTCTAGTGCAGCAGTGTACCGCTGAAAGGAAACTGTGTTTCCATATTATTACTGATAATATATTTGTTTGTACAATGGACTACCATTTTTGTAATATAGGTATGTATAATAATATTCAAGTGACATTAGCCATGAGGCTATACCATTTTCAATCAAGTAAATATTATCTTTTTGAGTAATTTTATATTTTATTGTTTGTGTGATATTAAGGATAGTAACCTGCTCTTTATAACTAAGTGATTTTGTGAATTTATATGCTTTTGCAATACCAGAGACATTAACCAAAATGCTCTAGTGAATAACACCCTTGGGTGGATATATATATTTGTATTATACTTGTTCTATACTCTCATACAACCCATTAATTTCCTGAAAGCTCTTCATGCTTTCTTGGCTATTTATAAAGCTAACATTTTGTAGCACTATTAACACTGTAAGATTGTGAAGTGTAAAAACTTTTATCTGTATTTTATATTCATTTCTATTTGTATGTACTTATTGGCTTGTGCATCTGTTTGTAGTTAGATGCTATCTATGCAAACGAGCAAAAGAAGAAAGGGCAACTGTGTTTGAAGATAATAAAATTATTTTCTACACAAGATTATGTAAATCAGAGGCACCAGTCTGAAACGACAAATCTAAGCAAGAATATTAACACATGGCGACTGACGACAGTTTTGCTTTACAGCCTGCAAATTCATGGGTGCAAGCAAGCAAAACAGTGACAAGGAATCTGAAAATAGAGATTTGGAGTACACTGAACTTTGAAGGTTAGCAGACACTGCCAGAGGAGAATTCCACTGCTGCCAACATCGATGCGAGAACATGCTAAGTCACTCGATCTTTCAAGACACATACTTTGGAGAAATTCACCTTAAATTAATTTAATATTTGTCTTAAAAAATTGTAACAAGGGTGAACCAAAGTATACATTGAATGGTTTTTATCTAAACTTAGATTTTTTGGCATATATTTCTACATAGTACGGAGTTAAAATTTTTATGTTCGTCACAGTTTGTAATACATATAATCACGGATACAAGTATATCAAGTTGGTACAGTGGAAATACATATTAATCTTTGCAACTATTTAACGTAAAGAATATTAGTCAACAGAAAAATACTATTTATTCATATATAATCATGACTGATAACACTAGTAACGGTGTGGCAGACAATGCTTGCAACAGCCTAGTTCTAGGGGTGGAAACAAATGTCGTGTCACCAGAAGTGACCGAAAATGTTTTAAATGCAAGTAGCACTCCAGCACACATGCAACAACATTCACCTCCATTTTTAGGATTCTTGCCATTGAGTGAAGATAGTCTCCACACTTCAGCTGACCCATTAAGGAGTGACCTTGAGGTAAAGTCTCTTTTGTTAGGATTGTACTTGAAAGTTGAGTCACAATTTATTGAAATGATATCACTAATTGAATCAAAACTCGAATCACAACCTATTGATATGACATCACAATTCAGTGTACTTAAATCACAACTTGATTCAAAACTTGAAACACAATCCATTGAGTTAAAAAATCACCTTGATCAATAGTCATTTGAAATCAGATCACTAAAAGCTCAAATAGAAGAACTATCAAATAAACTAGAAAAACACTCTATTGCGATTGAGAAATGGTCGGTAGTTTTCCATTTGGCAATAAGACACACACACGAGAACAAAGTCGTAGCATGTGCAAAGTATCCTCATTTAGCATAAATTCAGTTACCATCGTGTCCACGGTTCACACAACAATCACTGTAAATTATCCACTTCTTATACACTCACTAAAGGAATGTTAATGCAGTTAGTTCAACCTGGTCAGTCTGATCGAATCGTAAACAGCAGCCGCTATTCAGTGCCGGCGTGGATGCACGAATTTGAAATCCATTTACGCTTGGGAGAATACCGTACTCCACACACACAAAACTCTCGTTGCCGCGCGCTACCTTCACCAGCGACAATCATATACTGACTGCTTGCTGCTTACAAAGAGTTTATTACTACGACGTACTTATGATGGATATCGTTTATCGACATAGATGAACTTTGACAGTTTGTTAGCTTATAGCTCTGTAATGTGACAATTTGTCACAATTTTCAAAAAATATGATATGATGTTTTACTCAATGTTCATCTTGTGAAATGTTAATTTCAAATGTTTTTGTCACCCATAATCGTGAAAGAAGAAACACAAAAAAACACTCTTACTAAATATCAATCAACTGGTAAAATGCTCATGTCACCTGTTATTGTAAGAGAAAAATATCACACAAACCACTCTTTACATAATCCAAGAAATGGGTCAATTTTGCTAAGATTTCACTTATGACTAACTTCTTGTAAGGGATAAATATCCCAGTCTGTATTAAATATTCTTGCCTAACTTTGTCCCCAGCATATGTTTCCATTTACTAATAATTCATTATTTTCCACAATCAAAAATTTCGTGGCGCAAGGAAGCGACTCTCATTCGTGCCTCCACATCACAAGCTAATTTTTTTTATTTCCAATTTTTTCTTGATATATCATCAGACAGGTTAAAGGTCCTGTACTGTTCAAAACTCTTTATAAAACAGACTGTGTGTTTAGCACCCTGAACCAAAAAGTTGTCTGTGTCAAAATGCTTGGTTACTCCCCTGGGTAAGTGTGGACTACCTATTGATTGCAATTGCTGCCTTCTTTTACCCTCTGTTTTCTGTATTTCCGAAAATCCATTCTTTAGTTTTTTATTATCGGTAAACACCTTTTGGTGTATTTTTTCCAATTGTTGGTATACAGTGTTAGCTCTGTGTTGCAAGTGAATTAAGTTACGCAGTATCGATTTTGGTTTCTGCAACTATCAATATTCTCATCTCTTTTGTATTGTTTTTCTCAGCTATTTCCCAGCGAAATGTATTTAGTCATACCCCTATCACCTGGAATCTATCTGTGACCTGTCTTTGACTTTCAAGATTTGGGGCTGTTAATTTATTTTGTAGAGATAACAAAGTTTCTTCTATTTTATTAGTTATTGTATTATGTAGAATCGGATTGGTGGTAGAACATCTTGTCTCACATGTAATTTCAGATTAATATTATTTCCAGTTGGTGGTCGGTGTATATGTGGTCTTTAAAACTAAAACTGTGAGAATAAACTTGTTACATTTTTAAATGTCTGTGTATGTGTGTTCAGTGGTATAATACCCTGTACAGTACTGAATGTTTAAGTTATTCCTAGGGTTGATAAACTACTTGACATTACGTCAGCTATCAGCTGTGGCGACCGTATTAACAAAATTAAGTTTAAACGAAGTCTGAAACTTTCAATTAGGTTGGTCAATATATCAGCATAAGTGACTCATCATTTTCATGAATTAATCTAACCTCAGTAAAACGTGAGTAGTTTTACATGTGTTTAAAGTTGGCTAAAGTATAGAAATAAAAGTCTGCGGAAACACAAAGTGTGAGTGAAAAGTGAGTTGAAAAATAAAACTAAGTACGGGTAGCACATAAATTGAACCAAAGACATTGTGTGTTAGAAGGTGCTCTCATTGTGGAAGTAAGCGCAAAGACATTGTAAGCGGAAGAGATAATATTATCAACCAAAGGTTAGCATTAGAGCAGTAGGATCAGCGACGTGGAACTACTTCACGGTGGTGCAGTAACACAACGCGGAAGGATACGAGAAGGAACTACTTCACGGCTACCAACTACACATCACAGAGGAAGACTGGAGCGGGGCTGGCGGCATCTGGACAACTGAACTTAAAATCAGAAGACAAAAAACAGGCAATTTAAAATAAGTTTGGCTGCGAAGAACTTATGAATTTTTATTTGAGAAAGTGAATGAAATACAATTTTTTTTTTTTTAGTGCTGGTTGATATTTAGGGATATTTACCCCGAGCTTCATAAATACCATAAAATTAAACCAGAATTTGCGGGTTAATAAATATTTAACAGAAAGGAAAAATTGTAAATGTCAATTTTGATGCATGCTAATCAGTTTTCAGTTTAAAATCTTCAGGTTTGTTTTTGATCGGAAAAAAAAAGTATTTTACACTGTAACATCGGGTGTAGAATTTTTTTTTTGGCCGTTGGTAGATTTTTTTTCTATGCATGCCATCTTACAGTTTACCAGCCTGTGAGCTACCATGGTGGTGTAAAGTAAAAAACCAGCTTACACCAACGGCAGCAGTTACCAGAAATTAATTACTGCATTTTTATTTCAGTTGTATGTTATTTTCAGCCATACCTAGGTGGAGCAGTGTAGCAGCAAAGGCTTTCTCAGATCTATGTTGTATATTTTCTTGTAAATTTATTTGAGTGTGAAATGTCACTGTCATCTGCGTTGTGTTTACTCCACTAGTGACTTGTTGGTTTGTTTTTCTATTATTGTTTTGGTTGAGAAGCTGAAGTTGTTTGCTCCTTTGCTTTCACGTGGTACAAGTCATTTGTCTTTAGTTTTTTTTCTGATTTTGAGTGTGGGTGATTTAGTGGTCTTAGTCCCCCCTTTTTTTCTCATTCAAATTCTGCGTTATTCTTTTAAGTCTGTGAAAAATGAATACTGAGGGTAATATCATGGAAGGGACCAGCGAGCAGACTGAGGACGTGCCTGTTAAAGAAATGCTTATGAAGTTATGAACCAGAGGAACCAGAATTTCAAGTCCATGAAGGCCAAAAACGATGAGAGAAGCTACTCCTTGGAAGAAAGACTTAATGCCAGAAATAGCTTCTTTGAAGAAAATTTCAAAGCTATACATGAGTAGAACCACGTCTTTGAAGAAAATTTCAATACCTTACATGAGAAGAACCACGCCTTTGAAGAAAATTTCAATACCTGAAATGAGAAGAACCACTCCATTGAAGAGAATTTCAAGGCCATAATGGTTGAAATTGCTGAGAAGAACCAGGCCATTCAAGAGAATTTGAGGGTTTTACAGGACAACATCAGTGTTGAAATAGATGAAAAAGGGAAAGCCCTTCATGACAATATCACCAGGGATGTGGATGGAAGACTCTTAAAGATAAGAGAGGAAATGGAACAATTTCAGCAGAAATGTATTTTAAGAGGAGAAGAAACAAAGGTAGATTTGGAATAGTTCAAGCAGGAAATGGTGGTGGAAGTTGGACACACGCAACAACGAGTTGAAATAATTGAAAATAAAGTAGTATATCAAGATCTCAAGTTAAAAACAATAGAAGAGGACCTTAAGGTGTGTGAAGAAAATGCGGAAGGAACACAGAGAGAAGTCAAATTGTGGAAAGACAAAATCAATTGCCTTGCAGATGGAATGGAAAAGGTTAGGCTGGCCGCAAGTTGTGAAATAGAAGACATGATAAGCAGAAAGGTACCAGTCACAAAACAGGAAGTTGAGGGAAGCTTGAAGACCCAAGTGCTGGGGGCAATCAAAGAAGAAATAAGCAAGTACCAAGGAGTTCTTAGTAGTTCCTGCTGTCAAGGATACCCGATAGACGAAAAACGTGAACTCCAGAAATTTGATGACTGAGGGAAGCTGCACCCAGTGGATTTCTTGGATAATTTTGAAACTTATCCACCGTTTCAAATAACTTTGGATGGCCGAAAGATAAGGATGGTTCACGAACACATGAAAGGAAGGGCATGCCTATGGGGTGACCGTTTTTCAAAAGAATTCACTACTTTCCAGCACTTCAAGGAAACGTTTCTGTGACACTTTTGGTCGGTGGAGAGACAGGTAGCTGTCAAGTCTGAATTGATGCATGGTGAGCCCTATTCACCCAGTAACAAAACGCAACAAGACTTTTTCCTACGGTGTTTAGCGAAGTGTCATTACGTTGACCGGCCATATGGCGAGGCAGAGTATGTTGAGATAATCATGGCCAGATTGCCAGAACCAAAGCAGCTGATTTTTGCAAGTCACAGAATAAATAATGTCACTGAAGCTATCGAAATGTTGGGAAGGCTCGATGCTCAAGAGAAGAGAATGGGTAGGAAAAGACCAAAGAGCGAGATAACCGGAATGAATAACGTGACAGAGGAATGAGGGAAAACTATAATGATCACAGAGATGAAAGGGGTAAAGGTCAACATCATTGGAGGAGAGGACAAGACAACAGGGGCCGCAGTAAAAGCAATTTTAACTTCAGTCATGAGCAAGAGCAGGATAGAAGTCGAAGTAGAGAGTGGAAGCAACAGGATAGTGACCAAAGAACTCGGCAAAAGGATAAGCCGAAGACGAGTAGCATTCCTTCTAAAGGAAAACGTAACATGGAAAACTGCTAGCTGCCATTGTTTTGTTCCGACCAGGGGCAGAACAGGACATCGGACCACCAAAGGAAGTGCCAACTGAGAGAGAAATTCCATCCCTCCTACAAAAAGGAAAACGGATAGTTACAAGAAAAGGGGCCGAATTTGTCATTCATTCGGAAGAATCCATCAATGGTCAAGGACAGGTGGAGCCTGGCTTATCAGGGTCAATGTTTACCAAACAAGAGAGAGTGGAATCCTGTAAATTTGCAGCGATTGGAGAATTTTTGGCAATATTGTAAGGAAACAAATGATTCTGTCGTTAGGTTGGAAGATGAGTCAACAGAGGAAGAATTAGACACACAATTGGATGAAGACTACAATGAGAGTCTATATGCGTTCGGCGATAGAGGAATGGTATTGATCTCTAAAGACAGCAACAACTTTCAGAGTGACAACATGGGGCCAAGAAAGGAAGAGTGGGGAGACAAGGATTCTAGGGCTGCAAACATAATAAGAAAGAAATGGAACAGAAGACTATAGTGAAGAAGAGGAGAAAGAGTATAATATCATTGGAGAGTATGAGCAGATTTGCAGGGCAACAGATTACCCTATCAGAAACATCCTTAGATCAGATGAGCTAAATCTTGAAGATGGACAACTAATCAACATTTTAGTGGAAGGGGTGATCTCCACGACCAATGGTCAACTGATAGTAGAAAAAACCACCATCATAAGGAAGGATGAACAAACTTTCGACTGGGAGAAGGATGAAGAGATGAAGGAAAGTGGGAATGAAGAAAAGAAAAGTGATATCAAGTTGAAGAAAGGGAGAACGAATTGGTCGGGCATGGAAGTGTATGTAAGTTCTGTAAATCCTTAGTGATCCCAGGGAGGACCTTATAGAAGAAGATAATAAGTTAAAGCAAAGGATATTCAGGGTGCCAACTGTAGAGATCAAAGTATTAGAGAAGAAAGTTAGGGCAGTGATTGATACAGGGGCCGAAGTTTCGTGTATATCGGAAACTCTATACAAGGAGGTTGCTGATAAACATAAATTTGAGTATTGGGCTACAAACACAATCACTATAGTGCCAGCTACAGGAAAGAAGAGTAAAAAAGTAACAATAGAGATTCTATTGATAGGAAAAGTGAATGGAGAAGAAGTGGGAATCCATATCTATGTGGTACCCAAACTCAATGTTGACTGTATCATCGGTGTGGATTGGATCATACCAACAGATACCATATTACACTGTGGAAAAGGATACACTGAGGGAAAGAAGTGTCAAGCAGAAATTGGAACTGCTGGAAGTGAGACTGAAGTGAGTTTTACTGGTAACCAGGTAGACTATACAGAGCTCAAAGATTACCTCAAAGAGGAGGAGGACACTCGATGGAAAGAGGGAGAAGGCAAAGAAGACAGCATCAAGAGGGAAAAGAAAGTTGGTCAACCAGATGGTGGAGAATGTGGAATATGCCCGCAGGATATTCAAGAACATTTCGAGAATGTTTTTTCCGTCAAGCCCGGCCTGGTAAAAGGCTACCAATGTCATCTAAAAGTGAAGGAAGAAAAACCTTTCTCTATAAAACCATACCCTATCCCACTAGTGAAAAGGGACAAAGTGAGGGAAGAATAGGAATGCATGGAAAGTTGGGAAATCATCGAGAGATCGCAGAGGGAGTACGCAAGTCCGCTCGTAGTTGTGACAAAAGTGGACCAGTCCATTAGATTAGTGCTTGATGCGAGGGCACTAAACAAGATTTTAGTAATGGAGAGAGATCATCAAGAGAGAGTGGATGATATACTACAAAAATTCCATGGGGTGAAATATTTATCATCTCTTGATCTTACTTCATCCTATTGGCAGATTCCCATTCATAAATAGTCTAGGAAGGACACAGCATTTAGATTTGAAGGAAGATGTTACCAATTCAAGATACTTCCATTTGGACTGAATAACTGTGTAGCCCATTTCATCAGAGCTCTGGACCAAGTACTTGGTAAAGAGTTGAGGGAGAAAGTTCAGGTGTACTGATGACATAATTATTGCAACCAGTACAATTGAGGAACACTGGGAGTTGTTGAGGGAAGCCCTGACAGCAATACAAAATGTCAGAATGACCTTGAAAAAGAAGAAATACGTCTTTCTATGTTCACGTTTGAAATTTTTAGGACATGTGATCACCCTAGAAGGAATTTTGGTAGAAGACTCGAGGTTGGAGACTATTCAGAAGTTTCCTCGACCTACCAACAAAATGCAACTGAAGAGTTTTTTTTGGGTTATGTGGCTTTTATAGGAAATTTGTACCAGAGAAACAATTAAACAGCCCAAATCTAAGGAAATTAGATCAAAAGAATTCGGTTTGGAAATGACAGATGAGTGTGAGAGAGACTTCTGTGACATTAAACAATCATTGGCACAAAAGAGAATCCTTTCAAATCCCAATTGGGATTTGGACCTTTGTGGCTTTGTGGCTAACACTGACACTATAATTTAGGTGCCGAAATTTTTCAAGAGAAGGAAATAAATGGACTAAAGGAACATCATACCATTGCCTTTGCAAGAGAATCCTCAACGCTCACAAAATGAGATATAGCCAGAGTATGGAGTTTTCAAAAATTCAGACATCTCTTTCTAGGGAGGAAAATAATTATCCATACTGACCATAGGGCCTTATCGTTCCTGATGAATTGTCAATTGACCCATGGTAGATTAACTCGTTGGTCTCTGTTACTCGAAGAGTTCTAGTTTGACATCAAATATGTCCCGTGGAAGGAAAACCTGGTAGCAGATTGTTTGTCCAGACTCCCTACTAGAATGCGGGAGGATAGTGGGACCATCCAGTCAACACAAGAAGCAGCCCTCAATTATCTGGAAGGGGTCCAAGAAAGTAAAATCGTCAAATGGATGAGAGAAATGAGTGTCCAACAAAGAGAGGATGATGGATGGAGAGAGGTCATAAATGCCCTTGCAGGGAAAAGTGGTCATAGGATATTGGAGAAACACTATTGCCTGCCTAAAGGGATACTGTTCTATAGGAAAGCAGAGGAAAAGAAGGATTGGAAAATATGTATTCCAGAACACTGTGTAGACGAGTGGATTAGATATCACCATCTTAGCTATGGATACAATGGAGAAAATAAATGCTCGCTTATAATGAGAGAACATTGATATTTTGGGAACTTAGATAGAAGAGTAGCCAAGGATTTATCAACATGTGAAACTTGTCAGAAATTCAAAGTGGACAATGTGTTGAGAATGGGAAGGATGAAGAGTATAATCCCATCAGAACCTCGAGAGTTGATATCGGTTGAATTATATGGACCATTGCCAGCAACCAGCAGAGGATTCACTACTATTTTTGTTGTTATAGACACCTTTACCAAGTATGTCAAACTCTATCCAGTCAAAAAGGCATCTATAAAAGTACTTTTAGGCAAGTTACTTACCCACGGTGGGAAAACTGAAGCAGAAACTATCTGATAATGGACCCCAATTGTCTAACAAGAAATGGACTGAAGTACTGGAAGGAGAGGGAATAAAAGTTGTGAAAACCTCATTTTTCCACCCTCAAGAAAACATTGTAGAAAGGATTAAGGGAGAAATTGTGAAGTGGTTCAGAATCTACTGCCAATATAGCCATAAGAGTTGGGAACAGCAGGTAGAAAAGTTTGAAGATGTGATGAATACTATTCCTCATGGATCTACCAAAATAACTCCTTTGGAATTGATGCTTCAAGAACTAGTCCCAAGGACTGTTACCAAATATGTAGATTTTCCTGACGGTATGAAAGTAGATTTCCAACAGAAAATTTAGGAAGCAAAGAAGGTGTTAATGGAGAAAGTCAAGGCACAACAAATGAGGCATAACAAGAAGGGGAAGGTGACTACATATCAGGAGGGGGACTTAGTGCTTGTTCAGACACATTTCAATTCGTCCTCATGAGATAAATAAATTCAAGATACTGTACGAAGGACCACATAGGGTGAGGGAAAGCCCCAGAGAAAACGCTTATAACTTAGAATACCCTAAAGATGGAAAGCTAAAAGGGACTTCCAATGTTATATTCCTCAAACCATTCAAGACTGATACTCATTATGTGGGAAGCTGCTGGGGTAATGCACCCTGAACACCCAGTAAAACCCTATCCATTACTTTTGTAAATATTCAAATGTGTAAATAATTTTCTTTTTATGCATATTAGGTGTTAGTTTGTTTTCAGTTAATTAACCCAGTTCTATGCTCAAGATGTATTTGCCGGTCAATGACACTTTCCCTCCAACGGGTGTTTCTTTTCTTTATGTATCACTAGCGGAGTTCCCGGCTTTGCCCGGTATAGTTGGCGTAGATTTACCCGTGCCCTATTTTTATTCCTGCAATGAGAAACATTTGCTCAAAGTTTCATAAAATTTGCACCAACGTTTTTCGTAATTAAAGCAAACCAAGATTCATCAGCCCTCTAGCAAGAAGTGAGTGGGTTGAAGTTTATTTGCACGTACACTATTTTCATTCGTCTGAAAAGATTCAAGTATATCAAGCTTCATTAATTTGGTTTAGAAATTGCATTATTAGATTACTGAAAAACGCTAGATTATGCTGGAAACTCACATTCGATTCAACTGCGAAGTGAGAAATGCCAGATACTTTAACTCCGCAGATTCATCCTTTCATACAAATATCGAAAGTGAATCTAGGATAGTAAACAGAATACTATTGACGATAGCCAGAGAAATTTTCCAGAGATCGTGCTTAAAAAAATCTGTTGTTTCTTCCGCTATCTATGACGTTTAAAAATTGAATATCCCAAAATAAATGAAAGAATACTTCAAATTTTGTTTAGTATGCAAAATAGTTATTATTGTAAAGTTATCTTATTGCTTTCATTAAAGGCTATGGTCAGAGACGTTGTAGTTGTATGTTTAGTGCGAAGTATGCAACATCTGATCCTTCCAACTTTGGGATTCGTCATCATGCGTTCAGAATTTCATTTAATGCTCCTGCGTTATTTAACGTTGAAACGTAAGACGCCAAACTGAATTGAGATACTAAGCTTTAAAACGGTGAAAACTCCATCGAAATCCGCTCCGTAGTTTCCGAGTTTTTATAAGACAAATTTATCTGGTTTTCGTTTTATAGATACAGATTTGGTGATAATTTATATAAGCTTTTAAGTGAGGAAAAATTTAATGTTGAGCTCCGGGCCCAGGAGAAATGCATTACATCCATTGTATTTTGCTTGTGAAACCATGTACAACCGAAAACTGGATGGGCGGACGGGGAATAGAATACAGGTGTTATCGAGTGCCAGGCCTGAGCGCTACCGTTCACCCATCAAGCTCGCTTTATAGTTTGATTTAATTTCGATAGAGCACACGCCCCTGTAGCAATTTCTCTACACCCCCTTTTTCGCCTAACAGAGTATTTTTGCCATTTGAGTTAAGTTTTTGTATCTCAGAAATGTTGAAAGTACCATCGTGGATCATAAGAACAAATTTAAACTTTCTTCACAAGGAAACAAAAATCCATGTAGATTTACTACTATAACAGCATTCGTTCAACCCAGAAACATGTGAATAATCTTTTATGGAAAATCTTTTAACTGTGGCGTTGCAATTTGATGATGTATTCTTATGTACCACCACAAGACATATCAAAATTGAAGATTTTATCTATATATCTCGTTTACACTTCTCGTTAAACCAGAGAATGACTTCTTATCTAACTTGACGAGACACATTGAAAGTGAAATCTAAAATATTGCTTTTTCCTTGGGATATTGTGTCTCTAAATTGAAGTTGATAGTTTGAAATACAACCTGGACCAAAACAAAATTACAGTCACAAGGTACTACAAACTGGGCATGTACAATGGGAGTTTTATTTTCTTTCTAGCGGTTTTGGTCAAGTTGAAATGCAGTTTGAAGGAGAAGAAAATCGTTGTCAAAAGGAAAAGAAACTATACCTATAAATAATTTTTGACTTTCGATATCTCGAGAGCTAAGCGAGATGTGTATCTTTTTACTTTCTATCTGTCTCATTGAGTTATATAAAAATTCATCATCAAATTGCGGCACAATGGTTTAGGTGAAACCTGCATTACTAAACAATTCAATAAATTATGAAATTGATAAAAGCTAGATTATGTTAGAAACTCAAGTGTATAGCACAGAACGTAATGCCAAAAAAAACGTTCAATTGTCATAATAGGTTACTTTTCAACAGTATGGACATAACAAACTTCTGTTTATGTTAAAAACCATTGCATTACTAAACAACGCGATAAAATATAAAATGAATAAAAGCTAAATTACGTCAGAAACAAGAGGGTATAGCGCAGAATTGCAGCCTACTACCAAAAAAAACATCAGCGTAAATACAAAAAAAAAACATTCGGTTGTCCTAAGGTGTTATTATTCTCAACACTAAAGGTTTAATACATACTTCTAATAAAAACCTATCAGCGCACGTATTAAATACGACGTTGAAATTCCATGAGGATTCCTATGTAATACCGCAAGACAAACGAAAATTGAAGATTTTTTTTATATATATCTCGATTAAACTTCTCGTTAAATGTTATTTCACAGTTGACATGGTTAGGTTGAAATGCGGCGTGGACTTGAAAAAAAAAAATTGCGAATAAGCCAAATCGATGATGTATTCTTATCTAACTTGACGAAACACAATGAAAGAGAAGAGTAAAATATTGGGATATCTTGCTTTGTTCTTGAGAATCTCTAAATTGAGGAGGTTAGTTTGAAATGCAACCTGGACCAGAAAAAAATCGACAGAGTCACTAGGCACTACACGTTGGACATGTATAAAGGGTGTTTTGTTTTCTTTCTAGCGGTTGTGGTCAAGTTGAAACATAGTTTGAAGCAGAAAACAACCGCCGTGAAAAAGAAAAGAAAACTATACCTATAAATAATTTTTGACATTCAATATCTCAAGAACTAAGCGAGATACATAATTTGTTTTTACAATCTGTACCGAGGCTGCTGGAGTAATGGTTAGCGTTCTTGCCTCGCATTCGGGAGGATGGTGGTTCGAATCCCCGTCCGGGCATCCAGATTTGGGTTTTCCATGGTTTCCCCAAATCACACCAGGTGAATGCCGGGATGCTTCCTTAAAAAGGCCATGGTCAAATTTGTTCCCATTCCTTGCCTCCCATCCTTTCCCGTCTCTAAAGACCTCGCTGTTAAGAGATGTTAAGCAGTTAAAAAAAATTACAATCTGTCTTATTCAGTTATATAAGAATTCATCATCAAATGTATAGCGCAGAATTTAATTCCAATAAACGCTCAGTTGTTATAATGGGTTGCTTTCCAACAGTAAGGTCACAAACACGCGCGTATAGCACAGAATTGGAGCCTAATACCAAAAAAAGTTCAGTTGTCCTAAGCCGTTATTATTCTCAACACTAAAGATTTAATACAAACTTCTAATGATAAAAAAAATCACCGTACTTACTAATTACTGCGAACGGAATGAATCTATCAGCACCAAACACCTGATGCCGTTATTATTCTTAACACTAAAGGTTGAATACAAACTTCAAATGACAAAAAAAAAACCATCAGCGTACAAATTAATTACCTGTATGAACGTAATTTATCCAGAAAATTATTATCGTAGAACACTAAGATAGATATCAGAGACAAATACTAAATCTCGTGGTCAAAGACATTGCCAGAAATGGGCAAAGAAAATCTCTACTGATTTCTTGTTATTAATTCCTCGCATTCAATACGGCCATCGAAGCGTTTAAAAACTAAACACCCCGTATTAAAAGAAATAATATTTCAAGTTTTGTTCAGTGTGGAGTATGAAAAAAATGGTTGTTCATTAAAGGCTATTGTCAGAGATATTGTATTGTAGTTGTGTGTTTGGTGCTAAGTATGCGCCATCTGGTTATTCCTCCTGTGGAATTCCTCACCATTCGTTCGGTATTTCATTTAATGCTTCTACATTATTTAACATTGAAACATTAGACATGTCAGACAAGTGAATTAAGGTTCTAAGCTTTAAAACAGTGAAAACCCCATCGAAATCTGCTCCATAGTTTCCGAGTTTTTATACCACAAATATGTCCGGTTTTCGTTTTATAGATATAGATAATATTGATGTAAGAAGCTCGGAGGGAATGTCAACCCGGACGCTTCTGACTAAATGTCGCATTGTCTAGGTCCTGATAGATGATCTATTCCGTGATAAAGTGAGTGATCAGTGTGCAAAATGTGAACCTCATTTCATACGATTTGTGAGTTAGCCATCAAATCTTAAGAAAGGACAGCAGATGCGATCACGTCATTGTAAGACAGTTTGTGATGTGACCTGAGCTGAATTAATCTGTCTAGACTGTTGTATGTACTTTACTTGATTTCATTGTTCTTCTTCTCATTTTTATTGTTTTGTGTAACTGTGTATTGCACTTTCTAATTTTTAGGACCGACCACCAACAACCTTATGTATAGACTGATTCATATGTAACTTGGCATAGGCAAAGACTTAGATGAATTCCCTAAGAACAACCTCAGCCGTATGTAGGTCTCTGCGTTAAATTACTCTCTGTGTTTCTTAATTTTTGAACAAGAGACCTGGAAGAGATATAAGCTAACGAACTGTCAAAGTTCATCTATGTTGATAATCGATATCCATCATAACTACATCGTAGTAATAAACTCTTTTTAAGCAGCAAGCAGTCGGTATATGATTGTCGCTGGTGAAGTTAGCGCACGGTAACGAGAGTGTCGTGTGAGTGTGGAGTAGCAGTATTCTCTCGAGCGTAAATGGATTTCGAATTCGTGCATCCATGCCGGCAAAGCATAGTGGCTGCCATTTACGACTCGATCGGACTGACCAGGTTGAACTAGCTGTATTAACATTCCTTTAGTGAGTGTATAAGAAGTGGATAATATACAGTGATTGTTGTGAGAACAGTGGACACGATAGTAACTGAATTTATGCTAAGTGAGGATACTTTTCACTCTAGCAAACCTATAATTTCGGATTAATATTATTTTCAGTTGGTGGTCGGCGTATATGTGGTCTTTAAAACTAAAACTGTGTGAATAAACTTGCTAGAGCTTTAAATGTCTGTGTATGTGTGTTCAGTGGTATAATACCCTGTACAGTACTGAATGTTTAAGTTATTCCTAGGGTTGACATTATGTTGGCTATCAGCTGTGGCGGCCGTATTAACAAAATTACGTTTAAACGAAGTCTGAAACTTTCCATTAGGTTGGTCAATATATCAGCATAAGTGACTATCATTTTCATGAATTAATATAACCTCAGTAAAATGTGAGTAGTTTTACAAAATGTGAAACAATATAAATTTGATATTATTGATGACCAGTTCCACCAGTAGGTAGATAAGTGGGAGGTGAAGGCTTGAGTGAGTTTTATTTGGAAAATAATTACAATTTTGGAGGGGCATTTCAGGTATCTTATAAATTTTGTAGCTGAGTGACAAAATTTATTCGCAGAACCACGAGATAAATTAAATAGTATTGCATATCATTCCTATAGTTAGTTTCTATGTTAATTCAAGCTAGAACGCAGATTTTTAAAGTTTTTAAGATAGTATTTTCTATTGCAACATTCTCAAGCATTTGCCTGGAGTAATATTACGAAAATTCGTAATAAATCAAGGGAAAAAGTTAGATACTTCATGTTCACACAGTGATCAATTTCAACCCTGCACTGGTCACGTGGATTACATATGTAGTCCACTCAAGCCATTTCTAATGGGACTTTTCAGAGCGCGACTACTGCAGGGTTAAATACCTAGATTTGACTACCTTCAAGTTGATAACTTTAACAAATTAATATTTCAGAAGTTATTAGATTCTGTTTATAGTTTACAAATGTTATTTTATCATTTTGATAATAGTGAACATGCTTTGCTTGTTATCAAACAAAAGAGTTGCCTTTTGAGATTTTTTTTTTATCAGTTTAGTGCCAGTAACATTACGAAGGTTATTAACAGGTATTAGTATTCACATCAAAATGATTTATTTACAGCTAAACTGTTTAAGTTATAGGTTTTTTTATAAGAATTAAAGTTGAAATTTTTTTTTATAATATCTAGCAACTCCTAAAATTTCAGAATGCTAGGAACATTTTAACATTCAAGATCAAAAGGCTGACTCAAGCTTTACGGGCGTGAGATTTGATGCTTGATCAGATTCCAGCACATTATCATGTGAATGCGGAAGTGACCGGCATTCCCACGGTCCGTGAGAGCACAAATATCCGCCTAGAACCTTCCCTTGGCCCCCAGTTATCCAGAAACTGTGAGAACGACAAGATGTAGGCCGCAGTCCTTCAGAAACTATTAGATGTGATAGGATGTAGATTCATGCAGTAGCAGTTGAGCAGTCTTCCAGAAACAGTGAACGCAATACCATGTAGGCAGTCGGCTAGAAAGTTTCATTTCGAGCACTACTGTGAAACAGTTTTTTTTGGCACAATATATGTTCGCGTATTGCAGTTTTATATCAATGTAGCAGCAAAGCCATATTTTATGCCATGTGGGGTGTCAGGATCACCTAAGTGTTGGTCGTTTGATAATAAGTGGAATATTCGAAGAGTGTGTTGATATTTTATTTCCTTTGCACAAAATTAGCTAATTGTACTTTGAACTATGGGGTGTTGTCTGGTTAAAATCGGTTAATCGAACTTACAAATATATCTTCAGAGAATTTGTCTGATGCCAGTTCAGTTAATGACTTTGCAAAATATTTCAAGAATATAATAATTTTTACCAGCAATAGACTTGTGAACTTTATTTGCTAATACCTTTTCTTAGCTTGGGACTATTTAAACTAAGTGGCGACCTTTTCATTATAGCAAAGCCAAAGCTAAACATTATCTATGGGCATAGCTGAGACAAAGCTTTATGCGTAACCCCACTGCAAGCTCAGTTCTCACAGGCGGTGTTACGAAATTTGTAATATTAATATACATAACTAACTAATAACAAAATACACCCTGCTTATGAATTATGGTGAAGACAGTTAATTGGTGGTCAGGAGCAACTCTATCTGCACCTTTTTTACAATTCAGAACTTTTTCTGTGGTTCTATATATCTGTTGTTCCCCTTTTGAAGGTAGAAATTTAAATTTGGTTTTTGTGATGCACAGTAAGAACCTTCTTGTTTACAGGCATGTGTGGTGATGTCATCTTAATGTTTTACTTGCATTATAACATCTGTGTCTATGTTTTATTAAAATATATCTCTGTTTGTGTAATGGTGTCAGAGTTGTAATTTACTGTTGTGTGTCTTATATTCCTGTGTCCTTGTTATTCTTTAATATTTTGAACAGTGTCCCATTTGTTAAATGAGTTAATTCATCAGGTACAGTTTGCTTTGATGCAATGGCTTTGTGAATGTGATAACTTTCCTGGACTGTAAGTAGGTGTTTCTTGTCATTGTTTATTTTCAGTATTTTCATGACTGTATCGTGGTGGGTTGATGGTTGTGATCTAATAAATGTTCTGTAAATATTGAGTGATTTTTATATGTAATGGCTCTGATATGTTCTTTGTATGTTGTAATAAAGTTCCCAGTTGACTGTCATAGGTATTTAGCTTGAAATTGTTGACAAGTCAGTTCATACATTCAGATTGCTGGTACTGATCTATGTCATTGTTGTTTAGGTGCTTCTGTACTGTGTTGTTTGTATGAAATGCAATTTGTAATCCTTGTTTTCTGAATATGTTACTTATTCTGTGAGTGTGTTTGTTGATGTAGCTCATTGTGTACCATTGTTTTTTGGTTTGGTCTGGTTGTGCTGGGGTGTGTGATGTTGAGTAGGGTCCCCTCCTTAACTTAGTGTTGAGCTATGCAATAAGTTGTTTTTTGCAATTTGTTTGATGATGATAATGTATTTTGTTTCATAATCAATATTGGATAGTGGTATGGTATTTAACCTGTTTAACATGTGCCTAAGTGCTGCCTGTTTGTGGTTTGAGGGTGGTTAGATGTTTTGTGTATTATTGTGTCCATGTGGGTAGGTTTCCAATATGTATTGAATGAGAGGAATGACTCATTCCTGGTAATTATTATATAAAGTAAGTATAGTTGTTTATTTTTTTCCATTTCAATAGTAAACTGTACGTTGTTATTTCATCATGGAACTGGGTTATTTTATGTTCTGGTTCATCAATCAAACAAATAACATCATCTACATATCTGTGCCAAAAGATTAAATTGTAGTTTGTGTTTGTAAGTATGTGCTGCATAAAGATGTTTGCCATAATGCTCGAGACAGGTGAGCCCATAGGTAGTCCTTCATTTTGAAAGTAGTATCTGTTGTTGAAGTGGAAATAATTATGTGATATGACAATATGTAATATTTCTATTATTTCCTTGATATGTTGTAAGACAACAAGCTGTGCAGTAGGGTTCTGCATAAAGCTTGAATCTTAGCTCTGAACGTGCGTAGCCTTGGATGTCACAGTTTTGACTTATATATAATAATCCGGTCGACACATAGCTTATTTAAACAAAAAGCTATGGAAAGGTATAAGTTGAATGATGTTTACTAGTTAAATGCCATTAAAATCACTCTATTCTTCAAATCTTACAAAGTCAAAAACTGTACAGGCGATCAGACAATGTTACAGAAAAAAAGTTTGCAAGTTCGATTAACCGTTCGAGCCAGACCACAACCCAAAGTTCACAGTATCAAATCACTAGTTGGAGGAATCCAATAAAAGTTTGTCACATATTTTCATTTTTCAATTGTTTGTTTCATTTAAATAATCCTGAGGCACCACTTGGCAAAATACAATCTTAACGCGACATTATAATAATACTGAATGATATACGCTGCATATTCACTAGCCTACAGGTTTTCAAAGACTAACTATATGCTACTACGCTAGTTTTTGCGCCTTGTCACGTGCACTGCTACTCGCAGACTGACTCGCTCACTGTGGCTGCTAACCAGGAAAGTTCTGCTACTCACAGAGCGTGGAAAAACCTAGCGGCTGCACTTCCCATGAGAATCACTCAGATAACTGATCAGTTTCTCATCTCACATCTGAAGGTTTCATCATCTAACTTGACCTTGACTATGAAAATAATTCAATCATTCTGAAATTTTACAAACTGCTAGATCTTGAAGCAAACATTCCCTTTTGTTATTATACAAAATATCCTAACTTTAATAATTTAGCCGAAACTAAATAATTTAAATACGAACTTTTAAAATCTCATTCCAGGCGAATGCTGAAAACTGATGCAACCAAAAATATTGTATTGAAAGCTATAAAAACCTGCTTCCTATCTTGAATAAACATAAAAACTAACTATAGGAATGAAATGCAATACTAGTATTCAATCTAACTCGTGGTTCTGGGAATAAAATTTTGATGCAAAGTTTCAAAATTTAACAGATACCTGACAATGTGTGCTGGGAACTGTGTTATATGTAGAGAGATTACTCTGTATGATATTGATACTTTTGCTGACTGGAATTAGAGAAAACATGTTTACCACATCAAATGATAGAGTTTGGCTGTGTGAGAGATTTGTGTTGTCTTTATTTCATGCATTAACTGCATTGTGTTCCGGATAGTTCTGTTATTGTGATATCTTTTATTTTCATTGAGAAACTCATGTGTGAATCTACTTAGTTTGTATGATACTGCTTTTCTAAAGTTTATTGCTGGCTCTATGGGTATATTTGATTTGTGTATTTTAGGTTGACTTCTGGGATTAGTACTACAACATTACTCACCTTTGTCTGCTTTTGTTATTACAACACCATTTATATGTAATTTGGTGTTTTCAATCTTTTAAGTATGATGTTTGTGTTGTGTGTGTGTATTTTGAATTGATTGGCCATATTTCTTTGGCTATGAGTTCTCTAGTTAGACCAATGTTGAGTGATGTGTTTTGTACTTTTCTTCTTGTGTTATTATATATTCTGATTCTGTGATGATTTGTTGAAGGAATGTGCTTTTCTTGTCATGTTTGTGTTGTTTTTTTAGGCATTTCTGTAATAGCTGTCTCTCCTGTTCATTTAGTTCCATATCAGAAAGATGGATTAAAATTGTGACTAGTTGTAAGTTTTTTATTTGCCTTTTCTGTAGGTTGTGTGTTTTGTTTGTTTTTCTGTGTGTTAATTTTGTGATTATGTTTTACTTTAATTGTGTCAACTATTGCTGAGGACATCTGGGTTGTTCTGATGTGCGGCAAGTTTCATGTGTGTGGTGTAGTGTGCTGTTTTGTTGGGCTTTACTACTGTATAGTGCTCTTATTTAATTCCTTATCCATTATTTTTATCTGTTGACTTTGCTTTCTGTGCTGTGCTGTCCTGACTTTCAAGTTTACAAAGTTTGGTATGAGGATATGTTGAATACATAGTTTATTAAGTTTAATGCTAAGAATGGTTTTATGAAGACTGAGGTGCTGTCTTTTATAGCAATGATATGTGGCTGTAGGAAATGCTTGATGAAGCTGCATAATATGTGGTATATTGGCCATCTTTCTGCAGTTGCTTATTGCTGACAGTCCAGGAAGTTACCACATTCACAAAGCCATTGCATCAAAGCAAACTGTACATAATGAACTCATTCATTTAACAAATGAGACACTGTTTGAAACATTAAATAATAACTAGGACACAAGAACATAATACACACAACAGCAAATGACAACACTGACACCACTACACAAACAGAGATATATTTTAATAAAATATAAGACTCAGATGTTATAATGCATACAAAACAATAGGTTTGCACCACCGCACACACATGTAAACAAGAAGGTTCTTGCTGTGCATAACAAAAACAAAGTTTAAATTTCTACATGTTTTAACACAGGGATGTATTGACCTACAAAATAGTAACAACAGGATATTCGACAGTACAAAAAAATATTATAAATTGAACTCATTCTCAGATATTAATGCTTCAGGAAGTTAATTTTTTCAATTTTGAAAAGAAAAGTGGATTATTTTTAATAAAAAAGTGAAATAAAAATTATACTTTTCTTACCTCAGGTCACGTGACAGAAAATGTTCTAGGATTGGTGGTCACTTGAGTGACATCACACTGTGGCTGGGAATGGAGCGTATCCTATTATCCAAGTTTTCAACTATTTTTATTGATTGTTGCTGGTCATTTCTTGTTATTAATGAAATTTCATTTTGAATACAAAATCGAGAACAATTTGTAAAAATCTACAGCGGAAAAATATAAAAAATAAATGCCTTATTTGTTGGGCTGGCTATAGAAAAAACCCCGGAGTTTTATTCTGCTGAGCTTAAAAATGTAACAACTTCAATTTGAGACTCATTTATATTTAAATTGAAAGTTAGAGATTGATTGATTTGCGTTAGCAAACCATACGTCGAAAAATTCTGTACGCAAAATTTGTGCAGTCATGCCAAAATAAAGAAAAGTTGTATGGGTGTCACAAATATGCGCAAACAAATGAAGGTATTTTTTGTGGCTAATAAGCAGCTCTTTTAAGTAAATATAGTAAGAGATCCCTTTAGATTTAGAAAATATCACAATGTGCGGCATCCTCCCCCGGATGCGAGGCCAGAGCGTTAACCGCTCACTCACCATGCTCGGAACAATTGGATGTTATGGGCTGTTTTTGTTAATTGCAGTTTAAAGATTATAGATAAATGATATTTTTTGTCAATAAAACTGAATTTGTTTATTTATTCATTTACCTACCTCGTTTCACTTCATTTCACACGAAGAAACTGTGAAGTGTTTACTATTAACATAATGAGACGCAATTAAGAATTAGTGTCCGGATAGCTGCGTGATTGAAGGGTGGTAATGGAATTCAGAACTTCCTATGTTCGAATGTTGGATTGGATAATATTTTTTGGGTGCATTATTTCCATTTTTGTTTGCTGTTTTTTGCACTACCACGTTTCTATTCGAAGAATTCATAATAGCTGCTAAGTTTCATGCAAGCGTTTGAAACAAATTGCTATCATACATGAAAACTTTTAATTTTTAAACTTACCAGAGAGCAGAGAGAGAATATCATGCAAAAAATACAGGTGCACGGCGGTGAATAATGGAATTTATTTTAGAAGTGACATCACTTGTAGAAATTTCATGCTAACAGTTCCAGAACGCTTTGTATCCTTTTCGTTGGAATTTTTATGTGACAATACAACTGCAGGTTACCTTCCTGACATAACTGCGTCTATTAGGCGGTATTTGCTTTTAATGTGCAATAATCATTTTATTTTTTTAGGCCTGTTTTTGGTGTGCAAGTAATGTCCAATTTCCTTTTTGAAATCTTCATTGGTTGTTTCAAATGGTTGTAATTTGCTTGTTATCCAAAAAGTTGTGAAAAGAAAAATTAAATTGATGTTTTCGTGGATTTTCGGGAAATAATGATTATGCGATGCAACCAACAGGAACTAGTATCCAAAGAAAATGACAAAAGAAAACAAATTGAACATATTCTGAAGCAAGGATCGAACCTTAGGACCCTAAACCTAATAATTCTTGCCTTAAACAACGTATTACATTTAACTCTACAAAATTGCGGTGTAAATGAGCTTCACAGAAAATCGTTAGTGACTTTGTCACAATATCAAATTGAAGTTGTTACATTTACCACAGAATAAAACTCATTGGTTGTTTCTATAGCTAGCCCCACATATAAAGTGTCTACTTTCAATATTTTTCCGCTGTAGGCTTTAACAAATTGTTTTTGATTTTATATTAAAAACGACCATTCATTAATAACAAGAAATAACCAGCAACAAACAATAAAAATAGTTGAAAACTTGTGGAATAGGAAACACTCCATTCACAGTAGCAGCGTTTACAGACATGTGATGTCACAACTGTCGTTGCACGCGCCAGGAAGCGAGGAGCGTTTTGGCAGGCTTTTAAATTTTTAAAATTTTAACTTCGAATTTTACGCAAAATAATGCACTTTTGTCAAAAAATTCTCTTCACTAGGGGAATAAGGTATACCAATAAACAATTATAAACCATTTCCAAGAAGTAGTCATATACCCAATAGTTACGTGGAACCACAGCAACAATTCTGGTCCTAAAAAGTGCAGATAAAGATGTTCCAGACCACCATGCAACTGTCTTAACCATAATTCGTAAGCAGGGTGTATTTTGTCATTAGTTAGTTATATATATTAATATTGCAAATTTCTTAACACCACCACATATGTGCATTCACAGTCACTGACGATGCCCAGTTCTATAAGGGCGAAACGCTTCTGAGTTTATATGGATTAAAAACTAGTTGCTAATAGGCAGTTTTTTCATTTACAATTGTTTAACAAGCAACTGCGGAAGGATGCCGAATTTACCATATAATATGTTTTATAAAAATTTAATTTTAATCAGTTTCCCTTAAACCAGTATGGTATTTCACTAAGTTCTTCATCTGCTGTAGGTTCTAGATTATAGTTTGGTGTTTTCTCTTCTTTTTTCCTTTCCTTCTTGTCCCCCCCAATCTTCCTGTCAGGTTAGAGTTATCAGCAAATGAAACACTCTTAACCTTGAAAGATCATTGAATTATAATAAAAAGGGATCCTATGACAGAGCCTTGGTGAAAGCAAGTCTGATGAAACATCTTTATTGATTTTAGAATTGATAACCGAGACTATTTGCATTCAACTTCCCATGTATTAATTAAACCGTTTACCTGCAGTTCCAAAAATACCGTAGTATTCCATTTATGTTTTCAAAAATTAAATTATGATTTAGTGCAGTGGTTCCCATGTGGGATCTGTACGATCAATGGTGGCCATTGTAGAAATCATAGGGATGTTTCTTAAATTCAAGGGGGGTTAAGTATCAACTGCCACCCCCTCTTTCTGTCAAACAATGTATCCAGCTGTAAGGGATCCATCAAAGAAGTTTTCTCATCATCATATGCAGCCAAAAGAGGACTTAGCAAAGTCTAACTCATTAGCTAAGAAAAGAAACACATAACAGTGGAACGAGGTGACACTGGAAAATTAGTGTCATTACTCAAAATCCTGCCCTAGTATTAGTAATATTTTGTTCATAGTATGTATTTATTAATGAAACTGTGAAAAATACACTAATGTTGTTAATGTCTTTAAATAAAGTAATTTTAGACGTGTATCCAGGTTTTTCTACATATGATATTGTACGCTTCACGTAAGACGGACGCCATCAAGTCACCATTCCAAAACGTGGGTTATGAGCTAAAAAAGTTTGAGCACTATAGGTTGATTACTAATTACAAGAAGCGGAGTCTGTTTGCCTTTTTCTGAAAAAAGGGCAGCAAGTGGTAGGGAATCTATAATTTACACAGTGAAACACTTTTGCAAGATCACAAAAAAATTCTCAGGGTGCATTTTACTATTCAATTTCTCAAATGTGTTATTTGAAAATGAATATTTGGCCATTTCTGTATATGACATTTTTTTTGAAACCACACTGCGAAGTAGTGAGAATATTATAATGTACGATATGTTTTATTACTCTACAAATTATTCTGGTATACATCTGTTTAATAAACTTCCCAAGGGTATAAAACAATTTGCAGAAAATAAAGATATATTTAAAGAAAAACTGAGAGATTAACTTATTGGCAACTCCTTCTACTCCATTCAAGAATTTGAACAAAACAATTAATTGTATTCAATATGACTTTTGCAAATCACAGTTGTAAAAATTTAGGTTTATTTTATTGTCTTTATGTTTCTTTGTAACGTATAATTGTTTTTTACTATGATTATGACTCATATTGTATGTATGTATATTAACCATGACATGTTTCACACCCCAGAGGTGCTTCCACAGCAGGGATCCATGAAACAAGATTGATAAATAAATTTTAAAAAAAATGACTTTTTCAAAATCTAGGAGAATCCTGGGAATAAAGAAATTGGACAGTAGTAATTAAACATGTCGCTTCTCCTTTATAAAATAATGGTTTAACAACTTGCATATTTTAGTCTATTTTGAAATATGCCTACCATTAACACTTTCGCGCCTGAGCCTTCTGCTCTCCCGGGGGCTCAAATAATTGGCCATTTTTCTCGATTTTTAGATTTTGATTTCTTCTTAAATAACGCTACAGCTAAGAAACATTCATATTATTGTATTTTGACTTGTACACTTTTTATGTAAATGGGGTATGACATTAGAAGAAAGGCAACAAAGTGTTTATAATCAAAAGTATGAGTATGTATTTACAGATTTTGAAAAAAAAGTCTTGCAATCACTTTACGGTTATCTGAAACATTTTCCCACTCTTCAATGTCTACTTCACAACCTGAATCGTCTATCACTTCATCTAAAAGATCAAATATGTCTTCGTTATTCAATATTTCACCCATTATAACAGAAATTTGAAGAGCAAATGACAACGAAAACTTTCTACAAGAAGCCACACACACAAAAAACGAGGGAGTTTCTGTAGCCGAAATAATATAATGTACAGCTGAAGATTGTCTCAAACATACTCGCTAGATGGCAGCAAATAATATAGAAACATTGACAGACACAATACCATGCAGAAAAATCAGGATCTGACTTACAAGGTGGCAGAAATGGACAGTTAACTGCCGGATCCCGAGTCAGGCTCGGGGTCCGGCAGCACGACAATACCAAGCAACCCAAGTCTGACTCGGGCTCCAGCGCAAAAGTGTTAAGGATTCATTACATATGTGACATGACTGATACAATCTGAACATCTTATCAGTAATTTACTTAAAATGTTGTCATAGCTATAATTTTTTTAAGGTTTTAATTGTTTCATGAGTTTATTAATTTTTGAGACTATTACCGGCGATAATTGCATCTACATAAAGCTATTTGGGAAAACAGTCTGAAGAAGCCTCAGGCACCATGTGGGATTTTTTTTCCAATTCATAATTTCTCTACAACTGAAGTATAATGTTTGTTAAATATTGTACAAATGTCCCCTACTTCACTATGCAGCATACACAGATTCAATTTATTCTAATTTTGTGTGTGTGTGTTAAGAGTGATTTACAGATTTCCTTTTTCAGTTTTTATTATACCGTAGAGCATAATAATCCATACTAATCCATACTAATTGGTACTGTAGACGGATTGGATTATCGATTTGTTCAGATTTTTGACTTGTCTGGATACAAAATATACTACAGTATAATTTTTTTTTTTTTTTGTTAATTTTGCCTACAAAATTACATTAGATATTTTATAATTTTTCATACCCTAAGCAAAATAAGTGTCTCATTTTCTTCCAATTCATTTTGGAGATCTTTGCTGCCAAGTCCCTCATTCTCATCAACAAAAGAAGTAAGGTTGGATTGCAATCTGGTTGCTTATACTTCCTTTCAGAAGATTACAAGTGTATATTGTTGGTGCAAGATAATTAAGTCAACTGAACTCACCAACACAGAAAAACAGAATTTACACCTGCTTTTATTGTTTTGTTTTAGAAACCCTGTTGTTGAAAACTTTCAAATGACTAACAAAGGCACAGGACGAACATGACGGGTTTCAGATTTCTAAAAAATTCAAAACTACTGACACAATGAAAGAATTGTCGCCACCTCACTGTTGAAACAAACATTCAGCATCAAAGCTAGTGTCCAGTTGGTCATGAGTATATTGTGGTGATAATACAAGAAATTCTAGGTATTAGGATTAAGCCAGTTGTACCTAGTTTTTGGTTAGCAGAATTCCCAAAGATAATAAGTGCAAAGGTATACTATACTGTATTGTTAATAGAAACAAAGACTTCACACTTCCTTAAAATAGTGCACAATTTAAAAAAAAAAGAAAAGCCGATGATTTAATTGAAGTTTTGGATAATTGGTGTTTGGATAATCTACATTCTACTATATTCAATACAGTTTCCAATTTATTGCAAGAATTCTCTATTTTCTCTGAGACTTACATGTTCTTGGCCTTCCTTATTACATTATCCATGAAACAAGGTTGATAAATAAATAAAATTTCTTACTGTTTTAGAGTAAAGTTTATAGTCAGCTTTCAGTGCAAAGTTATCTGATTATCTTACTTTTATGGAAAGATACTTTTTTTTTTACTAATTCCTCTAATACCCTTTGTGATGCACCCGTTACCCAGATCACTGTTTGTAATGTTGACAGTTTATCTTTTTCTAAAGCATCTTTAAAAAAATATATTGTAAGCACCTTAGAATTTTGGTAAATTCTAGTTTTCTTAGTTTCAAGTACAAAGGAGGGAGAAAGCTTTCTTATAAACATTAGGTTTCATTGAAAGTACAGGTTATGGGAGGAACCTTTCATATAGAAGCTGATACTGCAACCTAATTCATTAGATAAACCCATTTAGAAACAGTAAAACCAATTTAGAAACAGTAAAGCCACTTAACACATAATATCAGCATTAAATAAACTTTTTTTTTAATAGTAAAGAACCTTTCAACTAACCTGGAATAGGGTAATCCATTATTGTCCAACTTGCAAACAATGAGCATTTCACTAATTCTCAACACTTTTAAATGAAGTAAAGTATTATTAAAATAATAATAATTCAAAAGAAAGTTAAATTCAGTAAAATTTCATAGTTTCACACCGTGTAAATAAATTTTTAAACACTTCGAGAAATGCACTTTCACTTCTAACATTTTTTATCATATGTTTTCGATAATTTCCCGAACTAAAAAGAAAGATTTTCTGAAAGAACTATACATTTTAAAGATTATTTCATCATTAAACACACGTGGTTTCACTGTGGATTTATTTGCAAGTAAACCAAGCTACTTTTTTAAAGAAAACTGCTGTCAAAACACGTACCTAAATTCAAAGAAAATTCCGATAATTTCACTTTTTCGATATAAACAACACTTTAACAATTATCAACAAAAAACCAAGTGACTTCTAAACAGTTGCACCACCAAATATGGTTAAAGCCATAACTTCGCTATCCCACCAAAGATTGTGATAAAATTTACATCACTGGAATCGGGAATTAATATAGAACATTTTGGCACTAATTCTATGTAGATTATTTATCATTCAGAGCGTTGACCTAAAAAGTACTTATAATTCAGATAAAATTAGGGGGACCCCCACTGGACTTTGGAACTGTATCAATACGCAGTTTAAAAACTAAATTCGTTTATAAACAAACTAATCATTCGAGAATTCTAACTAGACACTCTTTATGTATCGTGACGACAAGAATATATATAGTTAAAGTTTGAACACTTTCTATAATCACAATCATTTTACAATATTTTGGGAAAGTAGGTGAATACCTGATGTCGCGCAGATGGGTTATATAAGCGGGTACCTCGTAGAGGTCAAGGTCTCTTGTTTCGTCTTCAGTCTCTAACCCGGGAACATTATGTAAGGTAAATATGCTCAAGTTGCTGTGGTGTGTGTTGGTCTGTAGCCAGAAACTGGCTGTGCCAGCTTAGGAACGTGTGTCAGCCATGATGAATTTTTGTACCAGATTGTAAAGTCAATATCTACTATGAACTTTTAAATTTCAGAAAGGGATTTTTTTCGGTTGGTCGGTATTCCTTCTCTCCACAATCTGCAATTTTCTGGAAACGTTTGTTCAAATGCCTACTCAACTGTATAATGCTAATTTTGAAAAATGTAACTTTTTAAATAAACTCCAAATTTTTGTCCAAGTGAACTTTTTTGTGATTTCATAGTAAACTGAAACCCGTTTCTCAGCTTCGGGGTTACAAAGGCTGAGTGGTGACCTTTAAGCATTTTAGTTGAGTATTCCAGGCAAAAAATTATTTCGACAAATTCAACAGAACTTTTATTTCAAGTGAACTTTCAGCTAAGGTACTAAGCCTATACTCCACCCCGGTATAAGCTTGGGTCCTTACAATATGTTAGAAATATATTTCGAAAGGACTCAAGTTTTGTATTAACATCCTCTGTCCACTTCTTACCATTGTTCATTATTTAAGGAATATGTGAAATGATTTATATCATCTTTATTTATATTTACTTTTTATATACAGCTTTTCGCTATCTTATTACAGTGCTAGTGAAATTGATACGTGGCCCTGTAGATTGCTATAATTATGAGCTGTTCTTTACATTCTTCCAGTTTTGTAACACAGCATTCGAATTGTTGCTCTATACAATACTCACAACTACACTGACTATTACTTCTAACAAAAATGGCAACTCCCACTTTCTCCATTATACATCTGTTCCAGTGAGAGCTTCAAATATACTTCTGGATGGATGGTTGAGTTATTCCTGTGTCAGATGATCAGGCAGACAAAACATCTACATCGAAATTTCTAGAATTTTGAATCTCTTCTAGGCATATGGTAATTTCATCAATTTTACTAAATATTCCTCTTACATTTTAAGGGAGAATAGTCATCTGAAAACTTTTATTCAATTATTAGTAGCTGTTTATTTTATCACTATATAATGGCATGTCAGAATTTCTAATTTGGATTAATTTTGGTTAGCAATGGCTTTAATTTCCTTTAAACACCTAAAAAATGCCACAACTTAATACCACTTATAACAGGAATACCTCTTTCTCTGACATCCTCTGATCTCATCAACAACAAAAAGTGAAAGCTTTGTTTTGCATCTGAAATTCAAATGTAGTCCATGGCGAGTATAGCTGTCCCTCCTAACACAGGCCACATCAAGCAAACCAATATGTGAAATTGCAGGCTGCCAGAGAATCCTTTCCGACAATGTATTTTTATGCCTAAATGCCACATCCAGGGTTTATCATAACACGCAAGCATAACAACAGATTCCTCATTTGTCTGATGTGTGTTCCTGGAAATGTAAGCATTATCATCCTAAACTGAATAATGTTGGTCCTTACAAAGTCTGTTTTCACATTCCTCCACAAATACAAAATGATCTTCCACTGAAAAGTCTTTCCATAGATCCTTCATATTTATTACACAATTCCAAGATTTGCATTGTGTTTGGAAATACTAAAGACTTCATAATTAGGCACCAAGTCAAATTGAAACCATCTCACTAATTCCCCTCCCACAACTGCTCCCAAGCACTTTCCTGCATTTACTTTTAGTTCTCCCTTCTAAAGGTCAGACATACCACACTGGAAATCAGACAGACAGTACCTCCTACGAGGGCCCGCACTACAATTCTTGGGCAATGGGTATACGTTCTTAGACCCACCCTCCCCCTTGGACAAATTTTTTTGTTTTGTTTTTTTGCCATTGATAAAATTAGAAATTTTTTATGCAAAAATTCTCAAAATTCCAGATTTTAAAACTTGCTTTTGATTTCCATTTACCTAGGTACTCAGCCCAGGGAGCCTGGGCCAGGGGTTCTTAGGCCATGCTTACCGCCTCCACCCCTAATGTCAGCCCTGTTTCTTACTACTCCTGCCAGGAGACTTCTTTCCACTCACTTTTCTGCCGTATGTTTAAGAATAGTATGTCTGCTTTCAAGTTCCTTTCAACATATGCCAGATCTGAATGGATTTTAGAATCCACTGCTCCTGATCATTAATTCAGCAGGGGTGATAGCTCCAGGCATTACCAGCACAAGAGTTACTGTTAGCAACATTGCTCAACCCCCTGTGTAACCAGTGTCCACGGTCCCGGCACATAACTTCTTCCTTTAATAATCTCTAATATCCATTTTGATACCTTTAGAAAAGCTTAAGAATTTACGAAAGAGGAAAAAAACTTTTTAAATGGTTTACTTTCAAATTAGTTACTTGTGTATCAGTTGCCCGAGAAAAGTATAACATGTAAGGAAAACTGGGGGGAAAATTTTTAAAAAAATGCTATATTCAGACATTTGGTATTCTTTAAATTTAAATCTTAATATTTGGTTTTTGCTCAGCACTGGGACATCGATGACTGGAAATCTCATTCAGTTGTCATTGTCTGGTATAGTGTAGTGTAAGTTAATCAGCCAGAATTAATCCGGAAAGTAATGGTTAACTAATGTAGTAATGTTATGTTTTAGATGGAAGTTGTAACAGCCCTCATTCCAAACCCTTTTATGAAATTTTATTTTAAGAATTATGTATAGCGACATGGGAGTTGATTAATTCTGGATTTGTGCATATTTGTCATGTGTATGAACAAATTTTTATGAAGAGAAACGATATGTAATACAATCAATTACAGAAATTTGTAATTTTAAGTGTCGATGCGAGCATCAATGTTTGCAGGACAATTCTCAATTGTTTGGACTCGTTTATGTTGATAATTTTGTGTGTACATGCATGTAAACAATATAAACTTTTATCTCAAGATTTTTCTAATGATTGTGAGTGATTTCGTAATTATTTTTGAATGGATTTGATTATTAACTATGCCCGAGAAATGTTTGTTGGCACTCTTTGTGGTCTTTTGGATATTATCTGGCACCTATTTAAACATGCGGAGATATCGAGAAGACTCAGTTGTTTTCAGAAGTTTTATTATTTGCTTTTGAATTGTTAAGCAGAATTACAGGTTTTTGTTTTTAGTTTAATCGCTGGAATAATTGTGTTTTAGTATCTTTGGAAGAGTCTAATGCCTTATTCTCATGTAATGTTATTATGGAATTCACGGAGAAATAAATTTGAAATGAAAAGTTATTAATTAGTGTTGTCACTTCACAGAACCATTTAGTTCATTCAAAGCAGGAGTAATTAACCTTTGGGGGAAGGCAAAACCCTCTGTTGGCCAACGACTGTAACCTGTGATTTGGAGAATGAAACAATTAAGGAAATCATCATTAATTTGTGATGTGGCGAATTTTGTTAATTAGCAAGTGGCATATCAAATTGAGGTATGAAAAGTGATAATACTTGAAGAAACAGGGAAGTTACTATTACAGAATATCCTTGAAATTAAAAGATATTTATCATTTTATATTAAGATCTACAGACACAAAATGTCAGGTGATCTAGGGCTCACCATCAAGAAAGAATATATAATATTAGCTAATACGTGCAACAATAAGGTTCCAACCCGATCTTTGTAGAAAATGAGATTGGTAGATGACCATATGTACTATTTCCGGTGCTTCAAGAACCACTATGCCACTTACATGCCAAGGATCCCTGGACTATTTTGTTGCTGATGTGGTGCTTGATTACATTTTGCACAAGATAAAAACACTTTTAGTGTTATGGGAAATTTAAAAAATAATAAACAATCAAGGCCCAAAAATAAATATATTTAAGAAAGTCTGGTAACATAAACAACAAAAACAAAATAAATATACAACATAAGTTGGCTGTCACTTCCCAATTGCTTTTAGGGCACATCTATATTCTGAGAGGACAGAGTCTGATGCAGAGGGTGGAGGGTCATTGACCAAAAGGCTATTGAGGTAAAGTGGTGGCAGGCAGGGAACTCCAGACTTTGCTAGTGCTTCCATGTCCACAGGCTCATTTGTCTTGTTCAGTTCAGCAAAGCAGTGTGTTGCACTCTCCACATTACTGTACGGTGGCCTGTTGGCAAATATTTGCTTCGTTAAAAAATATCTTAAATTCTATGCATGAAAAATGCATTATAATGAAGCAGTGTTAGTATGAGGCGTATTTTTTTAAGTATGTACCGTTTTGTCACACTGTGGCTGCAGCACTATGGTCGGCATTCCGCGCATGCGCACTGGGTACCTGCATCTCTTGCCTATGCACTGACGCCATTACAGTCTAATTCTTCCTTGTTTACATTGTTCACTGAGTGTTTAAGATGCCTCTGATAATCGTGAGTCCCGCCGACTGTGAAGTAAGGGCTGTTATAAGATTTCTTTATGCTAAAGGCCTAAAACCGATCGATATTCATCCTGAGATCTGTGCAGTTTACGGACAAAACATTATGAGTGATGGATGGTGAGAAAGTGGATGAGAGCATTTAAAGATGGCCGCACAAATGTGCATGATGAACAACAGAATGGGCGTCCTTCGGTCGTTAATGAAAGTTTCGTGCAGAAAGTGGACAATAAGGTGAGAGAACAGTCGCTTTACGATTTCCTCCTTCTGTGATGACTTTCCTAATGTTTCTTGTAGTGTTTTGTATGGCATTGTGACCGGGCACTTGAATTACCGAAAATTGTGCTCACGTTGGGTACCGAAAATGTTAACGGATGTGCACAAAACCAAACGTTTAGGCAGTGCATTGACTTTCCTTGAGCGGTACCACAATGATGGTGATGATTCCTTAACCCAAATTGTTAGGGGCAATGAGACATGGGTGGCCTATGTCACACCTGAATCAAAGCAACAGTCCATGGAATGGCGGCATTCAGATTCACCCAAAAAAGTGAAGTTCAAGCAAACGATTTCTGCCCGGAAAGTCATGTGCACAGTTTTTTGGGACAGAAAAGGAGTATTGCTTGTGGAATTTCCGCCTCATAATGAGACAATCAATGCAGCAGCTTGTTGTGAGACATTGAACAATCTGCGCCGTTCAATCCAGAACAAAAGACGTGGCAAGTTGAGCAAGGGCATCATTTTGCTGCATGACAATGCCCGTCCACATGTGGCTAATCAGACCAAAGATCTCCTCACATCTTTTCGATGGGAAACTCTAGATCATCCTCCGTACAGCCCTGATCTGGCGCCCAGTGACTACCATCTGTTCCTGCACTTGAAGAAACACCTGGGCGGTCAGCGTCGTGAAGACTATAACGAAGTCAAAACAGTTGTGATGCAATGGTTAACAAGTCAGGCGGCAGACTTCTATGAGGAGGGTTTTCAAAAACTGGTACTACATTATGACGCGTGCCTAAATATTGAAGGGAATTATGTAGAAAAGTAGAGTAAGGTTCAGCCTTTCATGTAAACATAAAATTATTGAGATATATTTGCACATATTTTTTAATTTCAAAACGGTACTTACTTAAAAAACATGCCTTGTATTAGTTTCGAGTCTTTCAGCAATATAAAATTAAATAGTGCAATTTCAGCTTAAATGCCTGTCCTCTATTTTTATTCTAACAATTAAAATTACCTGTGAAAACTGCAGTGCAGTTATAGGGCACATCAGACTGGTAAATAAGAAAATTATTTTTAAAAACTAGCTCCAAAGTCTGTCAAAAAACCAAGGGTTTGAATGCACATTCTGATAATTCATTTCTTCACAGTTGTTTAGCTAAATAATTTTTTTATTAAATTATACTCATAACCTTGATTTTATAATTATGTAGATATTTGAACTCCAGTTAGTTACATTTCAAATTCTAGTTCAAAATTAACATGTAGACTTAAACATAATATCTTTCTTTATGGTTGGATTAAAAATTTTCTTTTAAAGAGGAAAAAATATGGAAATACTACAAAAACATAAATAGGGTAACCTCAATTCTTTACTTGCTATAATACCGTAATCCACAGGCAGGGATATAGTAAAAACATCTTCTACGAACAAATGTATACTATGAATAAATAGCAAGTTAGTACATACATACTTTACATCATTGTTTCTTTGCAATTTAAAACACAATGAACCATGACAGAAACAAAAATGGTAAAATTCATTCATAGGTTGATACAATAGTTTTACCTGAGTGAAAACACCTGTGGCTGTTAATGGCATGCAAAAGCAGGCCAGGCATGAGACATCACAAATTACAGAAAAGATGGTTTCATTGATAATTTTCTATCTTTTCATCTAAATACCAGAATAATATATAAAGTGTGTGATAGTATAACGTTTGCTCTTTCAAAAAAGCCAAAAACTTACTATATTTTCAAATTATAATTTGGGTTCTTTAACCGTTTTCAACTTTTAGAGCCCTATTTCCATAGCTAATCACAAGCAATTATTATACAACTTCATTATTTTTGCTGATTGTGATAATTTCCCCACACACGTAATTATGTTTTATGCACATTCTGTTTTTTCCCTATTTGAGGAAAACTGTTCAGCACCTCATACATTGACTTATTCAGTATATATAACTTAAATACACTTCCTTAATAATATCAAAACCAATCAGGAAAGCATTGGTTACTGAACAATACCAGTAATATAGAGTATACACAGATCAGAAATACAAATTATCTTTCAAACTTCTATGAGTGTAACTATGTAACCTGAGATGATACTCTTGAGAGACAAAGAATCCTTTGGTTCTCTGTCAATGTATTGTAAGTAATATCATCAATCATTTACATATTTCTGTTATCTACTATTATCATTTAATATGGTGGTTTAAAGAGTGAATTCCTCTCATGCACTATAAGAGCTGAATGTTTTATCAGATTTTTTTCCCCTTTGCCAGTACAGGTAGCATGACGATGTAAGTAACCCAGCCCTATTAACCCTTTCAGAATACATTAAGTTGTTATTAAGTTATCATGGGTAATAAAGATTTATAGTTCAGACTAGATTTTAATTGGCTCGAGCGTCATAAGACAAATGTCAGACTCACAAGTGTTCTGATTGTGAAAACCTTACATAGTATTATTCATGATGCTGGAGCAAACAGACAAGAGTCCAATTACAGATTTAAATATAAGGAAAGAATTAATGTGCATACAGTAGATGTTTGGATTATTGAGCAGCAATGATAGTGGAGACTGCAGTTAGGTTGAAACATAAGCTAGACCAGAATGACAAATGACAGTATGTATCACATAGTGAAGAATTTACTTTTTAATAATAGCTTATTTTGCTTTCGGGAATTCCATTTTAACGACTTATTTTTTTTTATGTTGGTGGAGGTTGTACAACACTTTTCGCGATCTTTGTAGCCTGGAATAGAATTTTATCTAACATTACTCAATATTTATTTTTAATATTTGGCAAAAGTAGTTATAAAATGTGCTGGCTTATTGAAGTATCTCTGGTTAGGATTGTTTCTTGACATCTTCCTGTTAAGAACAGATTTTCTTTTTCTGCTTCGGTTTTTTTTTATGGCTTTACACCTCATCAATGTTGAGGTCATTAGAGGCAGGATGGGATTGGGGACAAGGAATGGGAAGGAATTTGGCCATGGTCTTTTAAAGGAAACATCCCTGCATTTGCCTGAAGTGCTTTGGGAAAATCAAAATCTGGATGCTGGGACGGGGATTCGAACCGGCATCCTCCCAAAAGGGAGTCTAGAGCATTAACCACTCCCACTTTAGTGTCAGTATATGCAGTGTCATAAGACAAATGCAAATTTTAATAGCTATCCTGAGCTTTGAAAAATATTCAAAATCCATTACGTAGTTTTTAAATTATTCCACATTAGGGGGTAAAAAGTTTTAATGTGAGAAAAGATTTATATTATGAGCTACAGTGCCTGATGATAAAGTGTACTGAAATATACCTCAGTTCCTAAATCAGAAAATTAAGTTTGTTACTGGGGAAAAGTGATCAAATTCGATTCAAGATTTTTCATGTTATGCCATATTATTTGTTAAGAAAATATTGATTTTCATAAAAGATTTAAGTCTCCAGAACCCATGAATCAAACTGCACGGTAACTGATCCATTTTAAAATGTGTATTGAATGACTCAATCCCAGAGTACAACAAAGGAGATGGGTGAGCATTGACTTATCTCTATAATTTTTTAGTCACCTAGTGAGAAATGTCATCATCATCATCTTCTTCTTCTTCCATCTCCAATTTCCCGGGTGTGGTTTAAGAGGTTCGCCAACTTTGGCTGTCCAAGTATGTTTCCTCTTCTTGGACCTTGATGCACCTTTCGCCTGTAGGTCCAGTTTCCCAAGTTCAATCCATCTTCTTCTGAGCCAGCCTCTTGGTATTTTACCCTTCAGTTCTTTTTTCCAGCCATATCCTCACTGTTTTTGTGGGGTCCATCTGCTTGACATCACAATCTTGTATTGGAATTTTTTTCTTGGAGGTTTTCATTGACTGGGATCGGTTTAGTCTCTACTGGTTTTCTGAACCATTGGTCTTAGGAACTTCATCTTGGCCACCTGGAGTCTGTTTTCATCTCTCCTGGTAGTGGTACATACTTCACCCTCCAGATAAATAATGGGCTTCATATTCTGCCATTACTACTGTTTTTGGGCTAATTTTAAGGCCAAATTCCTTAAAAAGCTTATTCCAAATGTTCAGTTTCTGTTATACTACTTCTTCTGTAAACCCCAAATCACAACATGATCTGCAAATGCAAATGATTTAAAGTCGTCAAGGTCGAGTTGCTGATTTACTCTCTTCATAATTTCGTCCATTACAATGATGAACAATAATGGTGATAATGCGTTACCTTGCTGAACACCTTTGTTAGTCACAAATGAAATGTGTACCAGTTTAATTAAAACCACCCTAGCCATCTGTACAAGGTCTGGGCGATCACAGAAGGGAATTTTAGTGATAGGTAGCTCCAACGTTAGGCGTTTCATTGAGCCCCTTAGGGACATGGCGAACAGGTCTGGGATGAAGTCCAATGTCCATTCTTTGTGCATTCCGGGCAGTCTGATCCATGATGTGGAACAGGCCATCCCGGATGCCATTGAGCGGACGGGGTGTAGCCAGCTGCGGATTGTAGCTCATGTCGGCACCAATGATGCTTGCCGCCTTGGGTCGGAGGGTATCCTCTCTTCCTTCTGGCGGCTTGCTCATACGGTGAGCTCTGTGGTTGATGACCGTAAGATTTCGGCTGAGCTAACCATCTGCAGTATTGTCGATAGAACTGACTGTGGACCTCTGGTTCAGAGCCAAGTCGAGGGTCTGAACCACAGACTGCGTCGTTTCTGCGAAATCATGGCTGCAGATTCCTTGATCTTCGCCCTGGGGTCGAATCGTGTAGGGTTCCCTTGGATAGATCAGGTGTGCACTACAAACGTGAATCGGCTACACGGGTGGCAGGGGCCGTGTGGAGTGCATTGGGGGATTTTTTAGGCTGAGGGAGGAAGACCCGAAACTGGGATTACAGTCACGGGCAGCCCAATTAAATTCGGCACCATATGTTAGGAGTAGCGAAAATCAATCTCGATCGTTAAAAGTACTCGTTATAAACTGTAGAAGTGTTTATAATAAGCAGCCTGAGCTTGAAAGCGTTATTAGTAGCACAGAAGCTGATATAGTATTAGGTACTGAAAGCTGGTTAAAACCGGATATAAGTTCAGCAGAAATTTTTAACCATAGCATGAATGTTTTCCGTAAGAATAGATTACATTCAAATGGAGGTGGTGTATTTATAGCTGTTCGTAAACACCTGTCATGTAACGAAATAAATACTGATACGGTCTGTGAAATCCTATGGATTAGACTAAAAGTAGCTAGGACAAAACTTGTAATAGGGTCTTTCTATCGTCCACCAGATGCAGATGTAGGTGTTGCTGAGGCCTTAAGAAATAACATAAGTAATATAGCTCGTCAATTTCCGGATCATGGAATAATACTAGGAGGCGACTTCAACTTGCCGTATATTGACTGGAGTAATTACGCCCACGTTACTGGTGGCAGGGATAAAATATCCTGTGAGATTATTCTCAACCTTTTCTCAGATTTTAATCTTGAGCAGCTCGTCACTGAACCAACGCTGTGCGACAACGAAAACGAAAAACATTTTAGATATTCTCGTTACAAATAGGCCTGAATTATTTACGGACATTTCTACCACCAACGGGAATAAGTGATCATAAAGCTGTAATTGCTACAGTAAAATTAACAGTCGAGCGCAAAAAGAAAAAAAGAAAGGGTCGTTTACAGGTTCGAAAAGGCCCGAAAGGAGGGTTTAAGAAAGTTTTTGAGGGATAAATACATTACCTTTGTAGAAGGAAGAGGCTCGGTTGAAGAGATGTGGCTACGATTCATAAATATAGTCAGGGAAGGTATGGACTTACATATACCGAAAAGGACAATCAGGGACGGGAACGATCCCCCGTGGTATACGCGTGAAGTTAAAAGGTTACTTAAAAAGCAAAGGAAGATTCATGCACGCTCAAGAAGGACGATGTATAGGAGTGATTTAGAAAAACTAGCTGAGACAAGAGGACAGGTCAAGAATGCGATGCACGAAGCCTTCAATGACTTTCGATGCAACTCACTTTCCAAGAGCCTTATTGAAAATCCAAAGAAATTTTGGTCGTATGTAAAAAAAATAGGTGGTTGTGACAACAATATGCCAGTTCTACTAAAAGACAGTCGTGAAGTTGATGACAGCCGCGACAAGGCTACCGTATTTAACGCCGAATTTAAAAATTCCTTCACTGACGAAAACATGGAAAACATTCCAGTTTTTCCACGGCGTGTTGTATTTAAAATGGATCCAGTACAAATTGATAGTGTAGGTATCATAAAACAATTAAAGCTACTGAAGTGGGGGAAAGCGCCGGGTTCCGATGGTGTACCAGTAAGAGTATTTTCGGAATACGCGGAAGAAATAGAACCATTTCTGTCAGATATATTTCGTAAATCATTAGAGGAAAGAAAAGTACCTTCTGACTGGAAAATTGCGCAGGTGATTCCCGTTTTCAAGAAAGGAGATCGGAGAGATCCTAGGAACTATCATCCGATATCGCTAACATCTGTTTGCAGTAGAATTCTGGAGCATGTCATATGCTCTAACGTTATGAAGTTTCTAGATGAAAACGAGCTACTTACAGCATACCAACACGGATTTCGGAAGAACCGATCATGTGAAACGCAACTGGCTCTATTTTCGCATGATGTAATGAAAGTTATTGATGCGGGATCACAAGTTGATGCTATTTTCTTGGATTTTCAGAAAGCTTTTGACTCTGTACCACACAACCGACTCTTAGCGAAGATCCGAGCGTACGGTATATCTGATCAGATTTGCGAATGGATATGCGATTTTCTAACTGGTCGGTCACAGTATGTCGTTGTAGACGGGGAAGCCTCTTCTAAACTAGATGTTACTTCGGGCGTTCCTCAAGGAAGTGTAATAGGACCACTTCTTTTCTTAATTTTTATAAACGATCTCGGTGACAATGTTAATTGCAGGATGCGATTTTTTGCTGATGATGCACTTATTTATAGGGAAGTGAGGTGCTCCGACGATTGCTTAGAAATTCAGCGCGATCTGGATGTTATTTCGGAATGGTGCCGTGAATGGCAGCTTACACTTAACTGTAAAAAGTGCAAGGCATTGCACATAAGTAATAAAAAGACCCCGCTTGCTCAGTAGTACAAAGTTAACAATTCAGTTGTTGACACTGTAGATTCCCTGAAGTATCTAGGCGTAACAGTACAAAGCAACATGAAATGGGACTTGCACATAACTTCCGTTGTAGGAAAAGCTAATTCCAAACTACGATTCAAAGGACGCATTTTGAGAAGTTGTAATGCTCATACAAAGGAAATAGCGTATAAAACACTAGTGCGTCCGCATTTGGAATACTGTTGTCGAATTTGGGATCCGTATCGCAGGGGATTGATTGACACATTAGAGAAAGTACAGAGAAGAGCAGCTCGATTCGTGACTGCTAGTTACAGTCCTTACGTAAGTGTCACAGAGCTAATCCGTGGGTTGGGCTGGGATTGTTTGGCGGACAGACGACGTCGTTTTCGTTTGAATTTGCTGGAGAATATGCGAAAATCTTTAAGTTACGAGTGCAACGAAATACTTCTTCCGCCAACCTATTTAGGTCGCAATGACAGGAGGGATAAGATTAGAGAAATAAGATGCCGTACTGATTCATTTATGTATTCCTTCTTTCCTCGATCTGTTTGGGATTGGAATGCGCAGAATAAGAATTGGTGCTTAGCACCCTCTGCCACCCACAGTATTTGTGATTTGCAGAGTATAGATGTAGATGTAGAATAGGCACAAATTAACAAAACTAAAGCATTTGCTGTATGAATATCATCAACAAATGTGTAAAAGACAAAATCAATCAACAAAAACTGCATCATATAAAACAAATTATAAAAACAACGAAAATAAATTACTGAATAACATATTAATGGGAAAATTAATAAAAGCTATATTACACGATCAACTGGCATTTATATAATGCTCAATGTGTCACGACCTACAGTAATATCAAAAAAGCTTCATATGAATTAAACATATGCAGAATTGTTTTCCTGAAATGCTTTTATTGCCAACACAGTTCACTTTCATGTTAAAAGTCATTAGATATAGTCTTTGTGAACAGAGGAAAACAGTTTCACTTCCAAAACTCAGAGATTGTCACTATGTGGCTTGGATCATATCTTTAAGAAGCAAAGAAGCTCTTGGGCATTTTTTCAACAATATTATTAATGTATGAATTTTCTTTGTGTGCCATTCGCATTCAATACGACCATAAATAGCATTTGAATACTGAATAGCCATTTTTTTTTTTTTTTTTTTGAAAGAATTTGTTTGTAATTTTATTGCAGTATGCGGTATCAACACAATTGCATATTTGGTGTTCCTGCAAACACCATCTGCTTTTAAAAGTAATATTCTATTTAACTGAGATGCATTTCTTATTTTCACTTTCTTGTTAAATATTTCTGCCTGGTTCCGACTGTTTTCATACTTCCCTCCTCACCCCTTTTAAACAATAACAGAAGCTGATATCATTGAAATACAATCTTTAATTTTGTTTAAATAAATTCAGTAATAAATTTACCTTCCACTGTGTGGGCAGACATATCCCATTATCCTTTCTGATGGAGTATACCAGTATCTCATCAACAGATACCTACTTTCTTACACATTACATTTTTGATGTTCAAATGTTTCACAGGAACTTGGTATCCTTTAATTTTTTTTATTGGTTACTGATGAATAATAAACTGCATATGGCATTGTTACCTGGGACACACTAGAGCAGGGGTGGCCAGCATGCAGCCCGCCTTTAAAATTTTTCCGGCCCACGAGATTCATCACACTTTTTAATTTATAATGGCCAAAGTAGTGAAAACCAATGCATTAAAAAACTACATTATTTGTACATCCATATTTTTAAAATTTATTTCATTTATATATATACTAGCATTTGCCCGCTGCTTCACACGCGCGTGCCTTGCCAGGTGTAGAACTTATTTACCGATTTTATTCTCTTATCAGACATTAACGTGGAAAGGCATGAACTGTTAATGTATTCTGAATAGTTTCGTTTGTTTCGGTTAATACGTTAGGTTCGGTTTTCATACTGATGTCAGAGAGTTGTTTTATTCATATTTTAATGTGATGCAATTGATTCAATAGTAGAAAAGGTTCCTGAAAAATTGACAGTAGTAATTCGTGGTTGTAATTAATGTGCGAAGTATAAACATTTATTGTTTAGAAAGGCTTTCACGGTTCAAACGACATTCTTTCTTCTGTGCGCTTTCAGAAGCTATGGATTTAGCGTATAGAACCCGGTTATAGGTCAATCGCTTTTCTCGGTGCAGGTTACTTTCATTTGCTCTAGCTATTTCATCTCGTTCTCTTTGACGTTGCAGACGATGTTGTCGGTCTATTTCACTCTCATTTAGCCGATTTCGGCGACATCTTTTAGCTGCAGAAGTTGACCCCGACAGATTAGATCTTTTTCGCAAGGGCATATTATAAACTTTTATACTTACCCAACTCACAGCACTAACAATTAAAACGTTTTCACAGCTGCAATTATCACTATGCGTGAACTTTGGCTGCCAGTATATAGATGAGCATAAACTTGGTTACAATATAGAATATCTGTGGTAGTAATAAATAATATTATTTCTGAAAGCAATATTTAACTCAGCTAAAACATAATATTTTTAAATGCTGATATGGAGGATTCCACGTTAATCGTGGTACCGAAAATTTAAATGGATATATAACAGTTGTAACGTTAAGAAAGCTGATATTATAATCATTATGTGTAATGTTTTTGGCGATTTTATGTGTAAACTTTGCCTGGGATTATATAGCTAGGTATAAGCTTTGTTAAGGATGTATCTGTGGATATAATGAAAAATATTGTTTCCATGATACTTAACTAAAAAAAGTTTATTTTTAAATGTGGATACCGAGGATTGCAACATAACCGCGGTGTCATAAATTTATGTAAATATAGCAGTAATCTACGACTTAGTCCTCTTGGAAGTGTGCTGAAATATAAAAATTCGTTACGAAGAATCACAGCATCTCAATTTTTCTGATTTATTTATTTTTTGTTGTTTTTTATTTTTTGTTGTTTGGATATTGGTTTTATTTTATGTTGATACACCATCAATTATTCCTGCTTTAAAATAGAAATTTACGTGAATTGGAGCTACTCTTGATTTCAAATCGCCGTATCATTACTGTCATTATTTCAGTCAGATATAATTAATCCAAAAATGTCGAGATGTGATCATGGTACAGTTTATGTAGTAACGTGCATGTAACTGAAACAATTATTTCTGAGTGGCAACATTATCGCAAGTTGTGAATCGCTTGAAATGCAACCTGACACCTGATATGATGCTTTGTTATAGGCCTAAGAGACAATGCCTGCAGCTTTATAATCTACGCGGTGTAGCATTAGGATATGAAACATTTTTAAGTTTCTTTCAATATAGCCATATTTTCTATGTAATTATTTCAGTCGCATGTAAGTACCTGGTGAAACAACAGCCTGGACCAGATGACAATTGACTCGTTTTGTTTAGCATCAGGCATAATGGGTTTAGTTTTAAAATTTACGCGGTGTAGAATAGAATTTTACGATGCCTAGTTATATTTGAAATAAAAATTCGTTACCAATAATCACAGCATCTCAATTTTTTCTGATTTATTTATTTTTTGCTGTTTGGATATTGGTTTTTATTTTATGTTGATACACCATCAATTATTCCTGCTTTAAAATAGAAATTTACGTGAATTGGAGTTAATCTTGGTTTCAAATCGTCGTATCATTATTGTCATTATTTCAGTCAGATATAATTAATTCAAAAATGTCAAAATGGATCACGGTACAGTATATGTACTAATGTGCATGTAACTCAAGTAATTATTTCTGAGTGGCAAAATTATCGCAAGTTGTAAATCGATTGAAATGCAACCTGGACAGTGATGACAGCTGATATGCTTTGTTATAGGCCAAAGGGACGATGCTTTTAGCTTTATAATTTACGCGGTGTAGCATTAGGATATGAAAATTTTTTTATTTGAGTTTCTTTCAATATATCCGTATTTTCTATGTAATTATTTGAGTAGCATGTACCTGAATTTTCGGATGCCTAGTTATATTTGCACGTTATAGCCACGAGACATATTAATCGAATAAAGTACTTCCATATATGTGCAATTCCGCACAAGTCATTATGAAAGAAGTATGTTTTATTACTTGCTGATATTTATAATAGCTGTTTTTCAGACATCGCTCTTCGAGAAAAAACTGAATTTCGTATTAAGTATTGGCTTATTGTGGCTGTATTGTACAGTGTTCACGTAGCAGTTTTGTTCCAGAGACAAACTGTATACCAGTCTACCAGAGACAATACATGTCTTCAATATTAGTAATGTAACTTTTTCGTAATTCAACAGACCTGTTACGATTCAAGTAAATGCTGATTATACTTGATTCACGTATTCTTTTTATTTTGAAGTACTGCGGTCCAGAAAAAATGAATCGCAGAAGTAAAAAAAAAAAAGAAAGGGAAATCCTAAATTTTGTCAGGTCTCTTTATGAAAGGAGTGACCGTCTGAATGTGTATAATTATCTGTGGTCTACAGTTTCACATTTCTGAAGTTTTTTACTTACTTGCTTCTTCCCATGGTACATATTAGTCGTTAGCTACTTCTGCAGATGTTGATCAGCAACATTAGCTTTAAAAAATTGGAAACACCACGCAAATTGATGCAGTAGTTTTTGCGTTATTAGAGATCAAGCCTCACTACAAACGCAGCTTGCTTACAGATTTATAATAGTATAGATATAAATATCATTTTTAGTGTTATATTTTTCTTTACAATGTGCATTTGGTATCATTATTATTATTATATTATCTGTGTTACACATAAGAATAATAGTAAACACAATAATAATAACTCATTACGTTTCAGTTTTTCACTAAAAAAAAAAAAAAATATTTAGTGGGTCTAAATCTAATATGGGGATATATAATTTTATATGCGGCTTGCAGAATTATGATGCCTTTGCAAAATGCCCCGCAAGATCATTTGGGTTGATCACCCCTGCACTAGAGGATAGTTCGACTGCCAAGTGACAGAGTTTGAATTTGTCATGCATTCAACTTCTATTGTGGCTGGACCTACAGTTTAACATAGAATCAGAACCATGGATCATCCTTACATACTCATATGATCACAAGAAAGCCTGAAAATATCACTATTTTCTTTGAGTTTTGTAGATAAGTACCTTAATCACTGAGCTACCAGTCAACTCTCTTAGTGACTGATAATAGCACGATATCCTTAAAAAGGTGCTACTTTTTATGAAATATTTCTTTCACTAACAAGGAGAGGTCTTCAATGTGGATATCGCAATCGTAAAACGAACAAGTCTGATAAATAGTATGCCACCTCAAGTTTCTTGTCCTAAAGCAGTTCTGCCTCATGGGCAATCTTTATCTTTAGAGAAGCCTCAGATTAGAAATTTTCATGATCAGGACTTGGCCAATAAGGTAGGAAGGGTGGTGGTGCACAATTCCTAATCATCAGATTGTGTACCAAATACCTGGGTTAAATCCCAAACCTTTCTGCAGTGTGTATGAAGTGAGCTAATATGGCACTGATTGTGATTAGTCTGGGGGGACATTAAGCTTGGTATCCCCTTTATGTCTTTTAGAAGAGTGGGCCTGAATAGGATGGCACTGGGTTTCATTTCCTACAACACTAACAACACTCCATGCTGAATACAAGAACTATTATAGTCAACCATACCTATAACAACATTTCCGAACCCTCACTGGGGAAGGCGATGAGAAACCACTCCAGTTCAGTTTCCTAAGAAAGTTTCCATGGAGGGGTACATATTCCACAGAAATTACATATGCATGGAATCAGGTAAGAAATCATAAGAAAAAGAATTGTCATAATTTTGAAAAGCAACAGATAAAAAATTTCAGTTCAAGCAACCTGAATGATTTAGTCCTAGTTATTGATCTACCTTACAGCATATCAAATAAGATTATTTTGCATTCTATTCTTACTTGAGGTCAAGCACCACTCCACCTCCTGCCATTATAAGCCTGGTAAATGAAACTGCTCTCTCTGGGGTAGTATGTATAATGGCCCTCATACCACTGAAAGCACCACGTCCAGTTCCTGCTAGGCGGCAGCGCCAGCGGTATGATGCGTGTGCCAACGCAAGTTCAGCACTGCCCGGATCCAACTCCCATAACTTGCTTGCCCGTGGGTTTCCCCACTCGTAGTCTTCCTCCTATTATTTAAAAGAAACAACAGAACCAATATTAGTATCAGTAAAAATTATTCTTAATGTTATTCAGTTGTTAAAGTCACATGCAAGGTACAGTGTTATTACAATTTTGGCACATGACAATGTAGTAATTAAATTTTCTGATTTTTTTTTCTTTCTCTTTTCACATAAATGGTCAATTGCTAACATGCAATTTAATGCATGTTCATTTTTTTTTTATTGCTCCCAAAGAATAGTGTCCCTTACCAGAGTGTGGAATGGAAACATGCAAAATCTCTATGTAATAAGTCCAGTAAGTAATAAAGCTAAATTTCAACTCCCCACATGAAAAGTTGATGGTTAAGTCTGCAATTTATATCAAACACCTAAGCTTTTCATTGGAAGACTTTTGTACAAGAAATTCTTGGGTTTCTAACACATTATTATTGAAACATTTTCACTGTCATCTGAATCAAATGCAGAGATTCTGAATGGTAGTATATTTCATAGACTTCTTATATGTTTGCTGGCTGGCTGTTACTGCCAGTTGTGAAATAAAACTTTCAATATACCCTAAAAAATTACCTGCCTACAGCCACATTTACATAATTTCTTCGATAATGGTATTAGACATCAATAATGGTATTAGACAAGCTGCCTGTGTGAGCCATGATTTCCATAACTTTAATTTTTATGATCCAGGGTCCTGTTACAGTTGATTTTTCTAGACACCTGCAGTGAAGACACCTCTCATAATCAATTCCCCCCCCAACATTATTACAAAACAAATTCATTATTAAAGGAACTACTGGATACAAATAATTTTAACATATACCATGAGTTGCAATTTAATGACTGGTGATTTCTTTATAGGATAACAGTCAAATGGCACCGAGCATTTATATAAGAAAAGTATGGAATGGATTAGAAGTGTTTATCGTGCCACCATCTCATGAATATTATTGCAAGATGTCAATCAAAACACATTGTGTTTCAATATTCATGCCACAGGAAGACCAAGAACTTTCAGTCTAGAAATGTCACCATAGAAACATCTGTTCATATGAAACATATATTGATGTAACATGACAATATATTTCTCTATACCTTTTTCCTATCATCTTACCAACCTGGAGAATACTCACGCCTGAAACTAACATGCAAGGTTAGTGAACTGCAATAGAACAGTTCCCATAGGTGAGGTGACTTATACAGCATGTTGTTATGTGACCAAACATCTGGCACTGGAAGCAACACACAGAACTTGGGACATATGTTTAACAGATGCTACAACCATCTATGCACTGTTTTTAAAAAATAAGTACTAAGTTGGCAGTCTTTGGTATAGTAACATTTAATTTGCATAATATCTTCTCTCCTCAGATCTCCATTTCTTAGGAAGTTCCTCATCCTCAAAATCCATCAAATAGCAGAAGGTTATGACATAGCAGGGTTCCCACTCTTTTAATAAAAGAAAAATTAAGGCCTTTTTAAGGATTTTTTAAAATATTTTTAAGGCTATATTTAACGTATATTAAAATGTTATGAAAAATTTAATATGCAACTTACAGCAAAGAAATTAAAATATGCATGTTAAGATTATGATGAAATAAACTTTAATCGAGTTTATAAATTTACTTTTGTTTTCACGCAATACAGTGAATATTGAAACTTTTTCTCTTTTCATATATTAAACATAAAATAAAAAAACTACTATACCCCAGAAAACTGACACAAGGGCAAAAAGAAATATTACCACCTTAGTAATAAGAATTACTAACATATAAATGTACATTTTAACTTAATTTGTTTTTATACATTATAGCACATTAGCAGTTACATCAGAAAAAGACTGCCAAATTGTCAGCTCAATTACTTATTAGATTTCAGGTATAATGTTGAATGAGGAAGACTCACCCCCCCCCTTTTTTTTTAAAGCTACAGGTAAAAGACCCGTTAAAGATGAAACATTTTCCATAGGTTTAAGAAATAGGTTAAATAAAACTTTTTCAACATCTTTTGAGTTATAGCAGTAGTTCCTATTAGCTATTTCTTATATGAGTAAAGTTTACTTACCAGATGAGCTACAACATGTTATAAGAGTAAACATAAAATATACTGGTAAGAGTTGTTAATATGTATGCAGGTTAAATCTAAAATATATACTTTTTTAAATGATATTTTTTTCATTTTAAAAACAAAGGTAAATTTTCTTTTAAATCTTTCAATAGAGCCTTAATTTTACTTTCAACACCCTCAAATTCAGCTTTTATAACTTTAGCAGTTCGTCGAAAACTATTAGTCTGTGTGATGTACAAAACATCCCCTATAACCTCAGCTTTATCTGCTAGTTTATCAGCATTATCTTCAACATCTTTAATTGCAGTTTCTAGATATGCCATTTTACACTTAAAATCTTCCAAATCATCCAAAATAGATGTGCGTTTCACTCTCTGAATACCTGAATTCTTTGCATTTTTTTTTCTCTTCCGTGTACGCAATATTCTTTTGACGAGCCATAGCTGCATACATCCTTAACTCCTTAGTTATCAACAACTTATTTTTGATGTTTTTGAAACATTGACTGACTAATCTTTGAGCCACTAAAGATTTTCAACTTCCAACTGCTTGTTCACAGAGAAGCCTCGTGCAACATCTGCTTGTCCATGTGATAACAGCAACAATATTTTTACTACTTTGTGTACACTGTTATAATATTCTTTGCCTAGATACATCTCTAAATAGATATCTAATCATGAATGCTCATCATGTGTATTAAATGAGTTGAAGTGGTTCGAAGCATTTGAGGCAACTGGTGATAAAAAACTGTGATACTGTATAAGAATTTCATCACAGTCTCCTTCTCCAATTAAATTTATTTTTGCCAAGTGAATCAGAAGATATTTCATCTTTTCATAACAGTTGCTACTATTTAGCGCCATCTGTCTAGGATCAAGGCAAGTCATACTTCTTACAACTCTATAATTTATAGGAGATTTGTCCAGTATGTCCTTAATCATCGTAAAAATGAAGTCTTTGACCTCCATTTACTTCTCGAAAACTTCTTTTTCAGACACTTTCTTGTTGAATATCATAGTCTTATAAGTTGATCGCCTGCAACTCCTAAACTGATGTTGCTAACACAGGAAAGCTTCGACACATCACTCAGGTCTAATGTAACCACTTTTTGTACATTAGTCAATACTTTTATGTGTTATTTCTTAAAAACATTGAAGATAACAATAAAATTTGTAATAAATTTTCTTATATCCTCTGCCATAAATGGCAAGAGAGTTTATGTGCACTGATAAAAAGCCAAGAATGGGGTTGTCATTTTAGACACCGAAATGAAAAATTTCAGTTTTGAACAAATAAGATTATCTTTCACTGTCTGTTGAATTGTTAAAAAGGACTTACATGTAGGTTTAGGCAAAGAGCCCTTTTCCACATTCTGTATGTAGCTTTTAACATCGTCCCATATTTCTAATGCCCTTTCTGCTGCAGACAAACAAAATGTTGAGGGCATTTTTTTACAAGTAGAAATATTGAGGAAATCCTCTCTTTTCACGGGTGAATCTTTAAATAACCAAAATAAGGAAACTAGGATTGAATCAAGGTGCCAGCCAGAAGCTTGGCAACCATGTTTAAGTGCTTTATTTACAACATGTAAACCACATGTTCCCACATCCAACAGTTCACAATTAAATCCAGTTCTTAATTTCTTTTGCTACATATTGAAAATTTTCAAATTTACCGATGGACCATCCATTGAAACCTTTATCACTTTTTGGAGAGAGAACTTCTCAACTACTTCCAAAAAATGTTCAATCAAATCTTCATGGCACAAAAAACAGAAGTTAAATATGAGGTTTCAATTGTGTTTGAACATTCATTCTAGTTCACACATGGACATCGAGTTGTTTACTTTGTAAGAAGTTGTTTGAACTCTCATGTAAGATGCAGGCATGTACGAAGCAGAACTACATAAGAGTGGTTCTGTGCAAAGACTCTACTACTTGCTTGAAATTTAAGCACTTTGACTCACACTTGGTCAAGGTCAAGCCAGAGAGAAATCTGCCGATTAGCACATCGCTGGATAGTGAAATTTATTATGCCGTATCTCGGTGTTAAAAAAGTAAGGCTTTTGAGCAAATTTTAGGGCCTTTTAAGGGCCCTTAAAAATCAAAATGAAAATTTAGGCCTTTTTAAGGCTCTTGGGAACCCTGCATAGTGATCAGAAAAATTTGACTGTATCTGCAAATACATTTTGTTCCTCACATTTAAGGAGTATGAATGCCTATTTGTTATACAATACAATACATTCATTTTCCATTGATCCCAATATAAGAGACTGGCTAAGTGGGATGCAGAAACCTGTCAATTTACAGAAAAACAATTGCTTATCAAAATAATACATACACCAGAAAATGTACAGTCAAATCATACATGGCACATTAATTATGTGAACTATATTTACACAAACTACTGACAGTTTATTTTGTAGATACCTTAGAAAAAAATTCTCCGACAGAGTAGGAGTTGTCAATTAAAAATTCTTTCAATTTTTTCCTGAATTTATTCTTATCATCTGTTAGACATTTAATGTTTGTTGGCAGGTTATTGAAGATCAGACACCTTTTGAACAAATGACGACGTGTAATCCTTGTGAAGATTATTACTACTTCTAGTGCTATAGTTACATATTTTACTATTCGTTTCAAACAAAGTGTAATTTATGACTACAAAGGACAATAATGTACTGTAGTATATTGAGAGATTTTAGTTATAGTATATTCTAATCTTCGCTCGGGATAATTTTTCTCAAGCTACAGCTATTTAATGTAATTCCACCCGATAAAGCAGAGCTCAAGGTTGGGCAAAGTCACTTCCCGTGGGAAGCAGTACCCCTACCACTGTAGACCAGATAGCCCTTAGCAAGGGATTTTAGACGAATAGGATTATGTCACATGACTTCCCCCACCACGTTTCTACTCTGAAGAGTGCAGTCTAGAACAGCCTCCAGGGGCAGTCTATTCGCCGATGCTCAAGATGGACCACATTGCCAGACGGCATGCAGATTTTATTAGGTAAAGGCTAATGCATTTATACCCTTCTGCTGGCTTAGAAAGAATATTCCGAGTGACAGGATTTTATTAGTAAGAGATCCCTTTTATGAGAGTTATTTTATGCAGTATTTTTCAGTTATTTCAAGTGTATGTCTATTTGCCCAATTTTATTGAAGTATTAAAGTCACTCCATTCTTTCAACTACATGTTTTCATTTGTATCGCTGATTCCTGCTCATTACTAGTAATAAGTGTGGGCAGAATGTAATTGCTCTGATCTTATGGCCACATATCTTCGGGGAAAAGGATCGGGGTGTTGTTGATCAGAGACAAATCCAAACTTGGCTGTGGTGATTTGCCGCTCAGTTACTACAGCCGCATTGAATGGTGTCAGATTCTGGGGTTGATTACGTAAAATCAGTGATCGATGATAGCAGAAGTATTGGGAAAGTATTTTCCTATTAGTATGGCAAAGGGACAAATATTCTCTTTCACTGTAAAAACCACTTCTTATGTGTAGCAGCCGCAGAGGGTAAATGCAAAGCCAGAAACAGTACGAAGAAGTCAGTATAGCTAAGTAATTTTCGATGCTACAAGGAGAGCGAGTTGGAACCGAAACCGAATACTGCAAGCAGATAAGAAGAAGCTTGGAGGAGTTCGCGATCTACCGGAGAGAGGGCAGCATGGACCTAGTCCCAGCAGCCAGCGCGAGAGCAGTGGAGGGGGGTGACATCGCCCAGCAGCCAATAGGAGGGTGACGCCACCACAACACGCATGGACGGCGCCAGAATTCAAGTTTCGCAGTCTCAACCCAGCAGAACAGTGAGTAATACACAGTGCGCAGTGTTTCACAATGAATACCGCAACCAGTGAAGTAGGTGTTGAAGAGAGCAGTGCGGGAAAGCTCTCAGTTTTAGAAGCATTAAAATTAATTCCAAATTCGTTTAGCGGAGATAAAGAAGAACTGCAGCCTTTCATTGAAAATTAATTTAATTGCTAAGCAAGATCATGATGTTCTCCTTCATTTTGTAAAGTCAAAGATCTGTGGCCAGGCCAGGGGGAAATTGCTCGTCAGATCTTTTACCAAAACATGGGATTCTGTAAAAAATATCTTGATTGAAAACTATGGGGAGAGGCGTTCATTAGATCAGTATGCTTGTAACCTTTTGCAGCTCGTCAGGGTAAAGCAGAACTGATTGTTGAATGGGCCATGAGAATCGACAAGCTCTCACATGACTTTAGAAATGCAGTAGCTAAAGAAATTCCTAAAGAAGATGTAAAAGGGAGTCTTACTCTTGTTGATCGCCTGAGTCACATTACGTTTATTCAAGGGTTAAGTAATGACAGCATACAGACAGTAATTAGAGCAAGGGGTTCCACTATCACTTTGCCAGTCACTATTGAATTAGCACTCGTCGAAGAAAGCGCATTGTTGTCACAGAAAGAAAAAGCTGTTATAGGGCGTTCAGATACACACACAACACAAAGTAATGCCATGAAAAAATGTTTCTCTTGCAATAAAAGTGGCCATATTAGTAAAGAAGGTAGGAGCCAACCCGTTTGCCAAATCTGCAGACAAAAAGGTCACCAACCATAGCATGAAAAGCACGCATACAGTTTAGAAGAATTAGTTATATCACTTGTGCATATTGCCATAGAAAAGGACACATTTTTGCAGATTGTAGAGTAAAAAAGGCAGTCTGTTACAAATGTAATAAAGTCGGGCACTTCGCGTCACTTTGTCGCAACAATGACACAACACCAAAGACAAACAAAATTTCGGGAAATGAGCGAAGAGTGTGAGAAATGGCAGCCACTCGTACACTCATCAATATGGCAAAATACATACCGTAGGCTGTGAACATGAAAATGATTTTGTTAAGAGCACCTGTGAGCAAGTAAACAATGGGGAATTATTCTGTCTCCTTGACACGGGGGCCCAGCTGTCTCTTATACACAAGAATGCATTGGCAAATCACGTTCAAATAGATACAAAGAAAACTTTAAGTACTAAGGGAATTATGTCACACACAGTGAGAACTAAAGGAACGATTGTTTTGCAACTAAAACTGAGTAATCATGTGTTCATTAAGCACGAGTTTCATGTGGTTGAAGAGTCTGTTGATATAGTTAAATAGGGGTTAATTGGGAGAGATCTTTTAATCAAACAGGGAGCTATAATTAACTATGAAAACATGTCTGTATATATCAGTGGTCATTCTATTCCAATACTGACAGAATCAGAAAATATTAGTGGGCCTAGTAAGCGGGCTAGTAGTCTCAAAGGGATCAGACAACTCAAGAGGCAAATGTTCTCAAGCGAAGGGAAACATAAACACAGAGGTACCGCCCAAAAACTCTCGCAAAAGACGAGGAAAACGTGTAAACAGAAAGAATAGGCATAGCAACAAAAACACAAATAATGCTCAAAACAGTAATGAATCCACTACACAACATATACAGAATGAACAACAGGAACATAAACAAACTGTAGAAGTATCTAATCGGAGAGATGCTAGTAATTCAAGTCACAGTAAAGATAGTTCAAAGCAGTTGAACAACAGTTCTAAAGGCACAAAAGAATTTGCAAGTCTTCCGGAGGATTACACAGTAAAGTTAGGGCCAAGAGAAGAACGCATTTTACGAGTTCAGGTGCAATGCCGAAATTGTGCAGAAGCTATTGTAAACAAACAAGAAATTATTCAAGGTGTTTTCATTCCTGAATCATTGGTCAAAGTAGAAAATGGTACTTGTATTTTATCCATGTTAAATACCAGGGAGGACAGTGTTGAATTTTATTGCGGAGCATTACAGGCGCAGCCATATTGTGCGGAGAGCGATATGACGTCAGATCACGTCCGCCATTAGAGTTGTAGAAGGTAAACAAACAACTAAACACGTGCAACCAACACAAGGGAAATCACGCACCAGTTTATTAATGGAAAATTTGAGGCTAGATCATTTGAATGAAGAAGAAAAGCGATCCATTCTAGAACTTTGTTTATTGTACAATGATATATTTCACCTCCCAGGAGATAAGTTGACACACACCAACACAGTCACCCATGAAATCAAATTAAAGCCAGAAGCACAGGGTACAGTCATCAAACAGAGATCGTATCGAATTCCAGATACTATGAAACCCATTTTACAGAAAGAAATTGAGCAAATGCTTGAGAATGAGATCATTGTTCCATCAACTAGCGAGTGGAATTTCCCAATACTTGTCCTACCTAAGAAACCCGATGCCAGTGGTCAACAACGATACAGAATTGTGGTAGACTTTCGCAAGTAAATGAAATTACTGTAGGAACTGTTTTTCCGCTTCCACTAATTTCAGAAATCTTAGATTCATTGGGGAAGGCAAAATACTTTTCTACCTTAGACTTAGCTCAGGGGTATCACCAAATTTTGATTAAAGAATCGGATCAACCGTTAACTGCATTCAGTGCAGGTCAAGGCCATTTATGTTCCGAAAGATGGCTATGGGCTTGCCTCCGCACCCGCAAGTTTCCAGTATCTTATGACAGTCGTTATGAGTGGTCTACAGGGTGATCGATGTTTTGTATATCTAGATGACGTAATCTGTTTTGGTCCAAACTTGGAAGCACACAATGAGAGGTTAAGAGACATTTTTGACAGATTAAGACACACACCTTCGCCTTCAGCCAAACAGGGTCACCAATTGACAGAACATGGAGTTTACCCAGACCCACAGAAAATTGAAAAAGTCAAAAATTATCCAACTCCTCAGACAACAAAACAATTGAAAACATTCCTTGGGTTTGCAGGTTATTATCGTCGTTTCATAGAGAACTTTAGTAAGATAGCTAAACCATTATATGAATTATTAAAGAAAAATGTTCCATTTGATTGGAGTCCAAAAACTGAGAATGCTTTCCAAACTCTCAAGGAGAAATTGATCTCAGCACCTGTTCTAGCGTACCCGACGAAAATCTTCCATACATTATTAGCACAGACGCGTCTCAGTATGCCATTTCGGAGTACTTTCGCAGGGGCAATAGGCTCAGATAGACCAGTCGCATATATTTCCAGAACTTTAAATAAAGCAGAAACTCATTATTCCACATCTGAGAAGAAGCGCTCGCGGTTACGTGGGCGGTAAAGCAATTCAGACCTTACGTCTTTGGAGACATTTCACGGTCTATACTGACCACCTCCCCCTTACTTGGATTTTTAGTGTTAAAGACCCATCTTCTAGATACTAAGATTTCGCTTAAAACTTGAAGAATACAATTACACAATTGTTTATCGTAAGGGAAAATCAAATACAGTTGCAGATGCACTTAGTAGAATTAGGGAAGTAAGGGAAGTACAAGAATCCACCCAACCAGACCCTGTCACAGATGAAACAATGCAAACAGAAGAAGAAACACTCACATCCACAGTAGATGCACAAATCCAGACAAATGAGGAGGAATTTCCAACACTAAATGAGGAAGAAAAACTAGCCATACTTAAGGAATACCATGACAGCCCCATCTCTGGACATCTAGGTGTAAATAAGACATATGAGCGAATTAAGAGATACGTTCAGTGGCCAGGGATGAAGTCTTATATAGAAAATTATGTCAAACAGTGTGATAGTTGCCAGAGGAACAAACACTTAGTAACCGCATACCCGTATGCCATTAGAGCTTACAAAAATACCTGAGTATGTATTCGAACGTTGTGCAACGATATGTGGGGCAATGCCGTTGAGCAACAATGGGAACAAATATGTTGACATTCAGGACGAATTGACCAAATTTATAACTGCAATTCCGATAGCCAGACAAGATTCTGATACAGTGGCTCGAGCATTAGTCTTAGAAGTAATTTACGCTACGGCGTTCCTTCGATTTACTTAGTGATAATGGATCATGCTTTATCAGCGAAACAATGCAGAAAGTATGTAAATTATTAAAGATCAATAAAATCCAGACGTTGGCGTATCGGCCACAATCAAACTTCGTCAACGAGCCCACCGTAGTCTTTCAGAGTACTTGAGGCATTATATTGACAAGAATCAAGCACATGGGATGATTGGTTACCTTATTTGTATTTGTATATAACACTAGTATTCACAGTGCAACAGGGTACACGCCACATGAGCTAATGTTCGGTAGAATACCAAATATACCAGGGGTATTACAAAGTGATCCAAAGGAAGTTCATATTCATATGATGAGTACGCAGATGAGCTAAAAGCTATCCTACAAACTACACAAACAGGCTAGAGAGATCAATCAGGGACTGAAAGAGAAAACAAAGAATATTACGATAAGACACAAAACCACGAGAATTTGAAATTGGAAGCAAAGTTTTGCTAAAAGATGAATCTGTTTGCAGAGGTAGGTCTCAGAAGCTTGACAGTGGTTATAGAGGACCTTTTGTTGTGATTGGAAAACGAGGCGTAAGTGTAACTATCAACTGGGCAAATATAAACGACTCACAGTTCATGCCAATAGATTAAAGCCATATCATTGAATAAATTACGAAATAATTCAGTCAGTAGTGGGAACACACCTTAAAATGCAGTAAAGTAAGTTACAGTACATTTAAAATGGAATATGAAACAGAAAAAGCCGCATTAGAAACACATAAACACAACGCACGTGGTCATTTGTTTGTAAACACCGCACCACGTGGAGTCACGGCGTGGCCAAGCACATGGTACCCACGCACGCCTGATAATCGCTACTCCAAGATGGCTGACCACCAGTTATCTGTCTAGGCCGGGAGGCAAGGCCACTCGCTACTCGCCCAAATGCTGATAGCGCGCCGAGCGAGCCCACCTGATAAGCGAGGTCTTTAAACGCACCCACACACGTGAGGCATTTAACTCGCAGCGGAGAACAGTCGATTGTGACATTACGACGTACACTTTTGCATTCATAATTAAAATTAAGCACTTTTTACAGATTGAAACAGTACACTTAACTAAACTTTTATTTTGCTTTCAGATGGAACTACTGTACGGTCTTCTGTTAGTAATTCACGCCAGCGTAGCTACACAAGATTTTATGGTCGAAAAGTTCAGTTCCAGTCCAGGCTTATACTTTGACCACATAACTGGCGCACAAATTTATTCTTTGACCTGGAGGGTGGCTACGTATGTGAATCTGAAGGAATTAGATGACGCTTCTGAAACTTAGAAAATTATGCATTTCGATCAATCGCTTTTTGCAAAAACAAATTAATTGAGTTGAATGTAACAACCCATGATGCGTTGAGATGTCCCAAGAAATATTCTGGCATATTAACAAATTAAAGCAGTCACAAAATTTAATTGGACAAATTACGAAACACGACTCGCCTCGAAGGAAGCGTGCTGTTTTTGGGTTCGTAGGCCAGATATCCAAATTGTTATTTGGCACCCTAAATATGGAGGATGCAGCTTATCTGAGATCTAAAATAGATATCCTTGAGAAAGAGCAACATAATCTGTTGAAATTGTCTAAAGAACAACTAACCATAGTAAAGAAATCTTTGACTGAAACTAACTATACATTATCCAGTGTGAACCGAAATCAAGATGTTTTGGTTTCGGGATGAAGAAAATACAAAATTATGTACAAGAATTTGCAAATCATACAGGTCATTCCATTCGAAAATTGGATATAATGACTGCTACCAATGAACACTTTATAAG
>JARYHS010013630.1:262677942-262808355 GCA_031002005.1 Vandiemenella viatica
AACATGTAAACAGAAGAAATAGGCATAGCAACAAAAACACAAATAATGCTCAAAACAGTAATGAATCCACTACACAGCATATACAGAATGAACAACAGGAACATAAACAAACTGTAGAAGTGTCTAATCGGAGAGATGCTAGTAATTCAAGTCACAGTAAAGCTAGTTCAAAGCAGTTGAACAACAGTTCTGAAGGCACAAAAGAATTTGCAAGTCTTCTGGAGGATTACACAGTAAAGCAACGGCCAAGAGAAGAACGCATTTTACGAGTTCATGTGCAATGCCGAAATTGTGCAGAAGCTATTGTAAACAAACAAGAAATTATTCAAGGTGTTTTCATTCCTGAATCATTGGTCAAAGTAGAAAATGGTAATTGTATTTTATCCATGTTAAATACCAGGGAGGACAGTGTTGAATTTTAGTGCGGAGCATTAGAGGTGCAGCCATATTGTGCGGAGAGCGATATGACGTCAGAGTCACAGCCCGTCCGCCATTAGAATTGTAAAAGGTAAACAAACAACTAAACACATGCAACCAACACAAGGGAAATCATGCACCAGTTTATTAAAGGAAAATTTGAGGCTAGATCATTTGAATGAAGAAGAAAAGTGATCCATTCTAGAACTTTGTTTATTGTACAATGACATATTTCACCTCCCAGGAGATAAGTTGACACACACCAACACAGTCACCCATGAAATCAAATTAAAGCCAGAAGCACAGGGTACAGTCATCAAACAGAGATCGTATTGAATTCCTGATAGTATGAAACCCATTTTACAGAAAGAAATTGAGCAAATGCTTGAGAATGAGATCATTGTTCAATCAACTAGCGAGTGGAACTTCCCAATACTTGTCCTACCTAAGAAACCTGATGCCAGTGGTCAACAACGATACAGAATTGTGGTAGACTTTCACAAATTAAATGAAATTACTGTAGGAACTGTTTTTTCCGCTTCCACTAATTTCAGAAATCTTAGATTCCTTGGGGAAGGCAAAATACTTTTCTACCTTAGACTTAGCTCAGGGTTATCACCAAATTTTGATTAAAGAATCAGATCAACCGTTAACTGCATTCAGTGCAGGTCAAGGCCATTTTATGTTCCGAAAGATGGCTATGGGGCTTGCCACCGCACCCCCAAGTTTCCAGTATCTTATGACGGTAGTTATGAGTTGTCTCCAGGGTGATCAATGTTTTGTATATCTAGATGACGTAATCTGTTTTGGTCCAAACTTGGAACCACACAATGAGAGGTTAAGAGACATTTTTGACAGATTAAGGACACACACCCTTCGCCTTCAGCCAAACAGGGACACAAGTTGACAGAACATGGAATTTACCCAGACCCACAGAAAATTGAAAAAGCCAAAAATTACCCAACTCCTCAGACAACAAAACAATTGAAAACATTCCTTGGATTTGCAGGTTATTATCGTCGTTTCAAAGAGAACTTTAGTAAGATAGCTAAACCATTATATGAATTACTAAAGAAAAATGTTCCATTTGATTGGAGTCCAAAAACTGAGAATGCTTTCCAAACTCTCAAGGAGAAATTGATCTCAGCACCCGTTCTAGCATACCCGGACGAAAATCTTCCATACATTATTAGCACCGACGCGTCTCAGTATGCCATTTCGGGAGTACTTTCGCAGGGGCAATTAGGCTCAGGTAGACCAGTTGCATATATTTCCAGAACTTTAAATAAAGCAGAAACTCAGTATTCCACTTCTGAGAAAGAAGCGCTCGCGGTTATGTGGGCGGTAAAGCAATTCAGACCTTACGTCTTTGGAAGACATTTCACCGTCTATACTGACCACCTCCCACTTACTTGGATTTTTAGTGTTAAAGACATATCTTCTAGAATACTAAGATTTTGCTTAAAACTTGAAGAATACAATTACACAATTGTTTATTGTAAGGAAAAATCAAATACAGTTGCAGATGCACTTAGTAGAATTAGGGAAGTAAGGGAAGTACAAGAATCAACCAAACCAGACCCTGTCACTGATGAACCAATGCAAACAGAAGAAGAAACACTCACATCCACAGTAGATGCACAAATCCAGACGAATGAGGAGGAATTTCCAACACTAAATGAGGAAGAAAAACTAGCCATACTTAAGGAATACCATGACAGCCCCATCTCTGGACATCTAGTTGTAAATAAGACATATGAGCGAATTAGGAGATACGTTCAGTGGCTAGGGATGAAGTCTTATATAGAAAATTATGTCGAACAGTGTGATAGTTGCCAGAGGAACAAACACTTAGAACCGCATACCCGTATGCCATTAGAGCTTCCAAAAATACCTGAGTATGTATTCGAACGTTGTGCAACGGATATTGTCGGGCCAATGCCGTTGAGCAACAATGGGGACAAACATGTGTTGACATTCCAGGACAAATTGACCAAATTTATAACCGCAATTCCGATAGCCAGACAAGATTCTGATACAGTGGCTCGAGCATTAGTCTTAGAAGTAATTTTACGCTACGGCGTTCCTTCGATTTTACTTAGTGATAATGGATCATGCTTTATCAGCGAAACAATGCAGAAAGTATGTAAATTATTAAAGATCAATAAAATCCAGACACTGGCGTATCGACCACAATCAAACTTCGTCAAACGAGCCCACCGTAGTCTTTCAGAGTACTTGAGGCATTATATTGACAAGAATCAAAGCACATGGGATGATTGGTTACCTTACTTTGTATTTGTATATAACACTAGTATTCACAGTGCAACAGGGTACACGCCACATGAGCTAATGTTCGGTAGAATACCAAATATACCAGGGGTGTTGCAAAGTGATCCAAAACAAGTTCATTATTCAGATGATGAGTACGCAGATGAGCTAAAAGCTATCCTACAAACACTACACAAACAGGCTAGAGAGATCAATCAGGGACTGAAAGAGAAAAACAAAGAATATTACAATAAGACACAAAACCCACGAGAATTTGAAATTGGAAGCAAAAGTTTTGCTAAAAGATGAATCTGTTTGCAGAGGTAGGTCTCAGAAGCTTGACAGTGGTTATAGAGGACCTTTTGTTGTGATTGGAAAACGAGGCGTAAGTGTAACTATCCAACTGGGCAAATATAAACGACTCACAGTTCATGCCAATAGATTAAAGCCATATCACTGAATAAATTAAGAAATAATTCAGTCAGTAGTGGGAACACACCTTAAAAATGCAGTAAAGTAAGTTACAGTACATTTAAAATGAATATGAAACAGAAAAAGCCACATTAGAAACATATAAACACAACGCACGTGGTCATTTGTGTTGTAAACACCGCACCACATGGAGTCACGGCGTGGCCAAGCACATGGGTACCCACGCACGCCTGATAATCCGCTACTCCAAGATGGCTGACCACCAGTTATCTGTCTAGGCCGGGGGGCAAGGCCACTCGCACTCGCCCAAACGCTCACACGCTGATAGCGCGCCGAAGCGAGCCCACCTGATAAGCGAGGTCTTTAAACGCACCCACACACGTGGGCATTTAACTCGCAGCGGAGAACAGTCGATTGTGACATTACGACGTACACTTTTGCATTCATAATTAAAATTAAGCACTTTGTTTTACAGATTGAAACAGTACACTTAACTAAACTTTTATTTTGCATTTCAGATGGAACTACTGTACGGTCTTCTGTTAGTAATTCACGCCAGCGTAGCTACACAAGATTTTATGGTCGAAAAGTTCAGTTCCAGTCCAGGCTTATACTTTGACCACATAACTGGCGCACAAATTTATTCTTTGACCTGGAGGGTGGCTACGTATGTGAATCTGAAGGAATTAGATGACGCTTCTGAAAACTTAGAAAATTATGCATTTCGATCAATCGCTTTTTGCAAAAACAAATTAATTGAGTTGAATGTAACAACCCATGAATGCGTTGAGATGTCCCAAGAAATATTCTGGCATATTAACAAATTAAAGCAGTCACAAAATTTAATTGGACAAATTACGAAACACGACTCGCCTCGAAGGAAGCGTGCTGTTTTTGGGTTCGTAGGCCAGATATCCAAATTGTTATTTGGCACCCTAAATATGGAGGATGCAGCTTATCTGAGATCTAAAATAGATATCCTTGAGAAAGAGCAACATAATCTGTTGAAATTGTCTAAAGAACAACTAACCATAGTAAAGAAATCTTTGACTGAAACTAACTATACATTATCCAGTGTGAACCGAAATCAAGATGTTTTGGTTTCGGGGATGAAGAAAATACAAAATTATGTACAAGAATTTGCAAATCATACAGGTCATTCCATTCGAAAATTGGATATAATGACTGCTACCAATGAACACTTTATAAGATCCTTGTCTATTATATTTGAATTACAAAGACAGTATGACTTAGTTGTCTCAGCTATTGTAAACGCTCAGTATGGAATTCTACAACCCCTTATCATTAATCCATCCCAAGTTGTCAGTTACCTAACGTTAATAAGAGATGATATTAAAGACAAACGATTCCCAGTTCCGCTTTCCGAGGAAAACGGTTATCTTCTATTAAAAATTATCAGTTTGTACGTCTTCTTATCGCAAAATTTTTTGACGTATGTTCTCAACATTCCTCTGTCGAACAACAATCAATTTAATATTTACAGAATTCTTCCATTGCCTATAGCCATTGGTAATAATTATAATTATTTGTTCATCTTGCCAGAAAAATATACTTTAATTATTGATGAGTCTCGCAGATTGTACGCTAAAGTAAATCATGACGAACTTGAATGTAAACAGTTAACATCTGATCTTAGTATTTGTAAGCAAAACTTTGTACTGTCTGCTTCCTATGACGATGCTCCGTGTGAGGTACAATTGTTACAGCCAGTAAGAGCAATTCCGAGTGATTGTACCAGAAAAATAGTCTCTTTAAACAAGAGTTTGTTTACTAAATTAAACAACAACGAATGGTTGTTTGTTGCACCTAAAGACGAAGGTATGACTATATTATGTGGTGAAAATCAGCCCACGGATACCTTTTCAAAGGAACAGGCAAATTAAAATTCTTGCAAAAATGTCGTGGTTGTGGAGCGAATATTTTGATTGAATCACAGCAAACGATAAGAACGAATGTTACCAGTCCAGATATACCTGATTTGAATCTAGAAGTCGATTGTTGCATCATAAACAAAGAGAAACGTAATATTTCAGAATTAACATTGAATTTACCAATGGAGAACATTGTTAAAAATCTTGATGATTTGAAGGTTGCAGGACTAAAAATCGAACAACTCCAAGATGAAATTGAAGAACTAGAGAAAAACGCTTTTACAAATTATTCATTGTCTCAGTATTCAATCTTATCATATGTCTGTGTAGTTCTTAATTTTTGCATCATCATATTTTGCCTAAGTAAACATTGTAGCTGTCTAAGGAATTGTTTTAAGTATTTTTGGCGTAATACTGCAGGTGAATGTTGTAATCAGATTTGTGTGAAAACCACTATTGTAAACCACTCTACTGGTACTGAATTATCTCGTATAAGAGGAAGAAGACCTATTCATAATAACTGAGACATTAACAATGAACTCAATGATGAGGATATCATTGTATTTGAGAGACCTCATTCTGCTATTGGACACAGATGATCTTTCGATCCAGATCAGGATGAAGTATCTGTTATCTCTCACCATGATCGGAGATGAAAGACATTTTGATAACTTTATATATGTATTATTTCAATTATGTTTTAATTTGAAAAAAAAGGAAATTTATAGGTGTAATGTGCTTAAGTAGAATTAAGGTTGAATGCAATGTAGTAGTTAGGAAATGATAAAGATTACAGCAAGTAGAATTAGAAATGTGCAAACAATTGATTAAATCCATTAGTGTAGTCAATTCAAGACAAATTATGTAATCAACAATTCATGTAGTATTTTTAGGAAATGCTATTCTAGAAGCTGAATATGATAACGAATAGAAGTAGAAGGATGCAAGAAAGTGTCAAGTCAAATATCTAATAATTTTAGGACACTTTTATTTAATCAACATTTATTGTGTATTTTTGTTTAACCCTTTGACTGCTGTTGACGTCTATACACGCCATGCTGCCTGCGGGCCCCGAGTGCTGATGACGGGTATAGCCGCAGCCGTCGGATTTCCCCTGAGTGCTGATGACGAGATAAGCCGCACCCGCCTGCCGCTACCTGTGTGCTGATGACGAATATAGACGCGCCGCTACCTGAGTCGTAAAGCGGACTTCTCGCCACATTTCTCAATAGCCTTTCGCAGTTTTGGTCGCTAGCTTATCGTACGAATGTTTGTCTGCTGGGAGCCTAGGCTTCGCTCTACAGTTCACTGTTTAATGGAAATTACATCAGTGTTCTTTGTGTCCTGTATTTTATAAAGAAAATTGAAAAACTCCGTGGGTGCATTGAGGAATAAACCATGGAGATTCTTACGATGAGCGACACTGAGGATGAACTACTTCATTTTGATGGAAGTGATAGCTTTTCCACAAAATCGGAAAGCTGTAATCCTAAAACATACTCGTCAGGAGGGGTGACAATGCAGTCTCATGTTTCAACAAGTTAGTTGTTCTGAAGAATCAGAAAGTGATAGTGAAACGGCTACGAAGAAATTACGTCTTGGCGATAAATCTAACTAGAAAATCATTTTCGTCCAGTTAGTCACGCATTTGATGTTACACTATTGGGACATGCGTGTCAAATAGGGAATGTGTCAAGTATTCTGTCAGTTTTCATGTTATTTCTTACAGAAGAATTGACGAAATATATAGCTGATGAAAAGAATCGGTTTTGTATAACCACTATGAAGAATACTCCAGAATCAGAGCTTTCTCGAATATCAAAGTGGAAAGATACTGGATATGATGAAATGTATTGTTTCAGAGCTATTTGTCTTCTGATGCCTAGCGTGAAAAAAATTGAAAATTAGGGAATATTGGACCAGAGATGTCCTTCTAAATACTCCAATTTTTAGTGAACTTATGTCCAGATACCGCTTTTTGTTACTTTGGTGAGGTTTCGTGCGATTTCGCCGCAACCCGCCCCCCCCCCCCCTCTATTTCACATCACGTAATTAATGGACAGACACTTCATAGCTTAGAAATGAAAAATCTGTTGAGTACTTATGTGGAACAAATTTCATCAAAGAAACAAAATTACGTATAATCGGGTAATTACAAAGCGCAGCAAACATTCAGTCAACATCGAGATGTTTTGGGTGTCTACATCTACAAAGATAATCCGGAAACCAAATTTCGGTGTGTAGGGGAGGCTGCTTGAACAATTATCATTTTAAGGTCTCTTTCTATATTTGTGAATAGCGCAAGGAAAAATCGGATGGCTTTAACTCTCTGTATGAGTTCGATTATCTCTAATTTTACAGTCGTGGTCTGAACGCGGTATATAAGTGTGGAATAGAATATTTCTATCATTTTTTTTTTTTTTTGAATCAACAATAACACTCTAATACAGTAAGGGACCTACAGAAACTGCCAAGAAAGAACTGTAAACTATTGACTTAATTTAAGAATCACCACGCTTTCGACAAAAGCTGCAAAAATCGAGAGAAAAATGCAAGCAAGAAATAATTCTTAGTTATGAAAAATAGGGTTAATGATTCAGTTTTATTCTGTAATAATTTATTTGCAGAGAAACTATGCAGTGAGAGCATTTATTCTGTATCAGTCGTGAGAGGTCACAGTGCTTCGCCAGAAACATTCAGCACAGGGCGGGTGGAGCCGCTCGGACGGCTCCGTCCCTAGGGATAATCACTTAGCGCAGGTAGCAGGCCACAGCGCGGCAGGTACATGATGCGCCGTCAGCAGTCAAAGGGTTAAGCATTTCAGTCTAGATTTTGCAGACTACCAGGTAAGAGTCTCACCTATGCTAAAGCCCTGGATTCGACTCTTCCCCAAGGGGAGAGGTGTAGTATATTGAGAGATTTTAGTCATAGTATATTATAATTTTCGCTTGGGATAATTTTTCTCAAGCTACAGCTATGTAATGTAATTCCACCCAACGAAGCAGAGCTCAAGGTTGGGAAAAGTCACTTCCCGTGGGAAGCAGCCCCCTATCACTGTAGCCCAGAAAGCCCTTAGCAAGGGATTTTAAACGAATAGGACTATATCACGACTTCCCCCACCACGTTTCTACTCTGGAGAGTGCAGTCTAGAACAGCCTCCAGGGGCAGTCTATTCGCCGATGCTCTAGATGGACCATGTTGCCAGACGGCATGCAGATTTTATTAGGTAAAGGCTAATGCATTTATACCCTTCTGCTGGCTTAGAAAGAATATTCCGAGTGACAGGATTTTATTAGTAAGAGATCCCTTTTATGAGAGTTATTTTATGCAGTATTTTTCAGTTATTTTAAGTGTATGTCTATTTGCCCAATTTTATTGAAGTATTAAAGTCACTCCATTCTTTCAACTATATGTTTTCATTTGTATCGCTGATTCCTGCTCATTACTAGTAATAAGTGTGGGCAGAACGTAATTACTCCGATCTTATGGCCACATATCTTCGGGGAAAAGGATCGAGGAGTGGTTGATCAGAGACGAATCCAAACTTGGCTGTGGTGATTTGCCGCTCAGTTACTACAGTACATATATACTCAGCCACTAATGTTAAAATCCCTAACTTCTACAACAACTCTCTACATGAAGTTCTATTGCTAACTCACACATAATTCTTATTAATTGCTTTTGGGCTCTGAACACTTTGTCTCCACGGGTAGAATTGCCCCAGAATATTATTCAGTATGATATTAAGGAGTGAAAATAAGCAAAAAAAAAGTAGCTGCCTCATACGGATATCACCTATAGCTGAAATTGTACTAATTGCAAATGTGGTTGCACCCAATACCTTTATAGTCCAGTCAAATAAGGATTAAACCTCGGAATGAAAGATAATGAACTGAAAATTTACACAAATCTTTGTTTTGACATTTTATAGGCTGGCTCAAAAGTCTCATAGAATCTCATGTAGCTTGTCTAGATATTCTAGGTCAAAGGTCATGAAAAACGGTTTTTTTTACAAATATCTCGCTTCCTTTAAGGCCCAGTCAAACAGAGAGCGGACTGCCCGCGCGGTCAGAACGTGACGGTCTGATGGCAGTCCGCAGAAGTTGTAGTGGACGAACACAGCGCGGGCAGCTGAAAGGCGGACCACTGTTGAAGCAATCGTGGATGAAGGAAGGAAGGGGTAGTTAATTTTTTTTATTTGAGTCTGCCCTCTCCTTATTAACGTGTCCAGCAGTTCATCCGACGAAGAAGAATTGCTTCTTCTGCTTGCTTTAAATAGTTCACCGCGATAAAGTCAGTTTATACTTCACGAAACTATCCTGCCACCTAAACCATTACCTGATACAGACACGGCCATTCCTCACGCATTTTTAGGCGATGGAAGATTCAAACTACAAACTTATTTAATGCGCCCTTTTGCAAAAACTACAGTTGTAAATGATGAAGGGGGAAAATATTCAACATCTTTGTAGGGTACAACGTGTAGTAGAAAATACCTTTGGAAGTTTAGCTCAGACGTGGCGTATATTTTTTTTTTTGGCCTAAAGAGTTGGATGTAGATAGTGCAGTCGAAGCTGTAAAAGCTACATATTGCCTTCACAATTTCGTAAGAAGTTACACAGAACAGTTCACTGAAATTGAACCACAAGGTGACACAATAATAACAAATCAACATGCCAATGCTTTCTCAACCGCAAGTCGATTGAGAGAAAGATCAACTGATGCTGCCTATGCGGTACGGAACCATTTTCTAAATTACTTCAACAACGAAAATTCATTTTAATTTTATCATAATTATACTAATATATTATTGCAACTATGGGTTATGGAAAATAAAAGATGCCGTATAAAATAAATGTGTACCTTCTTGTCTTGTTGAGCTTATCGGATATTTCAATCCACGTTTTTGCTTTCTTGGCATGTTTTTGTACTCGGGAATGCTGAGATTCTTATAAAAATAAACATTTTTGAACGCATTGAATGAGACTTTCAAACTCGTCCACCATTGCCCACCGCACACTCTGTGGAATTCACAACCAGCCCGCCGTGGACTGGGATTCCGCCGCGTGGTAGGCCGTGCTCTGTTTGACTAGGCTGGTGCAATACTATGTACAACAGAATCCGCGCGGACTGCCTGCGTTCTGTTTGACCGGGCCATTATTCTAAATTTTATTTTGAGTTATTACAAAAGTTGTAGAGCATAAAATTCTTTACAGATAACATCATAGACAATTTTTCATAGATTTAACCCTTCTTGATATAGAGCATGGAGAGTGGGGAGCACTTAGCCATATAGACGATAACACTCTGTATAACACGTTAACTGTAAAATCCAATAGACAATCGATTTATAATGTTAATTATTTATTAATAATGTTGTAATTATGAAAAACTTTAATTATTTACTAATTAATAAATTGTAATTATGAAAATAAATATTACTTATAAATCATGTTTTAGTTTAATATTAACTTAATTAATATTAATAATAAGTTATTTAAATGAAACAGTTTAAATGCACTTTAATCATTTTTTTATTTCCTGACAGTTTATCATATCTCTATTACAATTCAAGTTAATACATAAGAATTTTGTTGTTGTTATTGCTTATGTCAAGTATGCATCTCAATATACTTCATGTTTGTCATCGTATTCTTCTTCTTGTCAATCAACTTGAATTTCTAACTCATTATCATCATCATCGTCATCTATTAAATATGGTTCTAAGGCTTCAAGAATTTTAGGTACATATTTACTTTCTTCATCCAGATCATCTGGTTATAACGAAGTGTTGAGGCATGCTTGTCCATTACACTGACCATAAACTGAGGATCACTGCAAACTCTACTTTTCTGCATTGGCAATTTTAACCACAGCCTTCATTGCAATTACAACTTTATTTTGCAACCTCCACCACATTCCTGGGGTTATAAATCATTCCCTAACCAAGTTTGGATCTGATAGTAGACACGAGTGATGTGTTGTTGAGCTGCTTCACTTGTACATACATAGGTGGAAAAGTGGATAACTGGATTGGTTTGTTGAATAAATTGTGTATATCGAAAATCATCTATGCTATATTCTGATTTTGGAGCATTATACATGGCTAAAAAGACACGTACTCCATTTTCAACTAATGTTTCTAGAGGATAGTTGTCTTGCTGAAAAATGTGAGCCTATTGATCCAAATCGGAATGTTTCTCCAACAACATTTTAATAACTAATAGTTATCCTTTTTAAAAAGTGCATATGATGTGTCACATCCACTAAAGGCGTGCAAAAATAATTTGATTCCTAGAACAAGGATATTTGTCAAAGCTTTTAATCGAATATATTTGTGTTTCCACATTACCCTTACTGATATTTTTTTTAAAACATTTTGCTGATGTGATTGAGTACGTCATATTAAAAGAACTAGTATATCGATATCTTCTCTTATGATGTAGACAATGTAGATTCTGTAATGGTTGTTTCGAACATAAGCAGCATCTCTGGCTTGTTTTGTAGTGATGTTAACTGTTTTATTTCTTAATAAGCATTTCAATTAAATTATTCATTACATCGGTTCAATAAAAAAAAATCTTGGTTGATTGGCACAATTATTGTTTCATCCAAAAAAACTTCACAAGACCTTGAAAAACCTATAGTTCTTTTTACTTTAAAACTTGAATAGTAACAGATTTACGGTAAACTGTTGGGAGACAAAAATTTAATCAAAATGCATTTAAACTATTTTATTTACATTTCTTATTAATATTATTAAATAAATGTATGATATTCATAAATAATATAATGTCCACAAATACAATTTATTTATTAGTAAATAATTACAGTTTTTCACAATTACAATATTATTAATAAATAATTAACATTATAAATCGTACAGTCAACTGGAATTTACAGTCAACGTATTGTACAGCAGCGTTATTGTCCATACGGCTAAGCGCTCCCCACTCTCCACGCTCTATCTCAAGAAGGGTTAAATCTATGAAATATTGTCTATGACAAAATTTGTAGAGAATTTTATGCTCTACAACTTTTGTAATAACTCAAAATAACATTTAGAGTAAAGGAAGTGAGATAATTGTAAAAAAAAAATGTTTCGTGACCTTGAATATCTTGACTAGCATACACAACATTCTATGAGACTTTTGAGCCAACTTATAAAACATCAAAACAAAGGTTTGTGCAAAGATTCAGCTTGTTAGCTTTCATTCCGAGGTTTGCCCCTTTTTTTCGCCTTATTTGACTGGATTATTAGTAAATCACATACATGTACCTTATGATCAACATGCAAACTTGGGATTTTAACGCACTCTGCCTCTTGAATGGACTGGCCTGCAATTTTTATGTCTATATCTGGTGTTAATCTGTGAGATGTACTGAATTGCATATACTAGAGTTTTATCAAAATTTAAAGAAAGCCATTAGCAGTAAACCATGTCTTAATAAGGTCAAAGACATAATTTGAAAGATAGTCTGAAGTATTTTTAATTCCTATGTTTTTGTCATCTGCAAATCGGACAAATTTTGAGTTTTTAGATGCAACACAGGGTAGATCAATTATTTATATTAAAAACAAAGGTGGCCCCAATATAGAACCCTGAGACACCCCATATCCGATTAATTCCTACTCAGCAAACTGCTGATCACTTAAGGCAGCCTAAAAATTTTCCACTGACACTTTCTGTTTTATATTCAGAGGGTAAGAACTAAACCATTTATTAACAATACCATCTATACCATAATACTTTAATTTCTGTATCAGAATTTTATGATCTAAACAGTCAAATGCCTTAGATAAGTCACAAAAAATTCCCACAGGAATTAATTTATCATTTATTCCTTCTAAAATATTGTCAGTGAATGCAAATATAGCTTATTCTGTTGAATGAGCCTTTTGAAGACCAAATTGTGATTTAGTTAGGATTTTACTATTTTTAAGGTGTTCATAGACTATATTGTACACTGCTTTCTCAAAAACTTTAGAGAAGGCTGTTAGTAATGAAATAGGGTGGTAATATTATACAGAAACGTAACCTGATTTTTATAGAATGGTTTAACTACAGCACACTTAAGCCTTTCTGGAAAGGTACCCTCAAATAAAGATATATTAAAGAGATAACTTAGTATATTGCTTAATTCTGTGGAGCACAGTCTACTGGAAATCACATCATAACCAGTTGAGTATTTGTTCTGAAGAGACGTGATAATTTATCTTATTTCTTCTGGAGTAGCTAAATTTATAGACATAGTGTTAAATTTTTCTTCGAAGCCAGTTCTGACAAAATCCATAATTTATGTCACTGAGCTATTAGCAATCAATTTATCAGCAACAGATTAAAAAAAAGGTTTATTAAATATATCCAGAATTGAAAAAATATATTATACTGAATTTTCTTTGATAAAAATGTCATTACTAGTTTGATTATTTTTTCTTATTTCTTTTTTAACCACTTCAAAAAAAAGGACGAGGTTCCCAATTCGCCTTTTTTTTTTTTTTTTTTTTTTTTTTTTTTTTTTTTTTTTTTTTTTTTTTTTTTTTTTTTTTTTTTTTTTTTTGGTATGTTCAGTGATATCTTCACCAATTTCGAAACCGATTTAAATGAAATTTTGTTAGTGCGTAGAGTATACCAGAAAGTGGTCCCATATAAATTTCATTGAGAAACCACCCATTCTAACCCATTACACCCCTTAATTTTTATACAAACCCACATTTTTTATCCGATTTTGATGGAACTTTGGACATGTATAGTCAAAAATAAAGATAAAAATACTGTCAACTTTTGGTTTGAAAAAACTGAACCACTGAACCCCTCTCCCCCTAGCCATCCCTTAATTTTTGCTAATGTCCTTTATACAAAGTTACAGTCGGCAGCATTTAACTGATTTCCATTAAAGTTGGCATACGTAATTTTTCATGGAGAAGGTTTCTGACAAAAACCACTCCATGTTCCCCTTTACACCCCTTAATTTTATAGAAACCTACATTTGTTATCTGATTTTGATTGAAATTTGCACATGTATCCTTTAAAACAAAGAGAAAAATCCTGTCCACATTTGGTCCACGAAAGCTCAACCTCTCTTCCTCATTCAACCCCCTTAATTTTTTTTCAATGTTCTTAATAAAAAATCTACAGTCGCCACCATTTGACCTTATTTGTATTTTTTCATGAAGAAGGTTTCTGACCAAAAACAAAAAAACCACACCCTCTCCCCATTAAACCGCATAATTTTTATACAAACCCACAGTTTTTATCCGGTTTAGATAGAACTTAGCAATTTTTTACAATAAAACAAAGAGAAAAATAATGTCAACTTTTGGTTTGTAAAAACTGAACCCCTCTTCCCATTTCCATCCCCTTGATACTTGTCATTTTTCTTTTTAAAAAGCTATAGTCGACACAATTTGACCGATCTTTATGAAAGTTGGTATACATTATTTTATGGATACGATTTCTGACCAAAAAATCCAAAAACTACCCTAGCTCCCCTTTTACAACCCTTAATTTTTTTACAAACCCACATTTTAATCAGATTCGGTGGAACTTCGCATGTGCATACTTTAAAACAAATAGAAAAAGAATAATACTGTCCACATAACTTTCACATAAACGCAAACCCTATCCCCCTTTCTACCCCTTTAATTACTGTCAATGTTCTTTATATAAAGCTACCGTTTCTATCTGATTTTGAGGGAAGGATACACATGAATACTTCAAAACAAACAGAAAAATACTGTCTATATTTGGTTTCGAGAAGCAAAACCTCTCTTCTCCTTTCCACCCCATTAATCTACACTAAGCTACAGTTTCTATCCAATTCTGAAGGATATTTGTACACGTATATTTCAACACATACAGAACAATTGTGTTTAAATTAGGTTGCAGAAGCCCCAACCCCTCTTCCCTTCTACCCCCACCCCTCCTAATTTCCAGTGTTCTTTATAGATACCCGCAACTTTTATCAGATTTCGATGGAACCCAGCTATGAATACTTAAAAACAAAGAGAAACATTGTACCGACATCCTGTTTGCAAAATCCCAACTGCCCACTCCCTTACCCCTTTAATTTTTTAAAATGTTCTTCACACAAACCTACAGTTTTTATCTGGTTTCGATGAATCTTTGCACATGTATACTTTAAAATAAAGATAAAAATACTGCCCATGCTAGCTTTAAAAAAACCAAAATACTCTTCGTCTCCACACCCCTTAATTGTTTTTTTTGTACATTCCTACAGTTCTTTTCTGATATCAATAGAAATTTACACACGTACACCTTGGACCTCATGATTTAATGTTGTGTTAACCAATTAAAAATCTGTATTTTCTGTGTGATGCTGGAACACACAGATATATTGCAGAGAGAGATTTGTATATGTGGTATGTATTAATGCTGAGATGTTACGATTATCGAGGAGCAGCTTTAACAGATGTTATAATTGGATTGAAACACAGTCTGGACCAAAATGTTAACTGACATTCCTTAACACAACATCCAATTCACCCCATTCTGGAAGTTGTAGGGGTATATAAAGAGAGATTTTTTTTTTAAAGCAATAGCTTTGACCACTGAGCTACTAGGAAGTTTGCAAAATGAGAACTGTTGCGGCGTATTTAAAATATGAAACAAACTATAATACCACTAAGAATTTTAAAATAAAATAATTGTTTTAAAAAACATATAAACTGCCTTCAAAAAAAGTGCACTAAAAATTTTAAAATAACTTTATACCTTGCTTAGAAGAAAGTAAATCTAAATGGACAATATTTTACATTACTGTTATTTAAATTTTTACATTAATTAGTTATTTTTGGAGTCGGTGCAAGCCAAAGCAAGAAAAACCAAAACATAAAAACAATAATGAATAACAATACTACATAAAAAATCATGTTATTACTTACCTACAATTAATGCTAGGAACATGTTTCTACAAAACTGAAACATACAGATTATACGTCGATATTATACTAACACTAAAACGTTTACTGTATGATGCAGTCTACCAACTGAAACTGTAGCACCAGAGATATGCCTGGATGACCAATAGGGCCAAGCCACAGATTAATATACTGTTAATTTGTTTCCCTGTCTCCCGCATAACACTATCTGTCTCAAGACATCATGTAGAATATTTGGAATTTTGGTTCGTACTCCCCGTTTCATCTCGAACACCAAATAAAGTTCAGTAATTCTATTTTCATGATGTGAGAGCTAGCACCGTTTTCAAAAATAACTAATTAATGTAAAAATTTCAATAACAGTAATATAAAGTATTGTCCATTTAGATTTACTTTCTTCTAAGCAAGGTATAAAGTTACAAATAATGCTCTCGGGTGACTAGCCGAGTTATAGAAGTGTTATAATAATCACACAATATTTCGACGCTCTGAATCGTCAGCGCCATCTTCCGGTGAAGTTTCCTTGGCTTGATTGTATATCTGAATTTTGAGGTGTCTAGGAAAACATTATCCATATCTGAGTGACTATTCATTATTATAGTTGGAAAATTAACTACCTGAGTTAAATTGAATGAACTGACTAATGATTCCAACATGATTTTACAGTGTAAGTTATTTTAAAAAATCTACATTAAAATCACCACTACTTTTCTGCTTAAAAATGTTAGTAAGGGTTCAAACTGGTTGAGAAAAATAGAAAAGTTTCCTGGGAGTACTATGTACAATTACTACTATGAGAATTTCATTATTGAATTTTAGCTGTGTAGCACAGGCTTCAAAATACTGTTCAAGACAATATTCACTAATACTTATATCCTCAAAACTATAAACATTTCTAACATAAGCGAAAACTCCTCCTTTCTCCAAGTTTGTTCTGCAATAATGCAAAGCTAAATTAAAGTCAGTTACATTTGACATACCTATTCTGTAGTTATATGGTGTTCAGGACAAGCCTAAAACATCAATTCTATTGATAGCATTTAATTCATTTATGTGGCCTAACAATTCATCCACTTTGTTTAATAACGCTCTGATAGTCTGGTGAAATAAATTAATCCTTACACAATTTTTAATTTTGGTATTTAAAAACTCATCATTGTTTAAACTAATTTCTGTTAAAACTGTCTGTTTAATACTTGACCCTAATCTAAAAAAGAAGCTGCCATAACACCATTAACAACAGGAATCTTTTCACGTAAATTTGTGGTCCCAAATAATCGTTTTGCTATCAGATCTGAGAGAACCCCCTTCCCTCTACTATTGAGGTGTAGACAATGCCTAGTATATAGCCCCACCTATCAATAGCATCTACAGTTACCAATCCCGTGCCAGAGCCAATATCACACATAAGAAACCATTCCAGTTCAGATTCACTCACCTCACAGCAGTTCATCTGTGGCCGAGCATAGCATCTCAAAGACTGACATCACACTGACCCCGAGTGTGACATGTTGCTTCTGCTATTTTCCCCAGGTCATCTCTCATACTATATCTATCATTCCTGCCCAAACTATTTCCCACTCCTCCCATTATCACTACATGATCCTAATCTGTGAAATCCTTACACAAAGAACCTATATCTTCTACTACCTGAGCAATACTAGCACTAGGTTTGAAGAAACTCATGACCTGAAAACCTGATCCTAATTTTTCCTGCACCAATGGGCCAACACCTCGTCCATGACTACTACCTAGCAGCAAGACTTTCTTTTTCTCTAATCCCTGCCTACCAGACTTAATTACACAACTTTTCCCACATGTCTGCTTCTTATTCCCTACACCTACAGAAAGCTCATCCCTGTCTGACTCTGGCAACAGGGGAAACCTATTTTGAACCCCAACAACAAAAGAATCAGAAGCCCTTCTTGTTCTGATTGCCCTTTTCCCTGTTACCAATTCCCAACCATCTCTGTTTCACGCCTTGTGCAGCCTATCCAACTCCTTTCTAAGGTATAGCAGTTCAACCTCAAGGGCACTCATCCTTAAGTCCTGTTCTAATATCTTCCTACTCTTGAAACAGTCTGTACAGAACTATGGGAGGGCCTCCTCAATTTCTTTGTTTTCGACGTCCCTACAATTCCCTCCCCAATGAAACCATTTAACACACCCATCGCAAAAAATTTCTGCCCTCACTAATCTACGTCAATTTCCACACTTTTCACTCATGATTACAAGAAACTAGAGAAAAATAGTTGAACTTAACCTTACAAAAAACTGCTAAATTAATTCACAAGTAAGTTTTATTTAAAGAAGCACAGCATTCAAAAATTTAAATAAACACAGAAAATAAACACAGACCCGATCACAGCACTATAACAAATAAAACAAATTTGCACGAATAAAAACAATCATTAACACTCTCAGTAGTAAAATGTATTTGAAGTTAGAGTTTCAAATTACTATTACAACAAAAACTAACTATTAACTATATTTATTTTCAATTCAAATACACATGTTTCGCAGTACATGCTTCCACGGTATTCCAGATATAATACCTGGTTAATAGTTGCGTTCAACTATTTCTAGACAAAGTAAAGATTTCAGGGAATTCAGTTATTACCCATTTGAAATATAAAAATGAAAACTGTAATACAGTAAGGCATTTTGCCATATTCCTAATTGATAAATGAAGGGATATTTTGAGAAAATCATAAGATTTTTTTAAAAATATTTAAATGTATGTCATAGTAAAAATTGGATTGGGTTGGTAAATGTTTAAGGGATGGTGGAAGATTTAGGCAATGTTCCAAGTTGGAACTAATGACATATAGTAGAACATTTCAGAAAATTATGGAAGAAAATAAGCCAGAAATGGCATGATTGTATATAAGTAGATCGATGGTGGCTTTGGCTTGCCATGTTTGTTCAGACTTTAACAATGTCATGAAGAAGAAGGTGGAATGTAGTGCAAGACTAAGATAACAGCCACGTTCATTTCCTAAACAAAGTTATTTTTGTGTTAACTTCAGTAATGAAAATTGTAACTTCAAGAAATTTGTAAAGGACTGCATAAACATTTTCATTCCCCAAGGTTTATTAAAACCATATTTTGGGGCTAGTTGTGCAAATATTATGAGTAAGTGAAAGTGGTTTGTGAATGTCACAGATGATAACCAGCATGTTCCATAAAGGAAGCTGGTTTAGTTTTATTTTACACAGTGTTGAAACCTTGTATCAGCAACAGACTTTAAGTTAGTTGCAATACTGCTTAGAACATTCATTTTGTGTGTTTGAAAGTTATTCTGAAATTAATTTTCATTATTGTTACTCCTTAAAGTTGAAATTAAAATATTAAAGTGGTTTTAAGGAGTTGACAACCACTTCTGATGAAAGAACCCCGTTTCATTTCGTACTGTCGTCATATAGCATCAGATTCTGCATATGCAATGTCAAGAGATTGCATAAAATTATGAGCCATACAAACATTTATATTGCAACACTGTCTAATCAAAAGTACACTCTTTATTAATACAAAAGACAAAAAAACAGTCACCTAAAGATGTGTATTGGTTACGTAGTACTTTACTACAACTATTTTTCATCTCACTAGTTCAGAGGATAATGTTATGAGAGATATTGGGGACCAGTACTACATCGCCAATTTTACTAAACTGAGGTTTATAAAAGGGTTTCACTTTACCACCCATTCACCTACTTAGCTTATATTTTCATCTTAATTAATCAAGCAAGAATAGAATCTGGCAGGAGTTTGTATTGAGGAATTGCTCTGGCAATCCTGATTTTGGTTTTCCCAAATCACTCCAGGTACATATGAGGGCAACTACTGTTCCATACCACCCTTCTCACGCACATATGTTTACACATTAGTATAGCCACCATACACCCACCTCTACCCACTTTGTAATAAATCGTGAAGTAAATGTAGTAGAAATGTTGTATCCATTGATCATGATTATCACATTAATATTTGCACTTTCTCGCTAGTTTAGGAATTTCAAACTTAGGCACCAGTGACTGCCTACATTTACATAATTTTTCATATTTATGAATTGATACTAAAAATCTTTATGGTTTTTCTGAAGCAAGTCTTAAACATAATTTCTCATTCGTGTACAATAATTTCTTGATTATTCTGCATCCTTTTGTAAACGAATTATATATGCTGCTCATTCTACTCTTTACTATTTCTTGAGTCAAAACTTTTAAATCTTTCACTTACCTCAGTTTCTTTTTCTTCCGTACCACAATTGATGCTGTTACACGGGAGTGTATCTGATTAATGACCCTGTAATCGATTCGGAATTACATTTTAAATATTATTCTGTTTTAGGGACACCTTAAATCTTCTAGGAGTGATGGTAGTAGTTATCTGTCTCTTTTTCTAATACCTATCCTCACTAATTCTATGAAAACTACACAATGATCAGTAACGATATCATTGCCTGATATACTTTGAATGCGATTTTTAATTTTACTATTTAGTGTTATTTGATTTATAAGAAACTTGTTTCAGCTCAAGCGCCATGAAAATTTGTGTACCTTCTCCTTCGTATGGAAAGTATTGCTTCATAGTATGTAACAAACTCTTTGATCAAGGGTATAAACCCTCAAATAAACTAAAGTCTTTCATTAATATGTACATTATCAATTTTCCTTTCATTTAATTTACTCTTTATTTCTTCATTTAGTTCATCTTCTTAGATTTCATATAAGCACTTTCATCCCATCTCTAAGGCCAAGCAACTTCTCTTTGACGTGTATTAACATAAGACCAAATTCATTCAGCTCTATTTTATAAAGCAAGTGATTTTTCAGTTGCATAGCCCCAAACCTGAGGGAGGTTTTCTTTAATCGCTAATCCTCTTCGTCAGAATGCTTAAGTTTTACAATGCCACAGGCTAATCTTTTCATTCTCTTCTGTTAACTACACCCCTAAATGCATATACTGCCTTAGAGCCACAAGGTTGTTGCCTCCGTGGGCATGAAAATAAGATTTTTTTTCTGGAAGAGTTGCTAAGATGACTCAACAGGAAATATATCACGGATTTGATATTCCAGCCCAAGTTAGGAACTTAGGGCCTTACCAGTCTTGGAAATGATGCCAATGATTAGTTTAACAGTATATGATTACTATATCAAGAAGTAGCTAGTGAAGTGTGGTATAGTTCAAACCAGAACAACATTGTAAAACTATTTGCAAGTGTTGAGCAGAAAACTACAGCCCAATCCTGAGTTAAAGTATCATTCTTGCAGATTCTATCCAAACAATCTACTGTATCTGGTTGAGTTAATGAAAAATAAAAAATCTATCAGTTAATCAACAAAACTGGCAAAAAATAACTCTTTGCTTGTGCGAGAGCATGTAAAAGTTTTAATTGCAAGGATTTAATGAAGTATAAGTGCGAGAAAAATAAATAATTATAGAATCTAAATTTCATTAAAAAAAACAAAATTGAGAAATGTTATGGAATAAGAATTTTTATAAAATAATTTGCAACACAATTTTTACCTTCACGAAGGTCCCTGCTTGTGTACTAGCTTTTATAAAGCTTTTGTGAAGAATCCATTTGCCAGCTGCTATACATCCTAGAAGTTTTTCACTACGTGCCATATTACCACAGATAAGGTGAGTCACACTCGAATCAAAATATGTCTGGTCAATTACTTCACCACCCAGATCCATTATCATTTTAATGTATGAACCTTTGTCCTGTAAAAATTGCAAATTAGAGAAAATGCTGAGATATTCAATATTATATGTTTCTTTTTTTTCAAAGGTTTCATATCCATTACTTACTACAAATGAAGACAGCATAAACTTTAGAGGCACCTTTGGATCCTGTAAAACATTTAAAAACACAATTCCATTAGAAAAAGTATGTATTTGTAGAGATTTGTATCTTTTAAATTTCTTGTTTTTTTTTCCATTAATATACTTACAAAAACCACATACAATCTCACTATGTAAATATTACTACTTACAAGTAAATTAATATATTTTCGAAGGATTTACACTAACTTACTGCCACTACAGTTGTTATTCATTCATTAAAACTAAAGTGTTGAAAGAGCTCTACACGTTATCTGGATATGTTTTGCTTCCGACTTGACCGCCTTGTAGATGTGTGAAAGTACTGGGGGCAAGAAATTTGAAGGAATTAGGCCGTGGCCTTTCGAGGAAACCATCTTGAAAATGCCTGGAGTGATATGGTGAAACCCAAAACTGGATAGCTGGATGGGGATTATAACACAAGACCTTCCGAATGCAAGGCCAGACTGTTACCACTCACCCAACCCTTAATTTGCAAATGCAGTAAAAATAATGTAACCGAGTGTTTTGACATTTTCAGGAAATTTTTACTAAATGAAGTCTGACTTTTTGCGCTTTCAGTTTCCCATGAGATTTAGAGTATGGCTGCAAGCAGTTTTAGTCTGTCTGATGGTGCAGACAATAATTAATAAATTCAGTGGTCTCTCTAAATATGCCATGCTAGTATAGAGGCATTGAGAACTTCTTAGGAATCTATGACAATAATGAAGAAATATGAAGAGATTTTTTTGTGTATCTATTCAGAAATGCCTTTGCACTAATCGAAGGATTTGAGTGTCTGAAATCGCTGTTGCTAGATCAGTACTGCAACCTTGAAACATAGAATTATGTTTATTGTCAGCAAACATATTGTCCAGTAATACAACTAACCACTGACAGCAAATGAATTTTGGAAATTTTATCATGTTATTCTTAATTTAATTGCAGTGGAGCACAGGCTCCGGTGTCAATTTCCCTACACCCCTATCTTTCCCCCGTCTTGCACCCACCTAATTTACAAATTTTATCTTTAAATTCTTTTAACGTTTGCGGTAAAGTATTAAAACATTTCTCTTGGCAACTCTTTCCAATCCCTGACACCCTTACCTAACAAAGAGAAACTTAACACACCCTTGTGGTTGAAATCGAGTGCCAGCTTGTGGTCACGGTCATCTTTTCCCTTCAATACACTACTTTTCATACATACTCCAATATGTTTCCATGTCTCATCGCCAGTATACACCCTGTACACTCTGATAACCCTCCTCATCCTCCTCCTGTCTTGCAATGAATCCCCTTCCAGCTTGTTTATCACATTCGTCACTGATTGCATTCTGCGATAATTTCCAGAAACAAATCTACCAGCCCTTTTTTGCAGTTAGTATCAGTTAGTATCTTGGGTGGTAAGCCATGAAAAAACTAACGAAGTATCAGCAGTTATGCTATCCAATTTTACTATACAAAAGCACTATCAAGCAGACAAATTAAATATATGGATAGTGGGAACAGCCAGTGATTATGATAGTTAAAGATTGCTGATGCATTAAAACATGGATGGACACATACATACAGAGCATTGAAATGTCTGGGCTATAATCTTTCATCAAAAATAGTCAGGCAGCTGCATTATAGTGGCTGGATGCAGCTGCCCGAGTCTATTGTTCAAGAAGTGATATAGCCTTAAAATTTCAATGCACTATACATGTGTCTGTCCATGTTTTGACACCATGGCAACATTCAATTTTAATTAGCAGTTTGTTATTTTCTTCTCCAAATGTTTAGTGTATATATATAGATCCTGGAGCCAACAGGGCTAGAAAAGGAAGTGAAGAGAGTTTGACCACAGAAACTCTAGAGAGCATACATAAGAACATGCAACATCTATAACAAAAAAATGCATATCAATACCCACAAAGATCCAACACTACCACACAATGATCAAATCTTAGATCTGATACTCAACAGAAAAAGTGAGAATGAAAGATTATGAGGAAAAGTTTTGACCCAAAGAATGCAGAAGACAAGTACAGACCAAAATCCCGTAAAGAAACAGATAAACTGTCTAATCATCATCAAACATTAGAAAACGAAGATTAAAATTCTATGACACATTAAAAGACTCCAAACAACAAGGTTTACACACAAAATCATGACAAAAACTGGAAAGTTGAAGAGTAAACCATGGTTCCAACAACTCATAAAATAATTGTTTAAGAAAACATAAAAACCACCTTCAAAAAAAAAAAAAAAAAAGCACTAAAAATTTTAAAATAACTTTATACCTTGCTTAAGAAAAAGTAAATCTAAATGGACAATATTTTACATTACTGTCATTGAAATTTTTACATTAATTAGTTAGTTATGGAGTCGGTGCCACATGTCACATTGCGAAGATCGAATTACTGGTGTTAGAGGCGAAACGGGGAGTGCAAACAAAAATTCCCAATATTTTACAGCATGTTGTGAGGCAGATAGTGTTATTGCGGGATACAGCTTAGGGAAACATAATAATAGTTTTTTAATCTGTGGCTCGGCCTTATTGGTCATCCAGGCACATCTCTGGCACTACAGTGTCAGTTGATAGGTTGCATCATGCAGTAAACGATTTAAAGTTAGTATAATATTGGCGTATCATCTGTATGTTTCAGTTTTGTTGAAACATGTTTCTAGCATTAATTGTAGGTAAGCTGTAATGTGATTTTTTAAGTATTATTGTTTTTCTTTATTGTTTTTCTTACTTTCGCTGGCACCGACTCTAAAAATAACTAATTAATGTAAAAATTTCAATGACAGTAATGTAAAATATTGTCCATTTAGATTTACTCTTTCCTAAGCAAGGTATAAAGTTATTTTAAAATTTTTAGTGCTTTTTTTAAGGCAGTTTTTATGTTTTTTTAAACAATTATTTTATTTTTAAATTTTTAGTGGTATTATAGTTTTTTTGTATTTTAAATATACCGCAGCAGTTCCCATTTTGTGAACTTCCTGTTAGCTCAGAGATTAAAGCGCTTGCTTTCAAAGAAGAATTCTGCCTTTATATACCACAACAACTACCAGAACGGGGTGAATTGGGTGTTGTGTTAAGGAATGTCAGTTTACATTTTGGTCCTGGCTATGTTTCGATCTTATCATAACATCTGTTCAAGCAGCTGGTCGATAACCGAAACATGTAACATTTGGGCATTAATAGATACCACATACTGAAATCTGTCTCTGGAATATATCTGAAAATATAGATTTTTAATTGGTTTTCACAACGTGAAAGCTTGGGATCCTAGTTGAAATATGAAGTACATGTTGAGACATTATGACACATTTATTTTATAAATATTATGCCATGACTTAAAAGTAACTTAACTGATTTTGACGGGATTTAAAACTGTGGATTTTTGTAAAGAAAACTGGAAATTAAAAGGGGTGAGGGTAAAGGGGAAGAGGGATTGGGCTTTTGTATACCAAATGTAGACTGCATTTTCTGATTGATTTAAAGTATATCTGTGTAAATTTTTATTGATATCAGATAAAACTGAAGGTATGTATAAAAAACAATTAAGGTGTTTGGAGACGAAGAGTAGTTTGGGTTTTGTAAAGGTAGTAGTTTCAAAGTATACAGGTGAAAATTTCCATCGAACCCAGATAAAATCTGTAACTTTGTGTAAAGAAAATTTGCAAAAATTAAGTGGGGTAAGGGAGTGAGTGGTAGGGATTTTGTAAACAGAATGTAGGCACTATGTTTCTCTCTTTTTTTAAGTATACATGTGCAGTGTTGCATGGAAATTGATAAAACTGTGGGTATCAATAAAGAACATTGGAAATTAGGAGGGGTGGGGGTAGAAGGAAAGAGGTGTTTGGCTTCTGCAAACTAATTTAAACACAATTGTTCTGTATGTTTTAAAGTATACGTGTGCAAATTTCCTTCAGAATCGGATTAGAAACTGTAAATTAAAGGATGGAAAGGAAGGAGCAGAGTTTGGTCAGAAATATCCATGAAAAATTACATGTATATGCCAACCTAATGGAGACCAGTTAAATGGTGTCGACTGTAGCTTTGTATAAAGAACATTGGTAAAAACGTAGGGGTGGATAGGGGATAGGGCTTCAGTTTTTTCAAACAAAAAGTTGACAGTATTTCTCTCTTTATTTTTGACTATACATGTCCAAAGTTTCATCTTAATTGGATAAAAAATGTGAGTTTGTATAAAAATTAAGGGGTGTAAAGGGGAGAGGGGTGGTTTTTTATTTATTTATTTTTTGGTCAGATTCTCCAAGACAAATTAAATGTATATGGCAACTTTGATGATAATCCGTCAAACGGTGTCGAGTATAGTTTTTTATGAAGAACATTGACAATAATTAAAGGGGTGGAAGGAGGGAGGGATATAGCGTTGGCAGACCAAATGAAGTATTTCCTTGTCAAATTCAATCAATATCGGTATAGCCATAAAGTAATAAAAAGACAGACTTAATTCTACATTTATAGTATTATTAGTGCAGATCACACACACACACACACACACACACACACACACTGACTGTGAGAGTAACAACCCCTGTGAGATCAATATAATATAAAAAAGTGTACACCTACAGCATTGATAGACTACCTACGATTTTCATCGCACTGCACCCCTAAATTTGTGATATCTACAGTTTAACACGCAATACGAACAAATGATGGTCCAGAAGTGACTCATACGATTAAAAATCTTTGCTTCCACAGGGATTTGAACCAGAGACTACGCTCCAAACTTCAGTACGCAAACTCTTTAACCACTGAGCTACCAGAACACAATAATGAAAGGTAGTACCGAGAACCACACCTCCTATGTGTCGTTCAGTAATTTTTTAAAATTATGTGATAACATGTATTATTTATACAGAAAAAAAAAGTATGCTATGTCCATCCTTATAAAAAATAGCATCTCCTGGTCAAATTTCATCATGATGGGATTATCCGTTTAGCCCAAGGATTGTAACAAACAAACAGAGAGACAGAGTTACTTTTGCATTTATAATATTAGTATAGATACACAGCACACTTATGATAATACTCGAAAAATTCAAGAAACTCGGTTATGCCATATACATAAACATATATTATGTGGAATAGACTGTAGCATAAAGAAACCGAAACACAATGCCATCTACTGGATGGTTAGCCAACCTAGATAACCAAATGTTGAGTCGATAAATTAACACATCGTCATCTCTTAGAAACTTATGGAACTATAATAGTAATTTCTTGTGTTCGCAATGACCTGGTGACAGGGTTTCTATTCGCTGTGCATTATGCCCCTGTAATAGCCGCCTTAATCTAGCCCGCCAATCCCGCCAGGTATGGGACCTACAGTTTACATAGAATCCAAACCACGGTACCATTCTGGCATTCTTCACATTACACAGCAAGCTGCGCCAGAGGTGAAGGCCAGGTTAAGTGCCTATAAAAATCCTGTCGAGACTGGGATTCGAACCAGGGACCTTTCAATCTCAAATCAGTTGCCTTAACCACTGAGCCACCAGACTGCTCAAACTTGTGGAACTTACAAATAATTATAAACCATTGTACTATGACAAACATTTAATTTGTAATAATAAATATCTTTCAAGTTGGACAAAATTACATTCAGTAACCCAATGAAGTCTTCACAGTCGATCAGCCAGCTGAACTTCAGCAGCCGTCAGCAGCAGTCACCGTTTTTTTGTGTTTGATTTGTAGTTCCGTTTTTGGCCGTTTCCGGTGACATGGCTTGTGCATTATATTTTAGTAGGCGTCTGTCTCTCTCGAAGAGATTCTTACTACTATGGAATTTCTTCAAGCACAGGAATGGAGTACCCTAGATGAGGAGCGGCAGTGCATCCAGAGCCAACTGTAGTAGAACCAGCAAGTATGGATTTTCAAGTACCTGTTGCAGAAAACATCTGGAATCGTGTGGATTGGAGAAAGGCATAGCCATGGGTAAATGATATCTTGCCATTAAGTAATGAGTTTTCCGTATTGCAGGAGTCTGAAGAATTAAGTGTGAATGTTCCAGAAGCACATCAGGGTAGACTTGTTCGCAGATCCCGAGTGATGCCAGGAAAAGGTTTACTGGTCATTGGCAGCTCCAATGTCTGACGTCTGGAGAAACCACTACGAGAACTAGCCACGAAGAACTGTGCAGACCCTCATACTAACGTCCATTCTGTTTGTCTTCCAGGAGTAATCGTACCACGTGTCATGGAGGCCATTCCAAAAGTGACTAGAACTGACGTCAGTTAGGAGTAACTGTGCAAGTCGGTACTAACGACTTGTGTCGTGTTACTGTTGCAGATATAGTTAAATCCTGGGCAAGTTGAGCCAGAAGCTTATGAAGACATGCAGGAAAATTTGGTATCGTTGCAGTTCTCCATTTGTAGTGTTGAGCGTGCATCAATTGTGGAGAGGCCGTATGGTGGAAGATTTTTAATTTGAATTGTAGTTTGCAGGAGCTGTGTCACAGAAACAACTGGGGCTTTGTCGACCTTCAACCGATGTAGCTGCCAAGCTGGGATGCATTTGAACAGGTCGGGCATCCACTACACTCCGAGAATGGTGACCAAGGTAGTTGCAAAAATATAGAACCATCTTGATATGAATTATTTTTTCGGAACACCATGAGACCTGAGGATACTTCAGTTCATCAAAGAGGATGTGCCGATAACCAAGATCTTGGTTCTGGTAGTGATATTGTAAACAAATTGAATATTACAGCTCCAAATACATCACCTGTCTCCAATCAGAATGCGAATATGAAAAATGTGAATTTAGACTCCACAAATAACAATACATAGCAGCTAAGGGTAAGGTCCCAAATTTTCGGAGAATTAGGGCGAAAGTAATTGATTTACAAGCCGCAGTTGCGACTAATGATGTCGTATAATACTAGGAACTGAGAGCTGGTTGATGCCAGAGGTTGAATCTAGCAAAGTATTTGGCCCTCATTTAAACATTTGATTAGGACGCAAAGGCATTTAATCGGGGGACTCATCTAATCGTGATAAATTAGTCCAGTTGCAAGCAGATGTGCGTAAGGCAATGCATGGCGCATTTAAAGAATTCCAAGTTAGGAATTTATCTGAAGATCTGATTAATAATCCAAAAAGTGTAAAAGTAATAAGAGGCTCTCATAAGGTAATGCTGTCACTGTTTAAGGCAAATGGGGAATTATCAGAAACTAGCATAGAGAAAGCAGAAATTTTGAATAATATATTGAAAAAAGCTTTAATGACAGAGGAGATTCTGATATTTAACAATCGTACCAACAAAATTATGAAAGACCTCGCTCTTGATGTCATGGGAATAACTAAACTGCTTATGAATATAAAAACCAATAAGACACCCAGACCAGACGGTATTCCAACAAGAATCTACTATAAGTATGCAAAGGAAATTGTATCGTATTTGATGAAATTATACACCGCCTCCTTGGATCGAGGAAACACACCAGCTAAATAGAAGATCACCATCGTAAGTGTAGTGTTTAAAAATGGGAATGTTATTGAACCTAAAAATTATGGTCCGATCTCGTTAACCTCAATATTTTGTGGGAGTTTAGATGCTGTGAAATACAACTTGCACCTTTCATTCATAACTTGTGCCGAATTGTAGATGAGCTATCCCAGGTTGACTTAATTTATCATGGAATGAGCATATCGAGAGTGTAATTGGAGAAGCAAATCGTATGCTCCGATTTCTAGGTTGTAATTTAAAACAATGCACTCCATAAGTTAAATCAATTTCATAGAAGTCACTAGTGCGTCCTCACTTAGTTTATTGTTGTTCTGTATGGGGCCCTATCAAAAGGGGTTAATGGAGGCATTATAGAAGGTCTAAGGAAGAACCACCCAATTCATGACAGGTATATATAGTTGGAGGAAAAGCGTAAGTGCGATGTTGAAGGAGATATGATGGGAAGAACTGGAACACCGAAGGCATTGCTCTCGACAGAAGTTAATTGAAAAATTCACAACTGACGTATTTCAGAATGACAGCAAACAAATATTGCTACCAGCAACATTCATATATAGGAATGACCACAAAAATAAGATAAGAGAAATCAGAGCCAGAACTGATTCATTTCTGTACTCATTTTTCCATGAGCGATTAGGGAATGAAATAAAGGGATTTACCGGGCGAATTAACTTAAAATCCGACAGGAGTAGCTCTCAATAAATCACTACGGCCATCCTGATCTGGGTTTTCCAGGAGTTTCCCGGATTGCTCCAGGTGAATGCCAGGATGATTCCTCACAATAGCCCATGGGTGCCTCCTGCCATTTCCCGTTTATCCCTTCCAAACTATTATCCTTTCAGATAGGTGCAATGCACCCTCTGCCACACACTTATAGTGAATTGCAGAATAATAATAATAAATCGGCTGTAAGACCTGAGTGGCCTACCCCTACAAGAGCTTTCCAATGACTGACTCCACCATGATTTCCAGGGGTTTATTTATAGGAGACCTAGGGGATTTCCCAATATCTCCAGGGATTTTTTTCTCAATTAATCTTATTTTTCCTTTACTCTACCTGCAATTTTATGAGAGGTAGATCGCCTAAACATCAAAAATGATCCTTATGAAATTTTCCCTATCTTTATTAGTAGGTTCCCTGTAAAAAATTATTTAAGTAGTGACACAAAGTTCTCTCAAATCTTTCAACCAGAAGCTACCATCATCTAGGAATGATCATAAATTTTACTTTTCTTATTATGGTCAAAGAACTGCATGGATTTTTATAAAAACTTGTAGGTTATGTTCAGAAAAAGATAAGGTTTTTTTAATATATACTCTCCCCACTATATTTAGTTGAATGATACTATGTTAAAACAATCTTTATCATCCCAAAACCCTCATTTCACAAAACATCCAACATACCTTAACTTTTACCTACCAATTTCAAATTTTTATAGATTGTGTTACAAAATTCAACACATCCTTTAAGCTATAAATCCTTTTAGTAGCTTAAAGACTGAGAGCTCAAAAATTATTTAACTATTTATTTGCGATGTCTGAAGCACATGGTAAACAAACCTTCAAAACCAAATTTCTCATCAGTGGTATTTTATATCTACAAAATGGCATACCTTGTTTCAATCCTTATGGCTTACTGTACCTCTGAAAAGGAATGTAGTATTCTGTATTTGAAAATAAGCGAAATCCTTTATGTGGCCAATATTTACAAAGGTTTTGATCGAATATCACTGGTTACTACTACTTATGATTTGAAAACTGCAAGAATATGATTCTAAACTTACTTTACTGTTGTATTAAAGTTAGTTCGACACTCTTTAAACAAATTTTGGCAATTTATTAACAAAATTTAGGTTATGTGATTGTACGTTTCCCTGGCGAATCTGATGCTTGAAGATTTCTTGGGCATGCAGCAGGATCAATCAATCGTAGTACAGTGAATTTTCAATGGCATAACGTGCCATCATCTTCAGGTAGCATCTGCTGACCGCCATGAGGAGTGCACTGCAGGACACTACTGCTGCCATCCCCTCCACTCCCTTCGCGGCACTCTGATAGCGCGGGCGGTAAACGCACTTCTGTGTGAGTGCGGAAAAGCATACGTCAGACAGACCATTCGCATGATCGAAGAACAGTGCAGAGAAAATAAACAATCACCAAACTACAACAGCTGTCAAAATCAGCAATTGCTGAACATTGTCCAGAGACATGGCATACTATTACATATGAGGACACCGAACTTCTAAGAAACACATCTCAATTTAGGGACTGTGTATACTAGGAAGCCACTGATATCCGGCTCTGGATTAAACTCATCAACAAAGATAATGGGTTCCGACTAAACCAAGCTTGGAACTCAGTACTGAAGTGGCTCCGCAAACACCAGAGCCAAGGCACAGTGCGTGACGGAGGTGGAACGCAGACTGAAGATCACTGTTCGACGCATTGAAGTGTACCACCCCCACCACAGCTAGAGTGGAGGGGATGGGTCAAAGGGTACAAATACCGCCACAGCAGGTCCGGCCCAGCAGTCACGTCTTGGGTTGCACACCTCACAGCGGTCAGCAGATACAACCTGAAGATGATGGCACGTTACGCTGTCAAAATTTAGGTATATTTGAAAGTGAAGTAGGATTTCCCAAAGCAAATAGCTCGAATTGGACTAAAATTGATATGACGATGCCAGTAATGTATTTTGCATTCAACAGGGATTTCTGTTCCACTCAATTCTGGAACTTCAAACTGTACAAATAAGTGTATCTGTTGAGTTAATTATATTATCACATTATGACAAAATATTATAATATAAGGTATTGTAGAAGCATGTATGTTATTGATACGTTTTAGTTAACACATTTTTTGTTGTTGTTACTTTAGGGCACGTCGACATCGAGGTCATTAGCATCCTAACAATTACCATCTATTACTGTGGCTAAAAAAAATACCAAAATACTGTCTGCATGGTCGGCTGCAAAGGGTTGGCCATACAGACAGAAAATAAAATAGTTCACAACAGTAAACAGTGGCTTTAAATGGGTCACCCGGACTTAAGGCTGTAGAACACCTGGATGGCTGTAAAGAGTCCAAACGGGTTGACAAGAGGATTAAAAATACTACATGTCTCGCTGGTTGTATAATGGCCAGTGAGACTGGGATTATAACCATATAAAAAATTAAAACAATACACATGGATGGGTGGCTGTAAAGAGGCCACCAATCCATCATAAAACAAGGCCGATCTGCCTAAAATTTTAGGCAATACACCAGCCAAAACAAAAAATTTTAAAACACTCACCACTTTGCTGGTCTCATTGTTTAAAATAAGGGACAGGTCATTGGCCAGGCCAACGTCTGCTCCTAAGTCTAAAAACAGTACATAATCTATTAAAATGTGGTGCACCGTCAAAGGTACGCCACAAGCATCACTTTCTGGTGGGACTTCCTGGTGGAGGAGAAAGCTGTGTGTAAGAGGACAGTGCCCTATACGGAGGTGAGTAAGGAGAACCTCATCCCTCTTTGCCCGTTGTAAGGAGCTGCTCCAGAGCTGAACGGTCGGTTTGACCATCCGGAGCTTATTATGCTCTACCTCCAGCCACTGCCTCTGCCAAATTTAAAAAACAATTCTTTCCCCAGCCGAGGCAAGGTCAGACTTTGGGACCTGATCAAGGTCTGTTCTGACCTTGTTGCAGGCTAACTTGGCAGCTTCATCAGCTGTCTCGTTCCCCCTGATTCCCACATGACCAGGTACCAAGCAGAATACAAACTCCTTTCCCAAAGATTGGAGGGATCAGAGGGTGTCCTGTACATCCTGGACAAGACGATCTGCTGGGAACACGCTTCCCAAGGCCTGAATGCAGCTGAGAGAATCACAGCATATGATGTACTTTTGGCCCCGATTTACTTTCATATGCTGGAGCAACTTTATCAAAGCCTAACACTCTGCAGTGTATACGCTGCACATGCTGTTTAGCTCGAATGTGTAAGTCACACCACGAAGAGATGCCGGCAAATGGAAAGCAGTGGCTCGTCCGACTTGACACAAATGCTGGGTATCGGGCTGGTGCGGTATGCACCTGCGGCTAAAAAGTACACAACAGGTTTTCTCAGCTGAGAAATGGAAGCCAGTGTGTACTGACCATACATCCAGTCTGTTCAATGCGAGCTGCAGCTGCTGCTCAGCGTTTCACAGGCTAGATGATGCACAAAAAATTAAAAAGTCATCAATGTATAAGGAGAACCGGATGGGCCTCTTTATAACAGTTGAGAGGCTATTAATTGCTATTGCAAAAAAGAGTCACACTTAAAACTGAAGCTTGAAGAACACCGTTCTCCTGAATAAAAAGGTCTGACACTTCTCTACCCACTCGGTACCGGAGGGAACATTGAGATAAAAATGATTTTAAAAATCGGGGCAGATTTCCCCTAAAACCTCATTCATATAACTGATCTAAAATAACATGCCGCCAGGTACTATCGTATGCCTTTTCAATGCCAAAAAACACACCCACAAGGTGTTGGCTGCGGATGAATGCGTCATGTATTGCCACTTACAGTAGGATCAAATTATCAGTGGTGGAATGGAACTTCCTGAATCCACACTGAAAACGGCTCAGCAGTTTACTGGACTCGAGACATCCGATAAAGCGGCGGTTAAACATCTGCTGTAGTGTCTTCCCAACACAGTTAGTTAAGGCGATGCTACAATAGCTATCTGGCAACAATTTGTCTTTACCTGGTTTTAAAATTGGAATTAACATTGCTTCTTTCGACGGGTCGGGGAAGTGTCCTCCGGTCCAAATATCATTAAAAATACCCAGGAGGTACTCTTTAGAATCTTTGTTAAGGTGCCCCAATATCTGCTACTGGATCATGTCAGGCCCTGGCGCAGTATCTTTGGCACTGTTTAGAGCCAACTCCAGCTCCCATGGTGAAAATGGGCTATTGTAGTCCTGCAATTCCGACGAGTCGAAGCTAAAGATTTGCCATTCGGCAGATATTCTTCGTTACTGGACCTGTTGGCCCAATCTGGCAGACGAAGTGATGGCAGCGAAGTACTCTGCCATCAGCTGCGCTATGCATCGCTCGTTGGTAACTACACGCCACCGATCCAGTAATCCAGATACAGGTGGTTGTGAGTACCTCCCAGATAGACGGCGTATTGACTCCCATACCTTTGGTGATGTTGTGGAATGGTTAATGATGCTTACAAAGGTCTGCCATGCCCTCATTTTGCTCTCCTTAATCACACGACACGCCTTAGCTCTAGCAACCCGGAACGCTACAAGGTTGTCAGGTGTCGCTTGGCAATTAAACCGATGCAAGGCCTGTGGGTGACCCTGAATAGCGGAATGACAATTGCCGTTCTACCAGCGTAGGGGCGTTCTACGCAGCATTCCAGAGCTGCTAGGCATGGAAATATCAGCCACCCGGTGAATCACATCTGTAAGATGTTTCACCTAATCATCAATGTCCAGGTGCTGTTTAATGGTGACTGACTGGCTGTAGAGCTGCCAATCAGCTCTGCTGATATTCCATTTCCGTTGTAAGGACAAAGACCGATACTGGGGTTATAGTATCGCCTAAGTGCCTTAACTCAAACACTTGATAGCTCACAATTCTCAGTACATCTGCTAAATAATTTTGATTTGATTTGACCATGTAGCCAGAATGACTCAACTAAATGCCTAGGTCACCACAATATTTGATTTCAACCCCAAATATTGAAAAGGGTTTTATGCTAACAACTGAAGCACACAAGTTCACTGTTGGAAAACTCAAAGTTTTATTTTCAAAGTCAATAGTTCAAAATAGCATTTACAGTTGAGCAGGCATATCGAACTATCTTTACCGAAAGTTACAGATTGTGGAGAGAAATCTAACCGACCGAAACCCCTTTAGTAAATTTACAAGTTTTTAGCAGTCATTGATGTTACAAGATAACACGACACGATCCAACATGGTTGAACTAGCCCACATGGCGAGTTACAACCAGCGCGACGAAAGACAGACCGAAACAGACGACCGACAGGAACAGACCACAGGCAGGAACAGACAAACCATAATGGCGACGGGCTCTTTTATCGAAACCACGAGAACCAGTGACGTCAGCAACTGTATCACATCTTTTTGCTTCTGCGTAGCTCAAAGTATGTGTAATTTATTTAACGATCCAGACTATTAAAAATGTTCAAACTTTGATGGTATCTGGACTTATCTACTAGAAGTCCAGCGGCAGTCTCTTGAGAAATTTAGAGTAATTAATTTTAAAGTTTCAGCTGTTTAAGACTCCGCGTAGTGATACATTCAAATTTGGGTAAAATCCCTAAGTGTTCTAGAACTTTTTATGCGCGTGCCCAACAATCCGCGACAATCTATTTTACAAAAACTTAATTACCGGACAAATACTAAAACTTTTGATGAAAACCCATATATGTATAAAACCGTCTTAATTAGGGCTATGGGCTGGTGTAAAATTTAGATTGATATCTCTTTTAATAAAAAAGCTTATTTTTTCTCTTAATTAAAATTACTAATTAGACTTTACCAAATTACTTAATTTTACTGCCAAAATATCAGGGATAGTGCTGACTACAGCTGATGATAAAAGATCGGTTGTAGCTTTACGCAATTTAAAGATATTACAGATCTTAGAATTTTACCATTCTGATCGCGTGTTTCAAAACTCGAACAAACGGGAATATCTCTTAAACTAAACGTTTCCAGATATGATAATTACACTTTAAAATGATTTTTATGACGAATTGTAACTGTAGGGAAGATTACAGGGAAATTCCTTAAAGTTGCAAACTACACTTCTCGAAATTTCTAAGTCCTGCCTAAGCAAAACTAGAATTTACCAAAATGCTAAGGTGCTTAATCACACGACACGCCTTAGCTCTAGCAACCCAGAACGCTACAAGGTTGTCAGGTGTCGCTTGGCAATTAAACCGATGCAAGGCCCATGGGTGACCCTGAATAGCGGAATGACAATTGCCGTTCTACCAGTGTAGGGGCGTTCTACGCAGCATTCCAGAGCTGCTAGGCATGGACATATCAGCCGCCCGGTGAATCACATCTGTAAGATGTTTCACCTAATCATCAATGTCCAGGCGCTGTTTAAAGGTGACTGACTGGCTGTAGAGCTGCCAATCAGCTCTGCTGATATTCCATTTCCGTGTCGTAGTTCTTTCGCCACATTCAAACTCAACCTGCAACCAAATTGGAAAGTGGTCGTTTCCATGTAGGTTGCGATCCACTTCCCAATGCATGGAGTGCACAATTGAAGGAGGGCAAAGAGAGAGATCAATGGCAGAGGACAAATCGGAACCAGTAGTAAAGTGCGTCATCTGACCGGTATTTAATATTCACAGATCCCCCTGCTCCAATAATCTACAAATCTATCGACCTCTGGGGCAATTGTTGGTCGAACCCCACAACGCATTGTGCGCATTAAAGTCTCCCAAAAGGAGAATAGGTTTAGAGATTTGCCAAGTGATATCAGCCAGCTGACCGCAATCCCTGTGTAGATATAAGTAGTAAACAGTTGCTGCTTGTAAGGGAGAGGTGAGAGCTACAAGTTCAGAGTGGATAGTGTTCCGTAAAAACATCACCACTCCTTTAGTTGATACAAATGGTCTATATTTTGAGTATTAATTTCGAATATTTCATATTAATATTGTCTAAAAAGTTTTTAATATGATTGTTGCTGTGTGAAAGCTTGTGTAGTTGCTAAGCGTTAATGTAATTACTATTTAAAAAATCCTTGAGTGATTTCTATAAGTTTTTATTGACACAGCGGGAAAGGATTAATTTAGTTAACATTCGTTTGACGTTACAGTTCTGACAGTAATATTGTGAATGCAAAAGTACGCAGTTTTACCTTTCTGTACTAGTGGTTTTAAACATTGCTGTATCGATAGAAATTTATTTTGTTCATATATATATATTCTGCCTTAATCAGGTCGAATTATGTTTTGGTATTCATTGAAGCTTGTTTCCAAATACGTAAAATAAATGTCTTGCAAACTTCGTCCGCTGAATATCAAGTGTTGCAAACACTTAAGTGAGAGTAAGTAGCTGCCCAACACTGTAAAGGTATTTCAAAAACACCACACATAATTAGGTGCAAAACGTTAATAAACAGAAATAATTTATCATCAAATTCACAACATGGGTTTGCTGGAATACAACATGGTTTCATGGATACTTGTGACATGACACACAGATTCTACGATAATCGTGGCACTGCTATTTGATGATAGATTCCTATGAAACACGAAAAGAAAAATTGAAAGTGAGAAATCATTTTATATATATATATATCTCGCTTAGTTCTTTAGATGTACTGTTTCAAAAGTGAGGTGGTTAGGTCGAAATGTGGCCTGCACCTGAAAATTTTTTTTTGCCATAGCCAAATTCAGTTATGGATTCTTCTGTAAGTATATGAGATGAATCAAAAGTAAATAATAAAATTTTTGTTATCTTGCCCAGTTCATGAGATATCGTGTTTCCAAATTAAAATAGTTTGGTTGAATGCAACCTGTACCAGAAAAAAATTGGACAAAGCCTAAAGGAACTATACACTGGACTTTCACAATAGGTGTTTTACTATCTCCCTAGTGGTTGTGATTAGGTTGAAATACGGCATGGACCGGACAAAAGTCACCAAAGCCATACCTATAACTCATTTTTGATATTCAGTATCTCGAGAACTAAGCGAGATATCAAAAAATTAATTGTTTACTTTTGGTTTGTTTCATCATCAAATTGCGGTGCCATGATTATGATAGTGCTGCCAATGACACTTCATGTAATTTTCCATATCGTTTGATATCTGCACTAATAAAAAATTTCTACTCTTCTCCAACAAACTGCATTTTAATGTCTGAAGTTTTAATTTATTTATCGATATAATTTTAGGTTTTTCAGACAGCAAAATATTGAGGTACATAGCTTATTAAACATAATAAAATATTAATTCAAAACTAACATCAAAGTGGTGTTCACAAAAATCTATTGAAGACTTTATAGGCAAATACGCTGGGTCGCATCGTGCAAGCGTTAGCCACTTTTACGGCAAATTTTCATTGTGGAAATAAAAAAAAAAAAACAATTTCTTTGGTGCTTTAAATGGAGTGTTTACATATAGATGCACTATACACTACTTGTAAACTGTAAAACTCATCTTATACAGAAAATAAGAAAACCGTCTGTTTGTTTACACCGGCACGAGCACGTGATGTCACAAGAGTCGACATTAGAGCTACGAGCTTTTTGGTGCCAATATTAAAATTAACATACAAAAACATAAAATTTTGCATTTTCCCATTCCCAAGAAATAACATATTTTTGGGTTATAGTTGATGCCCAGCTACAATATTGACTACTTTCCCAAAAACAGTCAAGTACACTATTGGAATTGATGGTATCTCTTAGTATACTAATTCGAAAATACTGTCAGTAATAAATGGTATTCTTTATTATGATGCCCAGTTGCACTGTAATGCAGGAAAAACCAAGCTGGGTACACAAAAGAAATATAGCTGAAAAAATTGTAAAAAATTTCATAAGATTGCTTATATTGAAAGTTGTTTAGAAGTGTACACTATACAGGGTGTTAATGCCAAATTTGATTGCTTTTTAAATATATTTCTAAAACTTTTGATGGATTAAAAAAAATCTGTAAAAATGCTAAATAGTAGTGGGAAGAGGTGGATTAGAAAGGGTATTATAGTTTGTTACAATACGTAAGCTGACATTTATATAAAAATATGATTTTCTGATAACTGTATACCGGAAAGACCATATTTTTTTTTCTAAAACATTTAATCAGGAAAGCTAAGAACATGTATGAGTCAGAGAAAAAAGAAATAAAATTAAATTTACAATGAATATAACAAAACATGAATAAAGAATACCTATAAATTATTCAAAAGACATAAAATGGAGAAAAGTGGCTTTAGTAAAGCAGAAGAACTTTGTAAGTATTTAACAAATATGTTATTTAAGTTGTAAAAATATTAGGTATACAAAAATAATCCCCAGATAATGTTCTAAGGCTTTTTCAGACAGCTTTTTTAAATAGAATTATGGGAATCCATTTGTCATCAGCGACAGAATCAGAAGTGAACCAACTCAAGAAACAAGTAACATCTAAAGCTTTTTATAGTTATAACAATAGTTCAAGTAAATTACTGAAAAGTTGGTCACATTCATAATTATGAATTATAATGAATCATTAATAGAAAATTTATTTAAAAAAAAAAAATACCCACACAGTTGTAAAACCATTATTCACAAAAGTAGTCGTAATGTTTATAGACAACCAATGTCACATATTTTTACTTGCAGATTTCTCAAAGATTTTGAAAAAAAATTTGCATCTTACAGTAATGAAACATGTTATACACTAAAACATTCTTACTACTTCACAGCCTGAATTGAATTCCAAAAAGAGTCATTTGGGGAAATGGCTATATTTTCATTAAAAAAAGAAAAATAAATACATTTGAGAAATTGAGTAATAAAATGTGTCCTGCAGATATATTTTGGTGATCAGCGTTCTGGTAGCTCAGTGGTTAAGGCACTTGCTTTCGAAACATTCACTGCTCCGGTCCCGGGTTCGAATCCCGGCAGGCGCAGGAGTTTTGAGAGTTGTGTTTGGTCATATGAGCTATGCTCCATGGTTCGGATTCCACGATAAACTGTAGGTTCCAGAGGAAAGGAACTGGCCATCCTACCTCTGACAAAATGGCTTAGTATGCCTCCTTCGGGAGGATCCTACCAACCTTCGGGTTGTGGACTAAGTTAAGTTTTTTGCACTAGCATTTGAATTAATTTTGAAAAAAAAGTATATTACAATATACATAAAACTGCAGGTGAATGGTTTAGGTCATATTTGGAAAGCCGAATACAAAAGGTCTCCCTTTTTTATTCTAAAATCAGTGAAGATACTTCAACAAACTGGGAGAAAACACAACATGGTATTTTACAAGACTTACAGGCATACCATGTGCTTCTTATACTCGGTAAAAATCACGATGAATGAGAAAGAGGTATTCTCCGCAGTTGCACAATGTGTTATTATTAAGTTTCACGTCAGAGAAAATATAAATGCTGCTGACATGTAACTTCATTTACTACCACAATTCTGATAAAGAAACTCTTCGATGGGCTCAGGTAAAACAGTGGTGAAACAAATGTAAGAAAGGATGGGAGTGTGTTCAAAACATTGATTACCCGCACCATTCCCACACCAGCATCACACCACAGAACACTATGGCGTGGTCAAAAGTTCATTGATGGGCCATTAGCACATAACTTTTCTCAGAATCTCTCAGGAAATTGAGATCAGCAATTGAGGTGTGCAATAAATCATTCTCAATGAGTTGAGATTCTGAAAAGTGTAAACTCGATTGTTTCAAAGTTGCTGAACGCAGAGCAGAAAGCTGAATGGTTTGAAATTTCTCACAGGCTCCTAACTTTTTACAAGGAGGAAGGTGACCTCTTTTTTTTTTTTTTTTTTTTTTTTTTTTTAAGGGGAATTGTCACCTTCAATGAGACTTGGCTCCATTGTTACACCCCTAATTCAAAGAGGACCAGTATGGAGTGGTGGAAGACTGGTGAAGATGCACCAGTGAAAGCAAAGGTGATTTTTGTAGGGAAGGTGTTGGCCACTGTGTTCTGGGACTCTAAAGGCATTCTGTTAGTTGACTTTCTTCAAGAACATTGATCAATTAATGCTATCTGGTATTGTCATCGTCTTAGACAAATTTAAGGTGCCAATCGGTAAAAATGGCACAGTTTTCAAATCAGAATTGTGTTGCTTTTTCATGACAATACCAAATACTACATTGCAGAAGAAACACAAAAAATAAATAAAAATGCACTTAGCTTTCCCAGAACATCCACCCTATAAACGAGACTTGTCACCATGTGAGGAATCCCTTGGTGGACAACACTTCACCACAAATGAGATGCAGCTGGTCTTGTGTAATTGGTTTGATTCATGTCCCCAAACTTTTTATGATACCGGAATTAAAAAGAGTCAGACCGCTGGGGAAAGTGCTTAGATAACATGGGGAACTATGTATATATATATATATATATAAAAAAAAAAAACATTAATTTGAATTTATTTTGAAATATGTGCATTTTTTTTTTTTTTTTTGCAAAAGGCTCATTTACGAGGGTTGAATGATAAATAATGCCTCCACCTTCATAACTCCTAAAAAGCTGGCAGCACTGGTATGTGGCAGGTACTGGCTTGTTCTGTAGACTCTCCTCTACAGCTCCAGTTGGCGGGAAGCTTTAGCATTGAACGGTTGTAATGTTACAGTGTAAAGTAAGGAACCCTGCGCAGACGGTCGATCAATGTGATTTAAGCAACGTGCAGTCATTGAATTCTTGACAGCAGAAGGTGTCACCCCAAACGAGATTCATCAAAGAATGCAAGCTGTTTATGGTGATTGGGTTGATGTGAGTACTGTGCATCTCTGGGCGAGTAAGTTTAAAGATGTATGTGGTGGGAACATCAGACTTGCGTGACAAAGAGTTGGACGTCCTCTGACAGCAACCACCGAGTTTCACATGGAAACAGTTGACAGACCGATTCAGGACTCAGAGAGAAATTGCAAGCATAATCGGCATTTCACAAGAATGTGTAGGTTACATTATTGCTTTGCTTGGCTATCGGAAGACCTGTGCACAATGGGTACCTTGGGTGCTGACGTCTTATAGTATAACATCAAGAGAATAATTACTCTTAGAAAAAGAAAATCGGTTGTTATGGAGACAAGAGGGGAAACAACGAGAGAAAATTTCGGCTGGTGACCAACTAGACAAGCTTAGCATCTTGAGAGGTGTTGAAATAAACGTTACTGATCAGCTAAGGAACTGAGTAATTCTTCGGTTTGTTTGAAAAGAAAATAAGGCAAAATAAACGTAAAATGGAAAATTAGAAAGAATATTATTATTATTGATCGCTACAAGAACTTAAAAAAAATAAAATATTTTGTACGATATTTTCATCCATGTTACTCATAAAGCAAAAGGGCTTTAATAAATAAAATAACATTGACAGAAATAATAATATACGATAGTCTGAAATGAAAGCGAACAGAGTTTGAATTTTCCAGGAACTCCTCTCGTATTACAAGAATGAAGGTAATGCCTTTCTTCTTTCACTTGTGACGAAACATGGGTACACCATTAAAACCCGGAGACGAAATGCCACGTTTTCCTGCAGCATGATAATGCCAGACCACTCACTTCATGTGCCACCACAGCAGAACCAGTAGACTGAATCTCACCACCATACGGCATCCTCCATACAGTCCAGATTTGGCACCGTCTGACTTACATTTGTTCCCAATAATGAAAGATGATCTGTGAGGACATCACTATGCTTTTGATGAAGACGTTGAGAGAAGTGTGAGACTGTAGTTGCAGAAACAGAGTGTCGACTTCTTCCATGATGGCTTCAGAAAACTGATTCATCAATGGCAGAAATGTATCCAATTGTCTGGTGATTATATGGAAAGGTGAATATTGGTAATTAAAGAAGACATTCTAAGGATTATTTCTGTGTTTGGTTTATCAAAATATTCCCGAGTTTGACCTTGGAGGCATTATTTTTCATTCAACCCTCGTATATCTGATCCGCCCTCATATATGCAGTAAGACATACATATCAACTATGAAAGAGATTCAGTCATAGGATCAAAAGAGTACAGAGATTCTTGGCGTACAAATAGATGGGAAACTCAAGTTAGCAAGAACATATCACGGTGGTACTGAACAAGTTAAGTAGTGCCAACTATGCAATAAAACCTCTAACAGGAAAATACTGAATTACCAAAACAGTTGTACTCCTCTTATTTTCATTGAGTCATGTTGTATCATATATTCTTAAGGAAACTTTATACAAAGTAAAAGAAGTTCACAGCCCAGCACAGGATGCTATACAATGTAAAACTAAGAACTTCCTGCAGTCAACTCTTTAAAAAATCCCAATAACCTTACAATGACTTCTCAGAAAAATACTTTCTTATTAGCTTTATCATACAATATTTCAACATGTTTTTTAAAAAATACACAGGTACTCAATTTCAATAGAAGAAAGAAAAATTACTTGTTTCATATCACAAATTTCATTGTCATTAACACAGGGTGGAGTTAATTATTCTAGTACAGATCTATTAAATAAACTTCCTAATGTATTAACGGTTTGTAAATAATGAAGGTATATTTAAAAACTGAAAGAATATCGTTTTAGCAACTCCAGTTACTCCGTCCAAGAACTGGTAAAAAAGAAATACATATGACATTTAAAAAAAAAAAACACATGGCATCACAAACTTGTACCTAAGCAAAAGCTAGGATGGTTCCCAATTCTGCCTCATAAACTACACATTTCACAAAGAACAATATACATTTATCACACAGAACACAAAGTTCTGCACATTACAGACAGGCGGCAACACATTCGTTTCCTTCCGCTCAAAACAACAGAAAGCTTAGCAAGCTGTTGAAGGTGGAACTGCGCTTTCAAAATAAGTACAGCTCGGAAGTTAATGTGTTAGACTGTTGATCAAAGGTTGGGGGTCTAAGAAAAAGATTACTTTGTTGAGCTATGATTGTGCCTGGTATCTTATACGATTTAAACGACTGCCAAACTATTAAATAGTTAAAGGAATATCCAGAAAAAAGATAACACTGTAGACTTCTCGACAATTTAAAAGTTTTTATATTGTAGAAAAACTTCCTTTACACTTGTTGGTACCAGTAATTTTGAACAAGAGCACACTCATGGTAAGCAAACTTCCTTTATACCCCCATTATTGATGGAATTCACTAGTCCATACCAAGAAAGTTCAGGTTTGTACTGGCATGAAGCAACTACTTAGAAATTTCCTGCACTACATCACACCACCCAAGACAAGCGTCCGCTCTGTTTGTTTTTCAGCCAAAATCTGCGGCAGTTCTTTCTTTTCATTGTTACCGATATATATTTAAAACTAAGGAAGGATAGGTAAATACGACCCAACACTTGCCACAGATCAAGGAGCTTGGAAATGATGAACAGAAAAAAAGGAACAAACAGTATATATGCAAAGGTGAGACACCAGGTGTAGCCAGACTTGCACATGACGACGATCATCTGGTGAATGCCATGGCTGGCATAGATGGTAGTATAGGAGGGGGAGGGGGGGCGGTAGGGGGAAGCGCAAATAACAAATCAATAATGGTGTAGGAGGTATTTATCATTGAAAGTGGTAGATCAACATAATACCTGAGTGACGATAATCATATGAATCAGATTTTGAAAAAAGTTAAGTAGGAAATAAAACATAAGCAATATAAATAGTATTGATAGTAAGTGCTGGGTCTGGTAGAAGGAATTTATTGGAGATTGAGGCCTGAAGGATATCTGGTGTCCAGGATATGCTGCATGTTTTACAGTGAGATATGTTGCACCGGAATGATATCTATGGAAGTTTGGGGGAATTACTGTGTGAGTACTTGTGAACCAAGATACTTTTTAGAATTGGTGGCCTGCTAAAACATGGGTGGGGCAGTGGGTAGGATTTTATGAGGAAGGATGTCTTGGGAGGCTGTCGGGAGGTCACATTTCCAGGATGTGTTCCATGGCACTGAGGCGCAGACCGTGAAGGATGTTGGGGAGTTGGTGTAAAGGAAGAGACAGCAATGAAGACAAGGAAAGAGTCTGGTGGTAGAGGAATGGGGACTGTGGAAAGTCGTTCAAAGAAGTGTGGGATGTCTTTTATGAATGAAGGGAGGTTCTGTACAAAAGGTTGAAGGTGCTGATCCACAAGAGCTGAAATCTGTCCAGTAGGTGACCCGCATGCCGCCACTATAGATTGCACCAGATTTCCAGTTTTGTGGATCTTGGGAAGAAGGTACAAGGTGGGGGTACGGGGATTCAGCTCAGTAAAGAGGAACAAAGAGTTCGGAGAGAATCCTTATAAGAGGTCTTGAAGGTCAAGGAGAGTGCATACTTCTTCACATATTGAAGTTGTAGGATCTGTAGGAGGTGGAAGGTATGTTGTACTGGTGTCAGAGAGCTGTCTCAAAGCTTCGGCTTCATAGTCACTGTGGTAAATGACTATGGTCTTCCTTTGTCAGCTGGGAGAATGAGGATATTCCTATTCTTAGACAGTTCTCTCATGGCACGGGTTTCAATAATTTCAAGGTTGCTGGAGTGTTTTTTGTTTTGTTTTTTTGTTTTGTTTTATGCCTCGTCGACACCTTAGGTCATTAGAGGCGGGATTGGACTGAAGACAAGGAACAGTAAGGAATCTGGCCATGGCCTTTTTTTAGGAAGCATCCCAGCATTTGTCTGAGTGATTTGGGGAAACCATGGAATACCCAAATCTTGATGCCCGGATGGGGATTCGAACCCGCGTCCTCCCGAATGCGAGACCAGAACGTTAACTGTTCACCCACCACACTCGGTGCTGGAGTGGGAAATTAAGTTGAGGAAGAGAAGGTGGGTCCAGTTTGGATGGAGGTTTGAAACATTCTAGGCAGGACCCAGTCTCACCAGATAGTGCTGCAGAATGGTAAAGACTCCCGGACGAAAGCGGCATGGTCAAACATCGGGGTTGGGGAAAATGACAATCCCTTACAGAGAAGATGAAAGGTTAACCACAGACTACTGTGGTTTAGCGGGAGGTAGGGTGGAGGCTTTTGGAGTAGGTGGTACATGGGTTGGTTGTGGGAGATTGAAAATATGGGCAATACAAGGAGTTTTGGAAATCGGGGGAGCTGAAGTAGTATGTTGGAATATGATTGCAATGTTGGTGAGGTAGGGGTACATCTATAGCCAGATATTTCCCTACGCTTCCTTAGTTTTATTGCCATACTAGCAGAGTTCACTGCATTGCCCGGTGTGATCTAGGTTGATTCTGACACAGAGTAAATATTGAAGTTCAAAACAGAGGTCAGTTTTTTGCACTTGTGAATCAAATTTCATGTCAGTCACTCCATTTTCTATAAGTGTTTAAACTGCTAACCCTGGTGTAGCAGAAAGGAAATGTGGTGGGCATTGATTTATTCCTCAAATATTTTTAGGCATCCTATCAGGAACTAAGGTTCATCATAATAACCATAGCGATTCGTGCAATCATAAAACAATTATTTTTTCAGGAATTGTGGTAAAGAAAGAATCGCTCAACAATAAATTACAAAAATACTGTTATGTCAACACTAAAGGTTAAAAACATTTCACTTTTACATTCAAACCCATCAGATATGCATTACTTACTATTGAAAGCGAAATTAATTTCACTTCCAACCATCAGAGATTGTAGCTGTGCGGTCTGAGATCACAGTTTAAAAAGCAACAAATTTCTTGGAAGGTTCTACACTAGAGGTTTTAAACAGTTCACTTTCATATTCAAACCCATCAAATATGCATTACTTATTGTTAACATAGAATACAATTTCACTTTCAAACAGCAGAGACTGTAGCAATGCGGCCTCAGATGTAACTTCAAGAAGCAAAGAAGATATCGAAATATATGAGGGTGAGTCAAATGAAAACCTTAAATTTGTAATAAAAAAATCAAAATTTTGTGCTGTTATCCTGTAAGTTGGTAAGTGTGCTACAAGCAGCGTGCAGAATGGCCTGTACGTGGCAGCATAGTGCAGATGCACAAATACTGTCACATCATCAATATAAAGATGGCTGCCGCACTTGAGACTTGCACTAGGGAACAACAGCGTTCTGTTATTCGGTTTTTGAGTAGTGAAGGTGTGAACCCTATTGAAATTCATCGAATAATGAAGGTTCAGTACGGTGATGCATGTTTGTCACAGCAGCAAGTCTACAAATGGAGTAGGAAGTTCACAAATGGTGTGACTTCAGTGGAAGATGCTCCTTGTCCAGGTCAGGCACAACGAGTTGTGACTCCACAGAACACTGCAGCAGTTGAAGCCATAGTGATGGAAAACTGCCGGGTGACATTCCAGCATATTTAAAGATTAGTCATGGTTCAACACCACATTGTGCATGATCTCCTCCAGTTTCACAAAGTGTCTACAAGATGGGTGCCATGGCAACTGACTCCTGAAATGAGAGAATGACGTGTTGATGCTTGTGAAGAACTTCTTCGGCACTTTGAACGAGAAGGTGATGGCTTCCTTGCAAGAATCGTTACTGGGGACCAGTGGCGGCTGTACCTTAAGTGCGCTCGTGCACTATACCACTAATCCAAAAGATTTAAAAATGACAAAATATTAAGGACCTACTTCATCTTTATTTTTATATTACCATTTTAATATTTATTTTTAAACATACAAAAACAAAAACGTATAAAAAATTAAATCTCCAATTATGGTGAAACAGTTTGAGCGCTTTACTAAACTTATTTTCCTGTAAAGACAAATTCTCGTGCGCTTCGGCGAGTGCACGAGGACTGCTAATACAACTTGTAGGTGATACGAGTTAATACGCCTGACGCATGAAACAAAAGATAGTTCATAGAAACGTACCGAGTAATGAGTCGGTTATTGAGCGCCGCACGTGAACCGAGGATTGCCGAGAGCACCTGATGTTTGACGAATTGGCCGGCCGGCATGGGCGCGCACGAGGCGACGGCAGCCATAATTGACATCTCGTTATTAGATTATCAGTATAGTTTCACTATATGTGTGACGAGCTAATAATTGTTTATTTATATTACCGTAAATAATTGTTTTTAGTTTTTGTTTCGATTTTTTCGAGAACTTTTATTCTATACTGTGTATGGTGTTAGTGAAAATGAGCATAAACATTGATTATATTAAAGAAAATAAAAGAACTTTTCAAAATAAAGTGAACATAAAATTGGCCGGACCGCCACGGCCCTTTTTAAATTTAAAACAAGAGTGCAAATTGAAAAATAAAGCATTTACATGAAGTTTTAAAAGTGAAATGTATAATAGAAAGAAATGGGTGTGTGGATGTGAGCGTCTTAATGCATTCTTTTGTTTTCCTTGCATTATTTTTGGCGGAGAATCGATTTGGACAGAAACAGGAATCAAGGATTTGACGCATTTGAGTGAAAAAATAAAAAAACATGATTCTTCACAAGTACACCTACAAAATGTAATGAGTTTGTCTGTGTTAGGCACGGTCGACATTCGTAATCAGCTAGATTCTGTGTATAGAAGCAATATTCAAAAGTATAATGAACAAGTTGATAAAAACAGGTATATTTTATCACGTCTTATCGATTGTGTCAAGTTTTGTGGTGCATTTGAGTTAGCTATGCGAGGTCACGATGAAACTATTGAGTCTAGTAATGCTGGGGTGTTTCGTGGATTAATAGACTTTGTATCAGAGTTGGATACGGTCATGAAGGAGCATCTCACGTCGTCTACAGTTTTCACAGGCACGTCAAAAACTATTCAGAACGATATTTTGGACTCAATTTTATGTGTATACCACAAAGAATTGTCCAATATTATAACAAAATGTGAATACGTAGCTGTTCAAGCTGATGAAACTACCAATGTATCGACGACTATGCAAATGGTAATGATTTTAAGATACGAAGAAAATTGACAGGTTCACGCCGCATTCCCATACTGCTGAAGGACTTAGTTCTGTTATTATAAGAGAATTACGGGAACTTCAAATAACTCCGCAACAATTAATAGCACAATGTTACGATGGCGCCGCTGTAATGAGTGGGAATGTTGGTGGAGTACAGGCTAAAGTAAAAACCGTCTATCCAAATGCTTCATTCGTTCATTGTTACGCCCACCAACTAAATTTAATAATAGAAAAAAGTGTAAGTCAAAACAAAACCGTACAGAAATTTTTTGCTAACCTTCAAGCTTTTCCAAAGTTTTTTCGAAGCGTACAGGTGTTTTGAAAACTATTGTATCAAAGAAGATTCCAGCTGCTCCGCAAACGAGATGGAACTTTAATTCGCGGACCGTTGCATCAGTACATAGCTACAGGGAGCCTTTAAAAGAATGCATGACCACCATTATAGAAACGGAAAATGATACCGATTCTATAAATCAGGCTGATATGCTTCAAAGGTATTTGAACGACAGTACTTTTTTTATATTGGCTTGATTTTTTTCAATCTATTCTGCCACATAGTGAAATTTTATTCAAACAAATGCAAAAAAGAAATATTGATTTGGTTCATATAAAAAACCGTATTAATGATTTTGAAATCAGTATACAAAATGCACGTAACACCATAGATCAACTTGAAGAACCGCCTCAAAAAAGGTTTAAATCGTCTAGCTCTGTTATAGCAAAAGAAGTGTGCGATATAATTATTACTCAAGTGGAAGACAGATTCAATTTTTGTAATCATTTGATAGCAGCCAAATTGCTTTACTGCGAGAACTTTACCACTTACCGTTCTACTTTTCCCGACAAAGATTTCACGATCACAGTTTCCACCTATGCAGCTTTGGACAAGTACAAGTTGAAAAACGAACTATCAGCAATATACAGTCGCGACGATTTCACCAACGCAAATATTGCAATTGCAATTTTACAGTTCTATAATAATGACCTGACTGAAACATTTTCAGAGTCAATGAAACTATTGCGAATTCTGTGCACTATACCAATGACTTCAGTAGAGAGCGAGCGATGTTTTTCGACACTGAAAAGAATCAAAACTTTTCTCCGAAATACCATGTCTCAGGATCGGCTAAATGCACTTTCTGTGCTTAGTATTGAAAAAAAATTTCATACAAACAATACCCAATTTTAATAAAAAGGTGATTGAACATTTCGCTTCAGAAAAATGTCGTCGTATTGATTTAATGTATAAAAAATAAACATATATTATGTCAATTTTTGTTTTGTTGCATTTTCTAATTTTAATATTTTAGTAAAGTGCACCACCAGTTCGATAACCCACCAGCCGCCACTGCTGGGGACGAAACCTGGGTTCACTTCCACCAACCAGAAATGAAGAGAGCGAGCAAGGAATGGCGCCATTACTCATCACCAAAACCAAAGAAGTTTCGAACAGAACCATCAGCAGGGAAGGTTATGCTGACTCTCTTTTGCGACAAAAAAGGCGTCATTTTGGAGCATTACATGCCTAGAGGGACCACTGTCACCAGTGCATCATATACAGATCTCCTAAAAAATAATCTTCGGCCTGCAATCAAATCAAAGCGACGTGGATTGCTGTCATCAGGTGTCCTTTTGCAACATGACAATGCAAGGCCCCACACTGCCTGTACAACAGTTGCAACAATCACAGACCTGCATTTTGAGTGTCTTCCTCATCCACCATACTCACCAGACCTTGCCCCAAGTGATTTCCATATGTTTGAACCACTCAAAGAAGCAATGGGAGGAAAGAAGTTCCGTTTTGATGAAGAGGTACGCCACGCGGTGCATGAGTGGTTGCGCGGACTACCAAAATAATTTTTTTCTAAAGGAGTTTATGCACTTTGTAAGCGCTGAAGGACTTGTATTGAGCGTGGGGGAGATTATGTTGAAAAGTGATACAGCGTTGTACCACTTCTGCACAATAAATAATTTTTTAAAAAATATTTAAGGTTTTCATTTGACTCACCCTCGTATATAACTGATCCACATCTTAGATGTCCTATCTTAACAGAGATCTATGAAAGAAGGATTACAAATATACTGATGCACGTACCTGAGAATTTGCTTCACGAAGTGCTGGATCAATCCAGTCCACACAGTCTGAAATAAGAGATTGGAGAGAAATTTTAATAATTGCCTTTAATTTTCATAGTTAACTACAAAATGAACTAAACCCACATGATATAAAATGTGGCCAATAAAATAGTAACTTCTTATTAAGACTCTCTTCCATCATGTATAAAACTCGTTCAATTCATACTTTATAATTACACTTTATTTTCAGCATTTTTCTATAGTACCACATTTCAAATTCTTCAATTTTCCTTAGCTCTGGTTTTCCTGAAGTCCATCCTTTACTACCAAAAAGTTCTGTGCTTCTTATATACAATACAACTAAGGTCTTCCTGATTTATAGATCAATATTTGACAATAAAAGCTTTCTTTCCAGGAAGAAGGTTCTATACACTATTGCTATTATGATCCTAACATCATTCCTACTTTGGTCATCAGTAGTAATTTTACTTCTGAACTAACAGACTATACTTGTTTCTACTACTTTAGCATGAGAATTACTTAAAGTGCAAAACTTGCAAAATTACATTTTCTCTCAGAAATATTTAATCCCAGGTAAATCTTTTAACACATAAAAATTACTTTTAAATTCTTGTTTATTTTGGTCCATAACACCACTTTTAAAATATAAGATATTGATCCAAGCTAATACTTATTATCGCCGTGTGTTTATCCATTATACTTTGAAATTATATACCTCCTTTCAATCTTTATTTAAAGATGAAACTTACAGCATTCTTCTTATTTTAAAATTCTCTATCTTTTAGTTAATGAACTCTTATTAACATTTCCTTAATTCAGAATTGTATTTTGGAGCATCAGTACTGTTACTGACTACTAAGATCACCTTCTGTTTATGGAAATGTCTAGATAGCATTCTCATATTACGATTTCATTATTCTCTACATTTTTTCTTTAAGTACATCCAAACTTTCTCATTTTGCTCTTATTAACTAGTTTTATTAAATTTTAAGTTCTGACTTCAATTCAATTTTTCTTTAAATCCTAATATCTTCATTTACAATTTATCTTAACTGCTGAAACTTAGTATTTAGGTTCCAATTAATGCAGAGAACATTATGTGCCAACTATTTTTCCATTATTTATTCGAATTAAAGCCCTTTTATTGCGTTTTCATTATATTAGTGTTTGACATTGTCTATGACTCCATCTGTTTCTTTTTGCCTTAGTAATTTAATTTACCAATTTCCTTCTACTAACAAATTTTGTCTCTAGAGAAATCTTATATAAAAATTATTTTACTTGTACTTAGACTGGGTGGAAGTGTTATCTTGAACATCTTAATTTTCCTGTAACACGTGATACCAAGAGAAACTTAACCCATTAGTGGGTCCATCCTAGAACTTACTTACTGTTGGCTGAGATTGAAGAATTTCCAGTTGGCAGCTGTAAAGATAGGAACGAAAAAACAGAGACTTAGCATTACTTAGTTATAATGACATAGGTAGCTTCTTCGCATGATCTCTAGAAATCTGGTTAAGTGGATTTATTATAAAAACAGATGCAAGGCATTCATTACAAAAATTGTAACACAGGTAGGATGTTTTTCCACTAGTGAAGTAGTGGATCATTAGATACAAAGCAGTAGTGATTGCTTCCGGAGCCAGCCGAAATGAAAATGGTGGAATTTTCTTAAAATGACAGTTATGGCTTTATAACAGGACTGCCCTATATAAATTCACATCATGGACTGCCAAGGAGCATCCCTGAATCTGGAAGTGAAGAACGGGCATTTCCTATTGGCAGAGAATCACACCATTGTGACATTCACATCACCTGTAAGATGCATGCGGTTCCCACAGTAGGACTGCAGTGCTAAGCAACCTTGGAGGTTGGCATCAGGTATAGTGGTGTGGCATTATGCCGGTTCGCCAGGCAAACTGTCTTTCTAAAGGCTAAAATTTCATACAAAAATGAATACCTTCCCACTTAGCAGAAGATTTTGCAATAATCTAGCAATCACAAAATCTCCGGTGTATTACGAGAAACATAAGGTTACCTAAAATTTACAAAAATCTACCACACTGGCATTTAACTTCCGATTCTAACAGGCTACCAAGTACATTTCACCTGAGATGTGAGTTTGCCATTTACTTCTGCTACTTTGGGGGGTGTATAATTGTATTGGTTATACAGATCTGATTAAAATACTCCTGGCACTCTCACCATATTTTTAAAATGTTTACAAATACAGAATATATTTATGAAACTACAAAGATTATACTACATATGGAATGACAAAATGTTTAGATGTGGTTTCCAATTGTCCTTGTTTTCGTAAAATTGATGGATTTATTATGGCCTTGGGGCTTAGATTAAGAAGCTGGTTACAGCTAGTGTAATATTCCAACTTAGTTTAATTCTCTGAAATAGTCCTCGTAGACTGTAGTTTAACATGTCTGTTTACAGCTATTAAAAGTTCACAGTTAACTGTGCAAAGTTTTCACTTGAAAAATTGGTAGTGTTTGGTTTTTTTTTTTATTTTGAAGTATAACAATGAATTTCATATAATCAAATGAGCTGTTACACTAGATATACACTTAACACAATTAGTGTACATAATACATAATACATAGTACATAATACATCAAAAAATTACAATTATATTGATATACAGATTCTAGTTTTAAAAATATGGAATTACTTTTTTTATTTTATTATTATTATTTTTTAAGAAGTTAGTGCATATATACATTATGTATGAAGTATGGTGCCTGAATGAAATGTTAGCTATATCTTACGATATCACAAGTCGTAAATCTGATTTCTGCATTGGCTGCTAAGAATATAGTATAAACTGTTGATGGCATTCCTTTGTTTTTTCTTTATAAGGTTTTTATCTTTGGATAGTATAATCAATGTATTGGACTATATATGGGATGCATTTTGTTTGCCGGACATATGGCTTTGAGTTGCTAAAGTCTGAAAGCTGGCCATGCAGCTCATTTATCTGTAAACTCAGGCAACGATAACTGGGACCCTCCTGCACCGTATGTATTAGTCTTGGCTATCTCCATATGAGTGTCACTTGAGCCAGTGGCCATTTAAGCCCTTTGTTCTTATCTCTGACGCATAGGAGGTGTGTCTATGAACACATTCTACTGTTGACAAACAGTGCTTGTGGCTATGTTCACCTGTAACCTGTGCTAATCATCAGATTGGAATCCCGTTTTTACTATTTTTTTGGCTTGAACATTACTAGAAAGCTATGCTCAGTGTATAAAAGACTGGAAATGATAAATTATATGGTTTCAAGTGGTTAGCGTGTAGTTATCCTCATTTATAATGACCTTTTTGTATAACTACATTCGGCACGTCCAGTTCCAATATTTTGTATGGCTCAATGGAAAACAGTGTCCCTGTCATATAGATTCATCTTTAGAGGAATGCAATCTCCAACTTCAAATTCAATTGTGTGTTGTGCCCTGTCACAATATTTTTTATTCTTCTGTATCGTCTCAATGTTGATTTCGCTCGTTCACTGGTGTAAGTAAGCTTTGTAGCTTAGCTTTCAGCTCTGTGGTGTAGACCTCATTTGAGTACATAACCTCAGCAATATACCTGGAATGTTAGGTACATATCCAAAGAACAGTTCAAAAAGTGAGAAACGTGTAGCAGAGTGAACTTTCGTATTTATTACGAAGATTGGAATGGGATCTAGGAATCCCAGTTTAATTGATTGTTATCTACGTAGTGTCTTACGTTTTATGTGATTGTATGATGGCTTCTTTTGAGGCTAACATTGATTTGATGAAAATATTCTGTTGTTTGAACTTTCTCAATCTTTAATAACTTACAAACTTGCTGGAAGGTGTCAATACTGAATACACCATAGGTGTCAAACTCAATTTTGCAGAGGGCCGTATATTAAATTTAGAATGTGTAGGCGGGCCAGAGTCAATTACAAAAAATTATAACATTTATTTAATTGTATAGTATATAATATACGACTGTTAAAAATCATATCAAAGTTATAAAAGAGGGTATTTATTTAGAGCTCGTGGATCCAGATACGTGATTTCTCTTGTTTTTGGCAAGCTCACTGATGTCGGGTATCATATTTGTTGTAATTATTTTACGAATTGATTGGAGACGTTCATTCGTAAGTCTTGTGCGATGTTGGTTCTTATTTATTTTCATGACAGAAAACATCTGCTCACATGAATAGGTGTTACCAAACATGCTCAGAATGCGTGCTGCATGTTTTTTTAATTCCGAGTAGTTATCCAAACTCTTGAAATATTGTGTTAACCTTTTTAAATTTTTCTTTCAAAATACTGTCCGATTGAAGATCTATCAACTTCATTTGCAAATGAACTGGTGCCTCTTCAAAATTGAATGGATTGTTGAAAATTGGGAATTCCATTTCATTCATTTTGTGGAAGTCTTCAAAACAATTGTTGAAATCCATGATCAGATTTTGCAGAAGTTGAGAATATTTATCCATTTTTTTTTTTTTATTCACTGTTCCAAATGATTTTAAATGAGGGAAATGATCCAAAGTTTGATTTTTTACCTGATTTTACCACAGCCTCAACTTTGTTTCAAATGCTTGAATACATGAATACATTTGAGTGAAAATCAGATGTTTACCCTGTAACTTTACATTCAGATCAGTTAAGTGTTTATTCATTTCTACCAAAATGGCACAATCAACCCACTAGTCATTGTCATAATCAATTGGGTTGCCTTTTTCTAAAGTGAAAGCTTGAAAAGGATGACGTAATGCAAAAAATCTTTCTAAAACTACTCCTTGACTGAGCCAACGAACATTGGTGAAATAAGGGACATCACAAAACTTTTCGTCCAAATCTTGTAAAAACTGCCTGAACTGTCGGTGATTTAGTACTGTGCTCCTTATAAAATTTACCATTTTAATTATAGGTTGCATGAAATGGTCCATTTTAAAATGTTTGGATGCCAATGATTCCTGATGAATTATACAGTGAAATCCCACAAAATTCCCTGATGTTTTCTGTTTTAATTTAGTTACAACGCCCGAATGTTTGGCAGCCATGGCAGGAGCGCCATCTGTAGTTGTGCTGCGAAGTATATTCCAGTTGAGTTCATATTCTGCTATCAAATGCTCAATTGCAGAATAAATATCATTTGCTGTTGTAGTACCTGTCAATGGAATGCACTTTAATAGTTCTTCAGTTATTTCAAAGTTACTATTAATACCTCGTATAAAAACAGCAAGTTGAACTGTAACAACAGTATCAGTGTTCCCGTCAACAGCCAGTGAAAAGTTTGTAAATTCCTTAATTTTTTCCTTCAATTGAAGAACCATATTTTGAGATAAATCATTTATTCTTGAAGCAACAGTGTTTCACGACAGCGAAATATTTTGTATTATTGACTTTTCAGATGGAAATGAAACATCGCCAACTTTCAACATACAGTCTTTAATAAAATCACCATCTGTGAAAGGTTTTGATCTCTTCGCGATTTCTAATGCAATAATAAAACTTGATTTCAGGGTATCTTTGCTCTCAGTATTAGCTTTAGTAAACATCAATTGTTGACTTTGAAGTTTAGATTTTAAAGATGACAATGTGTCTATTCTCATTTTTTCAGTGTAACAATTGAATTTTGATTTATGATTTGTATCATAGTGTCTCTTCAAGTTAAACTCCTTACAAACAGCAACTGTTTGACTGCAAATCAAACACAGTGGTTTACCTTTCCATTCTATGAAAAAATATGCAATCCCATTTAGACTGAAAAACTCTGCACTCAACTTTACGTTTTTCCGACGTTATGCCAAAATCGTAACAATTATGGAACTCGATACAACAATTATGGATATCGCACGCGCACGGCACAAACAAATGCACAATACCTTCACAATTGACTCGACTGACTCACATCGTGCCGACGCACTCCTTTTATATCGATAAGGAAGGTTCTAGTCTAGACTTGAAGCATGTGGAAGATTCCGCTCGTTGCTAAGAGATGGCGTTACTGTCTATCTCTCTCACTTGTCTAGGCACGCACTGCCCTTGAAATTACTTATAAATGTAGTGTGTGCATTTTAAAACTTCCGTAGAGGAATCGAGTGAAGTCTAAAAGCTCTAAAAAACATGATTCTTCTTTCTGTGTCACATTGCGATTGCGGGCTGTATTGATAGCGCCCGGGGTCCGTATCTTTGACATCACTGGAATACACTATACAAATCTGAGAAAATTTCCGATGTTACACCATATCTTAGTATGATTTCCTCAACAAGAGTTTTGGCAACAATGGTTGCATCCTGTTTAGGGAATGGAATAAATAAACTGTCTTAGAAGGTTAGGTTAGGTTAGTATGTATCAATTCCTTACACGTGTGAACAGAAATGGTCCTACGATATCATCTGCAAATCTTTCAAAGATCTGCTCTGGCTTCCTAGTCAACACAAGTAGCATGTAGACGCCAGGCTGTGTTAGCTTATTCTGCTGGCAGCTGTGACATTTCCTAATATAATCACTGATAACCTAGTCCATACCTTTCCACTGTATATATCGTTTAACTTTCTCTATCACTTTATTTATGCCCATTGTCCATCCATGGGAGAGTCATGAAATTATCACAGAATAGCTTATTTTTCTGCTTCATCTAGTACCAAATTCGGCTTCAGTAATTTGTGTTTGTGCGTCAAATGTTTGTGTTGGAGTGGATGTATTGCAGGTATCTCCTGAGGTGTACATGTTTTCACTAGCATTATTATTGATGGTGCAAATATTGGGAACTGAATGAATTTCTCTAATTCTACTAAGAGAATCACAATTAGAATTCATTCTTCCACTTTTGAAAACTATCTCGAAATCATACTTAGAAAGTTACAATCAGAATTTCAGCAGTCTGGAGGATTAATCCATTACATTAAAAATCTATAAGAGTGGCTTATGTTCTGTGATTATTTTAAAATAATATATACGTATGAAACAATTTGACTGACCACGACCAGCAAGATATTCCTCTTCACTTACACTGTAGTTCTGTTCTGCTGTGTTCAACGTTCTTGAGGCATAGGCTATTGAGTTATCCTTTTCTATCTTCCCCTTGCGAAAAAATCGCACTGAGACTTTCTCCACTTGCATCAACAGTGATTGAAAATTCTTCATCAAATGTTAAATATTGTAATAGTGAAGGTATAATTAACTTTTCGTTAAGAGTTTGGAATGCTTGCTCAGCTTTCCAATTCCATTCCAATTTGGTGCCTTTCCTTAGAAGGTCATACAATGGCTTTGCAATTTCACTGTAATTTTGAATGAACCTACGATAATGACTGGTGAGTCCTAGAAATGTTTTGAATTTAGTGGTTTCAGGCTGAGGGCAATTTTAACCTTATCAGTTTTATAGGATCTGTCGTCCCTCTTTCACTCGTTATTCTATGCCCATGTTAGATAGTTTCATTATGAAGGAACTTAAGTTTAGAGGGCTGGAGTTTCAAATTATGTTTTCGGAGCCAGGAAAAGACTTCCACTAAGCTATCCTGATCTACTGCCAAACTACTAACAAAAATTAACAGGTCATTGACGTAAAATCTGTAACGAGACTGCTGTGTCAGGCTGGTACAACTTTATAAATAGCAACAATAATTAACATTGATAGGAAGGCTGGAATTTTTCTCGAAAGTATTTTCGCTTTAAGTCTTGGAGGTAGCCACCTGTAACGGTGAATCGAGACCCTTTCACGCCTGAGCTGGGGTAGCAACATGTTTCTCAACTGCGAGGGAAAGCCCATTTATCTGTAGCAGATATTGCCGAACTGACCCTTATCCGGTCAAGTGGATAATTCGGCTGGACCATCTATTGTGCCGCACGCTAGTGGAAAATTTGGGTGGCCGAAAAAAAACTCGGAGAAGTTCGGATATTCTTGGGGTGAGGGAGTTGTGGTAGCTCCACGTGTGAATGATGTGGCTGTGAACTCCCAATGAACGGGCATGTTACAAAATAATAAGGAGCTGTTTGGTGTGTTCTGGGTCGACATCTCCTACGGGCCCACGGATTGGTTTTCGATGAGGTTGGAAGGGATTCCAATCCAACATCGTGAGAGAAGAGGGTCTTCTGGTGGTGTCGGGGGGACAGACGGGTCACGTCATCGCCGAGTCTACGATTACGAGGAGACTTAGAGCTGGACAGCTTAAGCCACTTCTGGCTTGCTTGCGATACCTGTGGCGGTTGCCTGAAGAAAGTGTGTGTGTTACCACCATTGGTGCCACAGCTGCTGAATAAACGGTAAAGACCATCAGCCATTAAAAAGAACTGTGTTACGCATTCCTCGACCCGTGAACACCCTTGAGCATAACTCTCCGACAGTTTTTCTGAGCGTATTATTAGCTGTGAGCAATCTGATTTCATATGGGAAGACTGTTATAAATTCCTATCAACCAGGAAATATTATTTTATTCAAGTTCAAGACTTAATGGCGCCCTCCTTGATTTCATTTTTTGTATAAGCTTGTATTTGTGAACAGCTTTATAAATTTCACATGGATATGTTATTGTTTGCTAAGAATTAATGCCTTATGCCACATATCGTAAGACTCGGTGTTGATTTTTTGTTTGAACATTGGATTTTCATGTTTTAAATTAATTGTAAAGTTCACCGACGTCTGTTGGCATTCAATGTTTGATTTGAATAAATCTGTCAGGTTATGAGTTTACATTAGTAATGCAAGATAGAATATCACTTTGCACCCTCATCCTATTTGATAAAATCAAATAAATAAAACTATTAAATTATTGAGATCAACAAAAAATCATTAATATTAAAATTAATAAAATGGTAAAAGGAATGCTATAGGTACAATTATCCAGCGAACCCCCTCCTACTACCACAAACCGTGCCTTCTCCCCTTCAATCCCTGAGAGCACAATATTCACAGGCCTCTGGAATGTGGATGGAGAAGTGGAAAGGCCCATTGGCATACATAAAAACTAATATTTTCCGTTGTCAGTGTTAACGGCTGTCAAGGGCCAATCCTTCTTATCAATTAGTACTTGGTGATAACCTCTTGCCAAGTATGGTTGTGTTTCCAACGCTGTGTAATAGAATTCTACTTTGTTCAGAACTTGGTATGCAGGAAGTCAGTGGTAGTTGTCACAGTATTGCTTTAATTACCTGTGTTCAGAAGACATGAGAAAGATGATTTACTATTGCCCCCTCTAGTGTTTTGAATGTCAAGCTCTCATAAGCAGCAGGTTTCAGGAAGTTCTTATCTGCCTTGGAAAACCTGCTCCTGCTGGGGTGATAATAGAGGACACGTTCTTTTGCAGTCAACAACTTGTCAACATTTTATTTGATGTAGAAAGGGCCTATGATCTTATACAACCATCATGGAATTTTAAGACCGCTGTTCAATTGGATTTGTAGAGCTAATAGGCCCATTTTTACAATAATTTCTATCACATAATTTCAGGAAATTAGTTGGTTTTGAACTAATGGATCTTTTCATTCAGGAAAATGATGTTGCTCCAATATGAATTAAGATCCTGTAATTATTAATGGTATATAAACTACACAATATTTTAAATACCACAACCTGTTGGCAGATCGTGATGCTGCTTTTATTTTTAGTTCCACAATCTTTAAACAGAACTGATTGTCTATAGGAATATTACACACATATCTGACACTCAAATGCCTTTATAAAACACCTAGTTAAAAAAGTTTTTGTTTATTAGGTCCATCCATTATTGTTTTTAGTGGCAAATTGCTCTTGCAGTGTATAATTTGATAACATATTTTCTTTGATAACTGGCCAGTTCGAGTTACAGGTGTAGGTAACAAAAAGATCTGGCATAGCATAATTTCAAATGTAAGATCCTTGTGTCTTGGTTCAATTAATGTAAACAATGTGTTCCTGCTGTGAATTAAATTCCTGTATGAAGCAGAAAAGCAAATATATGTGGCATTTATAAGAAACAAACAAAGGTTGCAATACTGGCTTTGAAGGAGATTCTTGGTGACTGCTGCCAGGAGCAGTATTTGAATTGGTAACTACAATTCCGAAAGAGATTTGGGATAAAAAGTTGGCATTAAGGAGAACGCAGGTTAGAATCTCTGTCCAGACATTCTGATTTCAGTTTTCTGTAGTTTCTCAAAATCACTCTAGGCAAATGCCATTATTATTCCATCAAAAGGCTATAGCTTCCTATTCCGTGACCCCAATCCTCTCCTGCCTCTCTTCATCAATACATGAAGCTTGGAGTGAAAGAAAAAAAGGTCTACAACATATCCTAACGCTGTAACAAATTTTATATGTTATATAAATTCTATGTTGGCCAACAAACATTTATCCATCCAAACTTTCACATTTATTGTATATGTAGTCTTAACAAGTCATCCTGTACTAGGAAAACAACCTCTTGATAGAGTTGTAGGGCGATGGAACTAACATACTGAGGACTCCTAATTTGCCTTTTTATCTACTGAGATTTTCTCGCTTAGCTGAGAAGTACTAGTTCTAAGACCTGAGCCTTATTTTTCAACTTCTCTTAGTTACACTCAAATAGAGAACATTGCCAAGGAAAACTAAACAGCATACACACTTTTTGTCCCCTACCAATTTTCCTGACTATTGTTTACTCATATCTTCTACTGCTCCCACAGGAAATACCATTTCCTAAACTTGACAACTTTAAAAATAATATTTTCTCCACTCTGACTTGCATCAAGTCCACATCATGTTGAGGCTTTGTCAATGGTTTGTTTGTTGTCGTAAAAACACTAAATGTTTTGTTTCTGTTAAGTGATGATCCCTTACTCTTTTCATGTTTAATTTTGTTAACAATCATTACTAACACATTTATAAAACATCACTTTTAAGTCCGTCATTTCTTTAAAAAAATAATTATGTTCATGGATTAGAGAGAAAACTGCTGGTAGAAACAGCCACTTGTCTGTTCCAAAATATTTTGAAGAGAGAAAATAATCATTTAATTTTTTGAGAGTTGTGTGTTCAAAATATCTCTGTCTCCTTCTTCCTAGGCTAACTTTTCCCTCGTAATCTCACCAAAACATTGGAATGGTAATGCTAAGATCTGGCATTTGGGTGGTTCCAATCTCTCTTTGGCCAGCCGACATTTGGTATTCCATGTTTTTCAAAAATCACTCCAGGCAAATGCTGGCATGTTTCCTCTCGAGCCCTCCTCCAATGTTTGCCCACACTTCTAATCAAATATCCACCTCTCCCACAAGTCATGCATTCCATTTGAACAGAAGAGACTACTGCATTTGAACAATTCCTCTTATATGAAGTCACCTACTGATTGCCTATGGCCTCCTAAAAGGAGGTCAGAAGAGCAAGGAGGGGTCCAGGGCACCCTATTGCCCTTGTAGTTGGAAACGGCTCATAAAGGTGAATCAATCTGAAATGATCAATGGGCATGGTGGATTAGAAGGAAATAGGAAGCTACTGCATTAACGGCTCAAAGTGTATCCCAGGGATATGTAATCCTTTAAAATCAGATATAGATTGATGGCTTGATGGGTAAAATATATTCGAGGTAAAATGATTCCCAAATAGGATCACCGCATGGGGACTGCTCAGGGAGGTGTCATCAGAATGGATAGAAACATTGATGATGGAATGTTAGCAGTCTATTTTTTTTTATCTGCTTAACGTCTCTCTAACATCGAGATCTTTATAGGCGGGAAAGGATGGGGGGCAAGGAATGGGAAGGAATTCGGCCATGGCCTTTTGAAGGAAGCATCCCGGAATTTGCCTGGAGTGATTTGGGAAACCATGGAAAACCCAAATCTGGATGCCCGGACGGGGATTCGAACCGCCATCCTCCCGAATGCGAGGCCAGAACGCTAGCCGTTACACCACCACGTACAGTGTTTGCAGTCTAAATAAGGTAAATATATTAGGAAACTTAAAAAGGGAGACAGATGAATGATGATAGATGACACTGAGATTAGTGAGATTAAGTGGAATGACACACAGGTTTTCTGGTCTGATGAACACAAGATAATTTGAATACAAGTAGTCGGTGAAGTTACTGGTGTAGGATTTAAAATAAACAAGAGAATAGGGAAATGGGTTATAATAAACAGTTTAGTGACCGTATTCTTTTGACCAGGGCAGAAACTAAGGCGGCACCAACCATGTTAATACAAATGTATATGTCAAAGTCACAGAAAGATGATGAATCAATACAGAAAATGTAAATGAATTTTTGAATACAGTATTTAGTATGTTAGCTTTATCGCGGCTTTCATTAACCTCTGACCCTTCATGAACTAGTGCTGGAATATTGCTGTTGGTACAACTGACTTTTCGAACATATGACCAAAATTTCTTTGGGTTTTCTGCGAGACTCTTAGAGAGAGTGTTTGAATGAAAATCGTTGAAGGCCTCACGCATCACATTCTTCACATGTCCTCTTAACTCAGCCAAGGTTTCTAAATCGCTGCGAGACCTCTTCCATCTGTAACATGCGTGTATCCTCCTTTGTTTTATGAGTAATCTTTTGACTTTGCATGTGTACCACGGTGGATCATTCTCCCCATTTATTTTCCACTTCGGTATATGTACTTCCATACCTATATGTATAAATCGATGCCACATCTCTTCAAAGGTGTCCTTTGTTAACTTAAAGTTATGGTAATTATTGCTCAGGTAGGTTCTAAAACACTTCTTTGAGGCCTTACTGAATCTGTATACAATCCGTCCATTTCCCCTTTTTCACTTGGTCATTAATTTTATAGTCGCAATTACTGCTTTGTGATTGCTTATTCCAGTGGTCGTTGAAATGTCGGTGAATAATTCTGGCCTGTTAGCGAGGGAAACTAATGGTGGGGGAATACAATGGGGAGCCTTGGCAACCAGATGCAACAACCATTGTGAGCAGAGTGTCGAGGAAGGTCACTTGTTGTGTGAGACACCGTGTTGGTGCTTTGTTATAAAGCAAAATGCCTTGGTTGATTGAGCAACGGTATGCCATTAAATTTTGTGTCAGGCTCAAGAAATCGGGGACAGAGACTCTGGAAATGTTAAGAATTGCATATAGAGATGAATTCATAACAAGATACCAGGTATTTGTCCGGCATGAGGTCTTTAAGGATAAAAGAGACTGCCAACAACAACTAAAACATAGGACAATGTTGAAAGGGAAAGATGAACGTTTGAGTGTGGGAGTGTTTGCCGATGTGTTAAATTTGCCAAAAACGTAAATTCATGAGGTTGTGAGGGACGATTCTGGAATGCTGAAAATTTGCACCAAGTTAGTGCCCAAAATCCTCACCTATGCCAACATAGAATCAAGACAGACAATTGCACATGACCTGTTGAATCGTGTGGAAGCTGAACCAAGTTTCTTAAAGGCTGTCATCACTGGGGACGAAACATTGGTTTTCTAGTACGATCCAGAGACCAAACAGCACAGCGCAGAGTGGCACACACTGCAGTCTCAGTGTTCAAAAAAGGCTTGGATGAGCAAATCAAAAATGGTGCTCACTGTGTTTCATGATACCAAAGCAATTGTTCACAGGGAGTTCATGCCAACAGGGACAATGGTCAACTCCACATTTTATGTTGAATTCCTTGAAAGTCTTCTCAAATGCTTTGCCTGCACTCATCTGGAAATTGCTAATGACTGGATCCTGTACGATGACAATGTGTCCAGTCTCAAGGCGAATATTGTGCAGGACTTTTTGACAAAAAAAAAATCAAAGATCCTTCCACAACCTCCATACAGTCCTGATGTGCCCCACTGTGATTTTTTCCTGTTCCCTCTCCTCAAGAGGGACATCAAGGGATGTCAGTTTGCGTCCATCGAAACTGTTCAAGATGCTTTAACAAGAACTCTGAAAGGAATCTCGGAACAGGAGTTCCAGGACACATATGTTCAATTGCAGAACCATTGGAAATGCTGTGTTGATGTACAAGGATTTTACTTTAAGTAGTATTAATCATACTTTGCAATATTTTCATTAAATTGAGTTCTGCAGCTTTAGTCTATGTGCGAACGAAGACTTTCCCGGCGTGTCGATGCAATGAACTCTTCACAGGTTTGCTGCCAGATAGCGTTTGTGAACGACGAGCTTTCGGCGACCAACTCCGTCACCATCTTCGGGTCTGATGTTAGCGCTGCGGCGACCAGAGCTGCAGTGGCAAGCCTGGCCCCGCAGTGACCTTATATAGGCTAGCTCCCCTCCTCTTCCTCCCCGCCGCCGCGCTCCGAGGTCCACGCCGCCACCGGCTCCATATTGCGCCCGCAACGCTGGGTGGCCTCTCCCGACTTTCTGTTGAAAGGACGTTGTCTTAGCAAAGACCAGGCTGGCTTCCAGGCATCGCTAAGCCATATCCCCGAGTCTCTATTAAATAGGTCATTGTTCAGCCGTATTTCAATGGCTTCCCTAATGACCGAGTCCCAGTAGGAAGTACACTTCGCTAACACTTTTACTTGGCCAAAATCTATTTTGTGGCCGTTTTCGACTGCATGTTGTGCGACCGCAGATTTTTCTATCTGGAAGAGCCGGATGTTGCGCTCGTGTTCGGCCATGCGAGCCTCAATGGTGCGGATAGTCTGACCAATGTACGACTTGCCACACTGGCAAGGTATTTTGTAGATCCCCGACGTTTTCAACCCCATATCATCCTTCACAGGTCGGTGCCAATCACGAATTTTGCCATCTGGAGCTTGCTGCCACACTGTCTCCAACATCGTGGGATTGGGTTGATGCGGCTACATCAGCACAAGGGTGCCTGGAGTATGAAAGAACGGCCACCAGACAAGGGGCCAAATTTGACCGTCTGTCCCACGCACAGCGTCCAAAAGAAGAACTGAACTCCAAACGCACTGTGGTCAACCTCACGGGAATACAGCTTGAGGAAGCCACGGAAACGGTCTTATCCAAAAGCCTGAACTTCGCCCTAGTGCCAGGGGCGGTTCCCGTTAAGGACATCATCTGTGCCGTCAAGCAAGTTGCACGCAGGTTACCGGAAGACACGGCAGAAGAGATTCGAAGGGAGACCTGCAGAGTTCTGGAAAGGGCCAAGCCTCCCAAGTCCAACATTACGAAATCTTCTGGATGACACCGCGTATGATGACGAGGATCCAACTTCAAGGATCGAGAGGAAGACGACGGCTCTCTTGAAAAGAGCTGGATTTGCTCCCGACGTCACCAAAAGTCTTCGTCCTCGCGCCGCTAGACCCCCCAGACTCTATGGCCTCCTCAAGATCCACAAGGAAGATGTACCGCTGCGCCCGATAGTAAGTGCTATTAGAGGTCCCACATACAGTGTGGCCAAGCACCTGACGGGCATGCTTAGAACGTTTGTAGGAAACAGCCCTCATCATGTGAAGAACTCGGCCCAATTTGTCAAGATTCTCCAAACGATGCGGCTCTCCGACAATGACATCATGGTCAGCTTTGACGTTGTCTCGTTATTCACCAGGGTTCCTTTAAGAGACACTTTACATCTGCTACGCCGCATTTTTGAACCTAACATCGTAGACCTCTTAGAGCTGTTGCTAACTTCCACCTATTTCTCCTATGGTGGGAAATTCTATGAACAGACCGACGGTGTAGCCATGGGGTCACCCTTATCACCTGTGGTGACAGACCTGTTCATGGAGGAGTTTGAGAAAAAGGCGATTGAAGAGTCCATCCTCAAGCCGAGATGCTTCTTCCGCTATGTGGACGACTCGTTCGTGATCTGGCAACATGGTATTCAAAGTCTATACGAATTCCTGGACCACCTCAACGGGATTCATCCCAACATCCAGTTCACTATGGAACTAGAGGAGAATGGAAGCCTGCCTTTTCTCGACATTCTTGTCAGACGGAGACCGGACGGAACCCTCGCGCACGGTGTATACCGAAAACCGACACACACCGACCGCTACCTACACGCCAGCAGTTTCCACCATCCAGCACAGCGGAATACCGTGCTCCATACGTTGGTACACAGAGCGAGGGAAATCTCCGATGCCGACAGTTTGCCGGCAGAACTTGAACATCTCTGCCTGACCTTCAAGAAAAACGGTTATCCTGACCGTTTGATAGAACGGGCCCTTCGGGGTAGGCCGAAAAAACGTCCGGTAGAGCCAGAAAGCAAGCCCAAGGCGTTGGCCTTCATCCCCTATTCGGGCAGCACCTCCGGCAAGATAGGCAGGATACTGGCCAGATACGGAATAAAGTCCATATTCAGTCCTCCTGCCAAAATTCGTGATTGGCTCCGACCTGTGGAGGATGATATGGGGTTGAAAACGCCGGGGATCTACAAAATACCTTGCCAGTGTGGCAAGTCGTACATTGGTCAGACTATCCGCACCATTGAGGCTCGCATGGCCGAACACGAGCGCAACATCCGGCTCTTCCAGATAGAAAAATCTGCGGTCGCACAACATGCAGTCGAAAACGGCCACAAAATAGATTTTGGCCAAGTAAAAGTGTTAGCGAAGTGTACTTCCTACTGGGACTCGGTCATTAGGGAAGCCATTGAAATACGGCTGAACAATGACCTATTTAATAGAGACTCGGGGATATGGCTTAGCGATGCCTGGAAGCCAGCCTGGTCTTTGCTAAGACAACGTCCTTTCAACAGAAAGTCGGGAGAGGCCACCCAGCGTTGCGGGCGCAATATGGAGCCGGTGGCGGCGTGGACCTCGGAGCGCGGCGGCGGGGAGGAAGAGGAGGGGAGCTAGCCTATATAAGGTCACTGCGGGGCCAGGCTTGCCACTGCAGCTCTGGTTGCCGCAGCGCTAACATCAGACCCGAAGATGGCGACGGAGTTGGTCGCCGAAAGCTCGTCGTTCACAAACGCTATCCGGCAGCAAACCTGTGAAGAGTTCATTGCAGCTTTAGTCTAGTTTAATTCAGGACAGACCTCATACATTGGCTAAACTGGTTTTGAGTTTCATTCTTCCACATCTCTTTAATACCCATTCCACTTTGTTTTACTTGAAAAAAAGGACAAGTCGTTCCACCAATTCAGAACTCCCTCAAGTTCCATTATAATTTTCTTCATTCTAGAAGTTATGTTCCAGCTTATCCAAGAGCATTTGCTGACATTTATGCAACATTATTAACAGATAATACGTAACAACGAAATGATGGGAATTCTTGGAAGGCAGGACCAATGTTCATGACAAACACAGGAGTGGTAAGACATTTGTGATGACTGATGAACTTGCTCTAAGCACTACAGAAACAACTGACTATTTCATTGTATTTAAAATATAAATTAATTTGTTGTCATACACCTAGATCACTAAATAATTATATAATCTTTTGTGAAAAATTAACTGAACAAAATCTTCACGAGTTTATAACCGCATCAAAATTGCATTTTCTGTTACTTTGCACAATCAAGTAGTATTAAAATGCGCAGATGAAATATGATGAATAGTGAAGTTAGTGGTTTGTAAAAAGATGAAAGAATAACCACCTTATTTGTATCAATTGTTTATTTGTTTAGTGTAATAGCTACATGACAAAATATTTACAACATGTTACAAAACATTTAGGAAAAACTTTTGTATGCGTGAAACATATGTAGGACAAACTGTCACTGTCCTTAACAGGATACAACTGAACAAAATACACTCATTTCTGTGATATGTGTTGCTGCGATCATGGCCCAAGATAAAATTTCATCAATAAAATGTTAACATAGAACTGAGTTTTGACTAGGCTGTGAACTCATTTGCACGACCTTCATAATTACTACTTTTGCTCAGTAATGGTCAAATTACAAAAAAAAAAAAAAAAAAAAAAAAAAAAATTTCTTCCCTAATTTGTGACGTTACATAAGTGGAGACCTAAATGTCTAAAATGATACGTCATTTATCAACTTTGATTAGGTATCAAAAGAGATAAAAGCTCGTAACAAAGCAAAAACAAAAAGATTGATACTTTTGCCCTCTAATTCATTTCTTAAAATAGGACATGACCACAGCGGAGACCTTAATTTTTAAAATGATGTCTCATTTATCAGTTTCAGTTAGTTAAGGAGAGGGTTAATAGCTTAGGACAAATAAACCAACACTATTTAGAAATCAAATAAACGACTTTCAATGTCAAGTCCACTGCTTAACATTATCTAAATTTTTACCTCTTAGGATGCTAATTTATATCCAGCTGGTAGCAAGGCGAGGAAGGCACACTGAACACATCAGACATTTTAAACTTAGACAAACAGAAAAATTTGGAATGATTAAATATACAACTGACAATGGACAATAACTATTCCACAACCTTAAGACTGGATGTTTTATGGGCATTGTATATAGATAACATTATTTTTAATAACCAGCTGAGTGAGACCATTGGTGAAACATGACATCACTCAATAATGGCGGCAGAGACTACGACTGCCAAAGCCCCACGTTAAATCAATGGACTTGCAACTGTTTTGTGAAAATTGCAACAGTCTGAAAGAATGGACTGAACTGCTCCAAAATCGGACAATGTCTAGAACAATGCAACCTTAATAAATGATTAAGATTGCAGGGAGATGATGCGCATGTAGGCCCGGCTGTACTCACTTTTATGTGTCAAACAGGTCAGTGTTACAGCACACTGTCAGTGCAAGCTGTCAAATGAAATGGAAATATGCAAGCCAATTACCAGATGAATCGTCAACAACAATGGATGCAATATCACCATTTGAGTGAGTTTGAACTTGGCAGATGATTGGTATATGACTATATGTGAAACAGCTTTTGTCATAGCATGACACTATGGCTCATACTGGGCATGCTGCTATGACTGATGCGTGTGTGGAACCACATGTCATATTTCAGCAGGACAATGCCCAGCCACACATGGTGACGAATTTGAAAACCTTCTTCAAAGAATGATGGGTACAACTGCTTTCTGGCTCACATGTTTGCCTCACATGTCACCTGTGGAACATATTCTGGGATATGGTAGGTCAGCAAATTGTTTTTTTTTTTTTTTTTCCTGGTCTTCCTGCAACCAGTGTCAGTGGTTTTGGGCAGTTAGTTACCAAGGCTCTCTTTGATTTCATGCAACAACATCTAGCAGTTCTGATTAGAGCACTTGACAGCTGCACAACATACTGAATTCTCATTGGAAAAGTACATGTACAGTTCTATAATTGTAAACAGTTTTGTATTGTCATGTCCCTAATCTCTGGAATAAATGGCATTGTAACCACATGTATCCTTCTAGGTGTTGCAATTTTCACAAAACGACATGCATCTGCCATTTATGGGACAGTGTATTCAAGGAAATGATACACATAGCCACACTGGTGCATGATAAAGTGCACCACAGCATACAAAAAACTGTGTTTTTACTTTATTTTATTGAAAATAAATCAAAGTTGAATTTTATTTAAAATACTACAATTCTTTTTTAAAAAAAAGGTTGATAAAATCACATGAATAAAGTGCATTAATAAGGAATTTCCCCAATAGTAGTCAAGTATACTACTCATGCAGTTTCTCAACCACATTATGATAGGTGATGAAACTGAGGTTATCACCAGAAGCCTAAATCTGGCCAGAAAAGTAATTTTGATTGACTTCACGTCACCTGGTTCCATAATTGATACTGCTGCAGATTGTCAGGATTTGCTACACCTTTGACAGATCACACAAAACAAACAGAGTAGACTGTTGACTAGTGGTGTACACCTCCTACACCAGAACAGTAAAGCTCATATAGCATATTATATGCATTCGTACACTTCACCAAAGATTCAAGCAGAAAGTTTAGATCCAACCATCATAACAGCCCCAAACTAGCAGCATCAACTTGTTTCTTTACCTGAAGAAGCCTCTTGCAAAGCAACCCAGTCACAAGAATGATAAGATCATGACTGACGTGGAAATGTAGCACCGTCAGCAGGCAACCAACTTCTATGACAGTGGCATAGAGAAACTAATTCCCCGATTTGACAAATGTTTTGGTAATGGTGGCAACTATGCTGAAAAATAATGCTAATATATGTACATAATGTGCAATGGAAGTTTAATAAAATAAGAATATTTTGAAAGAATACTAGCTGTTGTAACCTTAACTTCTGGAAGTGCTAAGTAAGTAAAAAAAAGTTGTCTTTTATGAATGAGGAAGTGTGATCAAAGTAACACTGACATTATTAATAATTAGGAATGAAGCATTGTCCCTGGTGATAATTCTGCTAACTGCCTGGTTTTGTAATACATGAATTTTCGCTTCCGTGACACTCTTTTACAAGTACAAAAAATGTTCACATTCATTTTATGCCTTATGCTTTTACTCTTCCCTTCAATATTCTATTCCTTTCTCCCAAAAATTAGATCAGGCCATTAATGAATGGTCAGAATTATTCTTTGTTGTAAAAAGATATTAATTCATACTTACTTTAGCAGAATTTTCAATAAATTTTCTGTTCTACAGTTAACAAATGGAGGACTTTTGATTATCATTTTTATTTTTTAAATCTACCACCCTTTTCAGATTATCCTTGTATTTGTTGTAAGCACAATCATATTACAATATGGAGAAAACTGGCTGTCAAAATATTGTGATAATTTAGTTAACAGTTGTGAGCAAGGAGAGAAAATATTGAAAAATATCCTGCAAAACAAGAAAGAAAAAAAAGGGGGGGGGAACTGCAGCAACAACATGATTTTAGAAACAGTAAAGAAAATGATTCTGTTACCTGTATGAATATCAAGAGATGCAGGCAAGTTTTCATTGCATTCGTTCTTCTTTTTCTTTTCCTCTTCTTGAACTATGCCCTTTCCTTTATTGGGAGTATCATCAGCCAACATAAACTTGGGTGAATTCACTGGGACAGTCAATATATCTCCAAGTGCATTGAGCTGACTATAACAATTAAAAAAAAAAAATCTGTTTGTTAACTAAACATAAAATTTATGTATACTAATCCAAATATGTAGCAATTTTCTAAATCAATGTTATAATTTTTGTTAAAACAGTGAGTGTTCCATTGGAAAATTACTTTTCTTAAAATCTAACTACAGTTCATATTAATAGCATATGCATTCAATAATGGTAAGTGGTAACACCAGACTAATTTCACAAAAATAATAAATATGAAATTTCACATAATCATTTTATCAATTAACTAAATGATGACTAATGCTGAAGTTTATTCAACATCACTAGTCTTCATTCTAAATATTTTTGTTTGCAGTCTTATCTTGTGTGTTTTCTGCAATGTAGCCACATCAATATGCTCCAGCAGGATCATTGGAAGCTCATCACATTTTTCTCTAGATATTCCAACAATGTTCAGCTGTAAGATCCCAAGATCACTGATTGAGCATTGAAAAAGGTCATTCCTTCTCAAGATGTTATTAACAATTTTCTCCTCTTCTTTTTTTTTACATCCAATATTAAGCTTTCTGGAAGATTAAGTCTGATTGTTTTGTTACACTTAGTTTGCAGTAATTCTCCAATTCATTCTATATTCAGTCTTCTGCTTCCTCCTCCCCAATACCATGATCTTCATTAACAGATCTATTAGTACGTATTTTAAGTGACGTCTCTTTCCCCTGCAGTTCTTTCCCTCAGCTTGTCCTTCAATCAGAGCTTTAAGCAAGGTTTTGTGTTTCAGGGTATGTTAGCAGTTTATATTAGCTGCAGCTATTTTTAACACTGTTTTGTCACAGACATCTTTTTTCCAACTCTTCTGAGTAAGTCCTAATTAGAGATTTTATCCAGGTAGCTAATTTTTAACACACTTTGGTGTCATGATATTTTTAAAGTTTCCAGCAACAGCCTTCCAGCTCAGACTTCATGCTACATGCTCCCCCATACATAAGTTTTTATCAACATTTTTCTAGCTGGCAAACTATCACTGTTGGCTGTTAATAGGTTTCTCAATTTATTGAAAACAATTTTTTTTTTGAGTTATCCCACCAACAATTTCTGCATTATTGCTTCCATTCTATGTGAGATTTCCTTTCAAAATATATGAACAGTTCAACTTCTGCATAGTAGTGTCCGTACAGCATGGTCATGGATATTTTCTTTTTGCTGCAAACTGCAGCCTCGCTATTATCTTGATTAATTCTTAGGTAGTACTCCTTGTTCAAGATGTGCTCCATATCTTTTAATTATTTTTTGCATTCCTTTTCATTTGCTCCAAGAACTGCAAAGCCAACAGTGTATTAAACCATTTAAATTTTCTTTCCATTAACATTCACCCTAAAGTAATTTTCTCTTCTACTAGATTCAAAATAGTCATCACTGTAACTACAATTACTGCCTCCTATTTTTTAGTAACTTTGTTCTTCGATGCTTAAGTCACTGGGACTGGGAAAGGACTTTGATGCAACCACTCCCACAACCACTACATTTTAAAATTCACAAACAAATCACGAGAGATTTTAAATTTCACAAACAAATCAAGAGAGGTTTTAAGTTCTATTGATTCATAATGCTTTTTTGTATTTCAATATTTTGTTTTTCCCTAAAGAGTGTCACCAAGCTCATAATTTTCAGCCCTTTTCTGTGCTTTCATAACAGCACAAAAAAAAACCTTTTGATCTTCATATAGCTCTTCAATGTCTTAACAAGTTGTTCTTGGTAACAAGTGCTGTGATTCCTTTCATGCAGAACACACAATTTTGTTCTGGAGGTGCCAAAAAAAACAATTTTACAAAACTATTTCTTTTATCTTATTTTTGTGTGTCTGTTAATTCAATTTCAATGGAGCAAATGTTGTGGTGTTCATTTACCTACACATCTATGTATCCCTTTCATATTATTATTTTCTCATAAGTTCTTTGTATATAATTTCACCATCCATCCACTTTTACCCTATGTGAATTTTAATTTTAAATTCATTAAGCACTTCACTCCAAAATTTATTCAAAGCCCTAGCTCCTTTTCTGTGAAGCTCTCCTTCAAATATTTCTGCTTCTTTTCTTAGCTTGGCTGTTGGATTTGTTTGTCAAATCTTTGTACCTCCATTAGTATTCAGATGTAGTGGATTTTTCTAAATTTACTTCCTTCATCTGTCAAACTTTTTACACACTCTTTTCTACTGCCTTGTTTTTCTTTGCCTAGTTCACATTCTGCTGATGTTTGTAAATTATCCTTTTATCACATTCCATCTAACCTTGTTGACTGTAGTGTATCTATTTTTATCTGAAAAGCTTCCTAACCTTTTGAATCTTCTAGTACTACTATGTCCATACACATCATTCCCCTTCATATAATTTCTAAGGGATCATTTCACCATAGCAAAATTAAGATCATTTCTGATATCAGGTCCAAGAGTTGGCTCCTGAATCTCTTTTTTAGCAATGGATATTTGAGCCAATATTGTAACAAGACTTCAGACATTTTCCAAGAATATCATCTTCTTCCAAAGTGTTGGAACGATATATTGATAAAGGTTAGTTTTTTTCTGTTTAAATAACTTTTTGATTATTATATTCTAATTCCCTGATTTGAACCCTCACACCAAATTCCTACCCCCCCACCACCACTACCACAATCTCGCCTCTGTTTTTTATTTTTAAATTTTTGCTCTTCTTCTTTCATCAGCTTATTATATAATTCCTGATTTGTTTTTTATCAGAATATTCATTTGTTTGTTAATATCATTTGGATATCAGGATCTTCCTTTCTTTCATTTATGAATGCCCCTTTTTGGTCATTTTCTCTGCTACATGTAAGCAAGCATTCGGGTATGATAGTAGCTGAATTTAGTCCTAAGCAGTACAATCAAAAAAGGATGTATCAGCTGAAGCCAGATGGTCCCTTATTATTAGTCTTGATGAATTGCTACATTCTGCATTCCTTATACGTCATCTCTTGCTAGGTTAGAATTCAAGGTGGCATTTGGAAAATAAATACTAATATTTGCACAGGAACTGAACAATTACAGTTGACTTACAATCAGGAATCTCGCCAAGAATGTGAATTTTTTACCTGTATCACAACATTTTTTTTATTACTGTAAAATAAACAATTAAAAAATATGCTTCACAACACTCTAAGAGTAACAATGGCAACAAGTACAAAAAATACATAATGTAGCAGTACTCTCATTAACTATTAGACTAAGTCTTAATTCAAAGGAGACATTGCACATATAACTTTGTAATTTGGGATACAGAAATGATCCATCATGTACCTCAGATGATGGTGGGGTGGAGTGGACATTGCAATTATTGGATATTCATTCATTCATCATCAGCAGTAAACTGTGAGTGGAAAGTTGCAGGCCAGTGCTCTGAATAGCAACCAACAAGGCACAAAAATACATAAAAATTAACATTAAAAATGGTTAGTTTAATGTTCATTTTCATTTGTTTATAGTTAGGTACTTGGGTTTTATGATTATTTTGATGTCTACTCATTTTGATGATCCATAATTAGTTTTAATATTTTGTTTGTTCCGCTATTAGTTACAAATCACAAACACACATACAACAATATTGCAAAATCAATCCTTTTTCTTCCAAGTAGATGAGACACTTAGTGAGGAGGTCAGATGTTCCCACACAGACGCCTGCTGGGTGAGTGATTCACCTATGACCTTCTCGCTAATTGTATTATTTACTTCTAGGAATAAGGTTTAATACTGAAATATTATATTACATGTGCTCATCTTTTTTGTCGATCCCAGTCACTGTCAACTATGTATGTGTTGGGCTGACTTTTTCTGTCCTTCCTTAGTGATAGACATTGATCAGACAAAACATTACGTTCACCGCCTTAATACATGTTGGTCCACATCTGGAATGTAATATAGCAGCGATTCAGCATGACAAGTCCTTGGTAGCTTTCCAGAAGCAACTGGTGTTGTAATTCCCTTAAATTATGAACTGGTGGTTTGTGGATGCAAAGCTGGAATAGAATACCATCCTAGTTTGTTACAGAAAAATAACATTCAGTGACAATTTTGAACTGTTCTAGAGGGGGTTGTTAAATGTTCAATGAGGATTTCAAGTTATGGCTGTGATTGGTACTACAAACAATATCAGAGTAATCAATTTCATTAAAATTTATGAAGTTGCATCATACTTCCACCTTTTATAGAACTCACTCCAATACTAATGGTACACTTTTATTAACCAGACTTCAATCCAAACTTTAAGATTACAGATTTACTTCAGGAAAATTCACATACATGATGAAAAACACTCAGCCACTCTTAAAAGTTATTTATTTTGAATTACTGTTCCTGATACTGAATTGATTGTTCCAATAAAAGTTCAAAATTACAATTCACATAGTTATATCCCATTTAATTGTTGTTAAAGTTCTATGTGCTCCACATCACTGCTAGCAATCCTGCTGACATGATGGTTCACATGAAATCATCTTTAACCATCACTTCTGTGACACACACAATTGCTGATGTTCTCGTTTTGAAAGCTGCCCATATAACATCTAGCAGAATTCAAACCTTCTATTTTTTTTTTATAGTCATATGCAAAACCTGGGTAATTCTAGGCTTTTACTTCCAGACTGTTTTATGCCACATCATTAGTTACAGCAAGGAACATTGCCCAGTTATTAAATTTTTCCTGATCATCAAATTTTATTATGTCATATATTTAAATATCTTTAGCAATTTCTGATATTTTTATTTTCTTAAAATAAGCTTTAGTTTAACCATTAAAATTATTTAAAGTTTATAAACATCGAATTTACATCTCTATAATTTTTTCTTTTCACATAAAACATTTTAAAATAGAAAAACCACTTTTTAATTCCATTTCCTATCGATACCATTTATTCCTGTGTAAGGAACTGTAGTTCTAAAATATCGCTTTTTGCATTATAACATATCCACTTTGAAAATAAATATCTACTATATCCCAATTAGGCTTTTAAATAAAACAAATATCGAGGTAGCGCGTCAATGTAGGGCGACGTTTCGAAGCCTGCCTCCGGCTACATCTTCCGGCAAAGTGTCGGATTCTTTGAAGCGTCCATGCTTAAAAGGGGCTTTGTTTGCCAGGTGACGTAAGTCGCATGCGTCGGGGCCAATCTGTGCACAGATGGTGGGGCAGGGAAGGACCTGGTGGGGCGGCCGGGTAGTGGGGCAGGCGGCGTGGTAGGGGTACGCACGGCAGAGCGGGGCGGCTGGCAGCGATAATCTTGCCACCTTGATCTCTGCCTCCGAAGATTGTTTATCACTGGATTCCATGCCGTGCTAAGGTGGTATCCTGAATCCCTATTCACAATGCTGTCCGCCAGGCGAATCTCCATGGATTCCTTTATCCTACAGTCCCAAAAACCCTTGGCGAAAAATAATATTTTCGTCGCCTCGAAGTCGAAGGTATGCCCTTCTTCAATACTGTGCAAGGCCACGGCTGACTTAGTGACCTGTCCCAATCGTACACATCTTGCATGTTCCAAACAAAACTGGAATACAGACCGTCTGATCTGCCTGATATACCGTTGCCCACATTCACAGGGAATCCAGTATATGCCGGGATGCCTCAGGACCAACCCCTCCTTAACGTTGTGTAATAGGTCCCTTATCTTCTTAGGTTGGTGGTAGAAAGTTTTAATCCTGACTTTTTTTTAACCTTCTGGCAATCTTGGCTGAAACTGCCACGGCATATGGAAGGATCGCATACTAGTATGTCTGCTGCTTCTACGTCCTCTTCTTCACTTTCTTGCGAGAAGCTCTGTTTATTTCTGCCTCACTGTATCCGTTCATACGGAATGTGTGTCGTAAGTGGCCCATTTCAGCCGGAAGACTGTCCACGTCACAGATGGCTCTTTCACGACGTACTAAGGACGACAACACCGAATTGCATTGAGCAGGATGATTGTAGCTCTGCGCCCCAACATACAAGTCGGTGTGGGTGGGCTTTCTGCAAACACGATGCCCTAGCGTGCCATCTGGATTCCTTGTAATTAAAATATCCAGGAAAGGCAGGCAACGGTTCCGTTCCAACTCCATCAAAAATTTGATATTATCGTTAATTCCATTCAAATGTTCAAGGAATTCATCCAGTTTCTCTCTTCTGTGCAGCCATAATACAAACGTGTCATCCACGTATCTATAAAATGAAGTTGGTCGAAGTTCTGCACTCTCAAGGGCGGTGTCCTCAAAATGTTCCATACACATGTCGGGGACCACTGGGGACAGGGGTCACTCCGTCGCGTTGTTCAAAATAATTCCCTTCAAATAAGAAGTACGTTGAAGTGAGAGTATGGCGGAAAAGTTCTACCACCGGTGGTTCGAAATGCTGTCCGAGGAGTTTCAAAGTATCAGCCAGAGGAACCCTCGTGAAGAGGGACACCACATCAAAACTAACCATGATGTCATTAGGACCTAATCTTAACTCTTTTAATGAACCAATAAATTCAGTTGAATTCCACACATGGTGAGCACATTTACCCACTATTGAACTCAACATGCCGGCGAGATATTTGGCCAAAGAATATGTAGGCGAGCCAATGACACTAACTATAGGTCGTAATGGAATTCCCTCTTTATGTACTTTAGGTAAACCATATATCCTGGGAGGTATCGGAGCTTTAGGTTGAAGTCTTCTAATTGTTTCCGGCGGAAGACCCGAAGCTTTCAAATGTAAAATTGTCCTCCTCACTATTGACGACGTTGGATCGCGAGTTAGTCTAACATATGCTTCATCATCCAAAAGGGCGACGTTTCGAAGCCTGCCTCCGGCTCCATCTTCCGGCGAAATGGACCCTCCCTGGACGCTTCCTGGAAGCGTCCACTTCGTCGGAACATGGAGCCGGAGGCAGGCTTCGAAACGTCGCCCTACATTGACACGCTACCTCAGTGGAAAGCCTTAGAAGATTTTATATAACTGACACACTGAGAAAGCTTACATTCATTGATCATCAACCTTTACGGGGAGATGTATTGCAGTGTCAAACAACTGGGTACACTGCGGGTGAAGAAGGCCACGTTGCTCAGTTCATTGGCCTTCCTCCAAAGGTGTCGTGATCAGGAAGTAGTTCCACGCTTCGCTGAAATTAAACATCACATAAAATCAGCATCGGCAACCAGAATTTTTCGTCGAGCCAGCCGTGGCTTAGTCCGCGAGAGGATCCATTTTATGAGGAAGGAGTTGGATCGCAACACGAAGTCTCTTCTGGCCTGCAACCTAAAATTGGCCAAGGAGCTGTCTACCCATGCCTGGGAGTGGGTTGATCACTGCACTACAGCCGACAGTGCACTGTCACAACGGGGAGCCACCGCAAGACAACTAGGGAAATTTATTCGCCTGTCTAGGAATGATCGTGAGCATACAAACGTCGCCCGGCAAACCGTCATCAATCTGACAGGCAGGGAAGTGGACCAGGATGCTGAAGCTGTGCTTTCACGTGGTTTACAATTTGCACCAACACCAAGAAGTGTTCCCCAGGTCGAAATCATCAGTCAAGTGGAGCAGGCCATCCGCAAACTGCCGGTGGAAGCGGTGGAAGAAATTAGGTGTGAAACAAGCCACATCATCGAGAAGGCTAAGCCCGACAGGAAGAATATACCGGCGGGAGGACTGGAGAGGGAATTACGGCATAACGAAGACATCGTCATTCTGCCGGCGGATAAAGGAAACTCCACCGTCCTCATGACAACTGAGGACTACAGGCAGAAAATATACACCATTTTTGATGATGAAGCATATGTTAGACTAACTCGCAATCCAATGTCGTCAATAGTGAGGAGGACAATTTTACGTTTGAAAGCTTCGGGTCTTCCGCCGGAAAAAATTAGAAAACTTCAACCTAAAGCTCTGATACCTCCCAGGATATATGGTTTACCTAAAGTACATAAAGAGGGAATTCCATTACGACCTATAGTTAGTGTCATTGGCTCGCCTTCATATTCTTTGGCCAAATATCTCGCCGGCATGTTGAGTTCAACAGTGGGTAAATGTGCTCACCATGTGTGGAATTCATCTGAATTTATTGGTTCATTAAAAGAGTTAAGATTAGGTCCTAATGACATCATGGTTAGTTTTGATGTGGTGTCCCTCTTCACGAGGGTTCCTCTGGCAGATACTTTGAAACTCCTCGGACAGCATTTCGAACCACCGGTGGTAGAACTTTTCCGCCATACTCTCACTTCAACGTACTTCTTATTTGAAGGGAATTATTTTGAACAACGCGACAGAGTGACCCCTGTCCCCAGTGGTCCCCGACATGTATATGGAACATTTTGAGGACACCGCTCGAGAGTGCAGAACTTCGACCAAATTCATTTTATAGATACGTGGATGACACGTTTGTGATATGGCCGCACAGAAGAGAGAAACTGGATGTATTCCTTGAACATTTGAATGGAATTAATGATAATATCAAATTTACGATGGAGTTGGAACAGAACCGTTGCCTGCCTTTCCTGGACATTTTAATCACGAGGAATCCAGATGGCACGCTAGGGCATCGTGTTTACAAAAAGCCCACCCACACCGACTTGTATGTTGGGGCGCAGAGCTACAACCATCCTGCTCAACGCAATTCGGTGTTGTCATCCTGGGTACGTCGTGCCAGAGCCAGCTGTGAAGTGGACAGTCTTCCGGCTGAAATGGGCCACTTACGACGCACATTCCGTACGAACGGATACAGTGAGGCAGAAATAAACAGAGCTTTTCGCAAGAAAGTGAAGAAGAGGACGGAGAAGCAGCAAACAGACTAGTATGCGATCGTTCCATATGCCGGGGCAGTTTCAGCCAAGATTGCCAGAAGGTTAAAAAAAGTCAGGATTAAAACTTTCTACCACCCACCTAAGAAGATAAGGGACCTATTACGCAAAGTTAAGTAGGGGTTGGGCCTGAGGCATCTCGGCATATACTGGATTCCCTGTGAATGTGGGCAACGGTATATCAGGCAGATCATACGGTCTGTATTCCAGCATGATTTGGAACATGCAAGATGTGTATGATTAGGACAGGTCACTAAGTCAGCCGTGGCCTTGCACAGTATTGAAGAAGGGCATACCTTCGACTTCGAGGCGATGAAAATATTATCTTTCACCAAGGGTTTTTGGGACAGTGTGATAAAGGAATCCATGGTGATTCGCCTAGCGGACAGCATTGTGAATAGGGATTCAGGTACCACCTTAGCACGGCATGGAATCTAGCGATAAACGATCTTCAGAGGCAGAGATCAAGGTGGCAAGATTATCGCTGCCAGCCGCCCCGCTCTGCCGTGCGTACCCCTGCCCCACCACCCGGCCGCCCCACCACCTGTGCACTGATTGGCCCCGACGCATGCGACTTACGTCACCTGGCAAACAAAGCCCCTTTTAAGCGTAGACGCTTCCAGGAATCCGACACTTCGCCGGAAGATGGAGCTGGAGGCAGGCTTCGGAATGTCGCCCTACATTGACGCGCTACCTTGGTGGAAAACTTTAGATTTTATACAACTGACACACCGAGAAAGCTTACAATCGTTCAAAACAAATATCATTCGTTAAATTTAAAAATTCACCTATCTTTCATTTACAAGATCTTTGTCAATATATTCTATTTCAAAACTGACCATTGTAAAATTTGTATTGGGCAACATTATGCCCCATTATCAGATCTCTCTTATATACAAAACTTTATTATTTAATTCCTTATTAAGTACAATTTTATGTCCTGACCTAAGGCTTGAAATTCCTTTGATTATTTAAAATCCTTAGAATTAATTGTTGTTTTACATTGGAATTTTGTATTTACGGTTCTTTGAGAATTTACAGCATTATAAGGCAGATATTTCTTCCACATCTAACTGAATATAACTAATTTAGTTCAATAATTCAAGTCTTATTTTTTGCATTGCTGATGACATCATGAAAACCAGCAATTATTTACAGACTTTCTTAAACAACTTTTCTTACAGATTTTCCCCATTAATGAGTTGTTTGTTAAAATGTTCATATTTACTCCACTAAGATTTAGAACTGGTATCTATAAAAGGCATGTTCTATTTTGCTATACTCCGCAACCTGACATTCTCGTTTGAAAGATGCCTGATAAGTCTTATTATGTTTCAAGATATGTTCTATCAGGTTGAGTTCAGTGGACAAAACATCAACGTTAGTACACCATAGTGCTCCTCAAACTTCAGTAACACAATTATGGTCTAGTGACTATGGACAGATATCCTAATAAAGATGCCATTGCTGTTATGGAAGAAAGGAAGGTCTTCTTCTTCACAACCTTCTCCTAATATTAGGGGTCATACGCCTTTGATAAATTTAACTCATCATTGGCATGGTCAAATTTGGAGCTTTGATTTTACGGACACATGCCCTTGCTGACACAAAGCATTTTATGCCCACTGCCAGGTTTTATGACATACTAATGGAGGAAGTGAAGTATTGCCACCCATTTGTGAAATTTGTAACTATTTTGTCTAAAGAATAAGGGAGAGGAAAATTAGCCCATCACATACTAAAGTTGATGGCTGAAACGAGGGAAAACATGTAAGGTGAACACACTACACTATTTCAGTATTAAACTTCATCACGTAATAGAGAACGAGCCATTTGGTTCCGGATGTGTGTGCACACAGAACGTCATCCAATAAATACGCACATGTCCCTGATATTTTTAGCTCTGTTGGGGTGACATTCTGTGTGCACATACATCCGGGATCAAATGGCTCGTTCTCTATTACATGAAGAAGGTTAATACCGAAATATTTTATTTGTGTGTCTGCCTTACGTGTTTTCTCTTGTCCCTGTTGTCAACTTTGGTATGTGATGGGTTAATTTCCCTTATTATTTATATCGCTTAGAAGATGCTTCATTTTTCCTTAGTTTCATTGTTACGATTGTGTCTGTGTGATAACTGTTTTTTTTTTTTTTTGTGTGTGTGTGTGTGTGTGTGAAATAAGCAGTTTGTGAGAAGAGACTGGGGCCATCGCATAATTTGTCTTTATGGCTGTGGAAGACAACCTAAAAACTGCAGCCAAGACAGGTGTTACACAGGACTTATACTCTTGTCTGGTCGCTTTGTACCTCTGCTAAACCTTGTCACCTACTCATGGTTTCATCTTCCTTCCATAGACGCTCACTACAGTAACACACAAACAGCAGGCTAGTCAAAGTCATTTCTGAACTCATAACCAGGCACCAGGCCATAAAAATCTGCCCTTTGTCATTGGCCACATGTATCCTTGCTACAGTGATTTTCCATGCTTCTTTGCCCTGCTTATATACTTTTCTGATCACTTGACATACCTGCAACACCAGCAGACACCATTCAATCTCACAGTGGGCAGTGGTAAATATTTTATAGAGAAAGAGAGATATATTTGGGGATTACAATAATCCTTTGGCTTGAGACAAAGAAACAGCAAGGAGTACATGGCAAAATTCAGAAAACAATAATTAATAATTATGTTGCAAGTGTATATTCGTTGAAAGTACACCTGGTAGATGCATTTTTCAGAGGTATACTTACGTGTTGATGCCAGAAGACAGTCCAGCTTCTTTGGGTTCTGATCTCTTGGTCTCTGTGTTACTCTCCTGTGGGCAAGATAGTTAAAAATCTCATAATACACAGGAAGAAAAATAATAATAAAGAGAAATTAACCAAATTTCTTCTGATGAAGAACTGGCGAAAGTTAACATCAAACATATATTTGTCAGAACCAGAAGAAGCTATAGATATATAAATTATAAAAATGCAACCATGGACACAGAGCCGGCTATAGTCTATTTTCAGGGTATAGGGTGTTCTAAATTGTTGCTCTGTAGATAAAGTAGTTACTCTTTCTTAGTTATTAAATACCATTTATCTAATTAATCATTATAATTTTTTTTGAATACTATCAAGTTTTTGAAGAGGTTGTACACAAATTATTATTATGATAATAATTAATATATAATAATGATAAAATAAGAAAGCTGGTCATTTGTATTTATTGCAAAATCTATGAATTATTATTTCGAAGGGGTGACAAGTAAAAACTATTGTGAAACAAGTTTTGTAACATGTTTCGAAATGGTGTAATTTTCACACATTTAGCATCTTATGAAAAAAAAATGGGAGGATCAATCACCTGGGGAGATTTCAAAAAAAACAAAGAAAACTGAGATTTGTATAGACGGATGAGTATTTGTTCCAGTCACCTCCCAAATGTGAGGCCAGAGAGTTACCATTCAACCATCATCCTCAGTATGGCATTGTTATAAATTGACTTTACAACTCAAAATTTTTCTTTTCCATATGTGAAAATGGGAAACACACATATGCCTTGATTTCTATTATCATTTCGCAAAGCTAATTTTTCAACAATTTCCATTACCTCTAAATCTATAAAATATTAATTCACTAGCACTGTACCCGGTGTAGCCTGGTAGGTTTAGGTTAACTTGCCCATACAGTAATTTTAGTTACACAATTTGAAACATGTACATCAAATTCTTCCCAGTATTTCTAGAAAAATAACAAAACTTTTTAGAAAGTTTGACTGATGGTCCGACCAGGAGGGGGAAAACTGGAAGACAAGGTCATTCAGAAGGTTAGATTTTACGATTTGTATCCCTCAATTTTTCTTTAAGAAAATTCTACAGTGATAATGATCATAAGGACGAAAAATGTGAAGTGTCATACTATTTCCATGTCCACAAGAAGTCTCATTGTGATCGGACAGAAATAAGTGAAGCATGATATTAAAAGAGATCACATACACATTTTTATTTCCCGCTCTGGCAGCAGGTCACAAAGCATGGTACGACATACAACAGGTAGATTCTAAGCTAGATCTTAAGTTTTCAAATTTCCTAGGTCAGAAATTAAGGTTCGTTAAGGCCGGTCTACATGTAACATCATGATTGACGTTTTATTTGATCAGGCAAGATGTCAGGAAAACTAACCAAAAACTCGCGTCCACACACTTACATTTTTGACTTCAGTCTTCAGCTCAATTCTATTGAAACCAAGGGTGAAGCATTACTTTTAGTGTTTATTTCATTATGTCTGATGAGATTAAAAAGTAAGAATGCTCCACAAGAGGAAAAGGTTTTTTCATCTGAATTTGCTTCGGAAATTACCTCATGAACCTGAAGAATGTTTTAATTATTTATGAATAGTTATGGATTCTTATTTGAGATAATCTAAAAACAAAAACAAGACTGCTGTGAGAAGGAGAAACTCACCCCTTTAAAGAGTGACTGCTATGTCACGATTTCTAGTAAAAAAGTAGATACTACGAAGATCTAGAGATCACAACTGTAATGTCGAAAAAATCTCAAGATCTTGAGTTCACAGCTGTAATGTCACAGCAATTTCTTAGCCGCCTTATACCAGTATCTCGTCGAGTTATATATGAAATGTTGAAAATAGGAAATATACACAACATTCAATTACGAAGATGTGGAATTGTTCTGGAGGATGCAAAACGTGTAAGATGTACTTTAATAACCAAGGATCTTGGCATTGGCAGAACAACACTGTAACTCTTTTAGAGGAATTTGATAAAATAAAATAATTTTGAAGACAATAATTATTTCGTTCATTTATATTTAGCACTACTACTGTATAGCTATTAAATAAATATATTTTTATTTTATATGTACATTTCTAAGTACAGTTCTGTTAATTTGCAGCAGTTAACAACTTACATCAAATTCTGAATCATCAACTGTATTGATAATTGTTTCTCTTGGGATATCTTTACAATTTAAGAGTAGAAGGAAGTCAAAATTGCACAGGAAGATTTCTAAATATAATCAGAAGCATCACCAAAACATGCCAGCTGCTTTATTTTTAGCATCCTTTTAATAAACACTGAATTAAAAGAATTGAATATTTTTTCATATCCGCTTTCTTTGTACCTCCAAGATACACTTGCTTACAATTATCAACCAAAGCACATGCTAAATTTTCTTGTATTGGTCGCTGTAGTCATTTGAATTTAACTTGCCTTATACAAGGATAACTAGGATACAACTCAAAGAAATCCATAAACAAATCACTGTCCTAGATTCTAAAAGACTACCGCATAAAATGTTTAGGAAAAGAAAAACAAAATAATAGTTATTTTAGCCCTGCACAAGCTGAGAGATAATTAAAAACTAAAGGGAAATCATCAGTCAAGACCGAAAACAATGGTCTGGCTGATCCGTCTTCATTCAGTTCAGGTAAAATGTCTGTTTTACTGTCCACACACAATGTTTTGTCTGATACGATTTGCCTGATCAAGTAAACGTCTGTCAAGACGTTACGTGTAGACTGGCCCTTAATGTAAATATCCTCGCAAAATTGATTCAAAACTTCTCAAGTTACACCAGGTTATTTGTTAAAAATTTTTTGAAGGGGATAACAGATTACAATTTTCTGCATCTGAGAACCAAATTTCATGTCAATAGCTCCAATTGCTACATATATTCTAACCCCCGGCCTAACCAAAAACAGATGCATTGCGTTAGATTTATTCCTACAATATTTTTAGGCACCCAATCAGAAACATGTGTACCATGTTTCATCAAAATAGCCTGAACCATTCGGGCGGCAATAGGAAATAATAAAATTTCTGGGAACAAGACAGAATCATTCAACGATAAACTATAAAAATATCAGAAATTAATTACTGAATAACTTAATAAATTCTAAAATGAATAAATGGTGCAATATTATGGGAGGTACTGGAATGTATATAATGCAGATTGTGTCGCAATCTGCAGTAACACCAAAAAAGCTTGAGTTGAATTACAAGTTTTCAAAATTTTTAACTGCTTAACGTCTCCTATAACAACTAGGTTTTTAGAGACGGGAAAGGGTGGGGGGCAAGGAATGGGAAGGAATTCGGCCATGGCCTTTTGAAGGAAGCATCCCAGCATTCACCTGGAGTGATTTGGGGAAACCATGGAAAACCCAAATCTGGATGCCCGGACGGGGATTCAAACCGCCGTCCTCCCGAATGCGAGGCCAGAACGCTAGTCCTTACTCCACCACGCTCGGTTTTTCAGACTTAATTTCCTACTGTTTTATTTTATTTATCAATCTTGTTCCATGGATCCCTGCTGAGGAAGAACCTCTGGGATATGAAACAAGTCATGGTTAATATACATACACGCGAGTCATAATCATAGTGGAAACAATTAAACATTAAAAACACAAATCTTATTTATATATGAAAATAGACATTTGTTTTCCTATTTTTCATTTTTCAGCCACCACTACCTGGCACTGATCACTGGTGTATGAGTGTGGAAGTAGCATGGAGTTACCTGTCACGCACAACATTGGCCGAATGCTGATAGCTGCGGGAATGTGGGAGATATGATGGTTAAAAGTGGTTGATGCAGGGCATCTCCGTATTTAGACCAAAGACTTGTGTCTCTGTATATTTCATTCTGCTGCCACTACTACATAGCATAGACCATTGGTGATTGTATTTGGTAGTGGTATCGAGTCATGTACTATGGTGGTTAAATGTCGGTAGCTACAGGGGTGTGGGAGATATGGTGGTTGAAAGTGGTCATCTGTGGAACTTTCATATTTCTACCTAAAACGTATGTGTCATGGTGTATCACTTTTCAGCCAAAACTATCTAGCACAGATCACTGGTGTTTGTGTGTGGTAGTAGCACAGAATCACCTGTCATTCAGAACATTGGCTGAATTTCGGTAACTGTGGTAGTGTGGGAGATTTGGTGGTTGAAAGTGAACGATCAAGGATATTTTCGTATTTCGATCAAAGACATGTGTCTCCGTATATGTCACTCTGCTGCCACAACTACATAGCATAGATCATTGGTGTTTGTGTTTGGTAGTGGTATCGAGTCTCCTATCATGTACTATGGTGGTTAAATTTCGGTAGCTACAGGAGTGTGGGAGATATGGTGGTTGAAAGTGGTAGATCTGTGGAACTTTCATATTTGTACCTAACATGTATGTATCATGGTGTATCACTTTTCAGCTGGTGTTTGTGTGTGGTAGTAGCACAGAGTCACCCATCGATCACAACGTTGGCCGAATTTTGGTAACTATGGGAGTGCCGGAGATATGGTGGTTGAAATTGGTCGATCAAGGATATTTTCGTATTTCATCCAAGGACATATGTGTCTGTACATTTTACTTTGCTGCCTGAACTACATTGCGTAGATGACTGGTGTTTGAGTGTGGTAATAGCATCGAGTCTCCCATCATGCACTATGGTGGTTAGATGTCGGCAGCTGTCAATCCTAATTCTTTACAAATCACCAACGAAGTCGTTGGCTCCAGCTAGTAAAGAGAATAAAAATAACTGAGTTTTGCTAAAGTCATATTGAACACAATTATTTTTTCAAATTCTTGAATGGAGTAGGAGTTGCCAAGAAGATAATCTCTCCGTTTTCTTTAAATATGTCTTTATTATCTGGAAACACTTTTAAACTCTTGGGAAGTTAATAAACAAATTGTATCCCAGAATAATTAACTCCTCTTGGTACTAATGACAGAGATGTTTGTATTTTATGCAAGTTATTCCTGTTTCTTGTATTGAAATTGTGTACCTGTGAATTAGATGTAAACAATTTAGAATATTCTATTGACAAAGCACATAAAAGAATATATATACTGAGAAGTCATTGTAAGAATATCTAGATTTTTTTAAAGAGTTGTCTGCAAGTAGTTCTTGGTTTTACCCTACACAGCATCCTAATAGCTCTTTTTTATGCTATGAAAACTTTTTTACTTTGTGAAGAGTTTCCTGCCAAAAAATCACACCATGCGACATCACTGAAAAAAAATTAGGAGTATACCTGTTTTCATCTATTTTAATACCAAGAATTTTATACTCCTTATTTCTATTGTATTGTTTTTATAGTTTATATGTAAATATGGCTATGCATAATTTTTTATTTTAAACCTAATATAATGTTGTTGTTTGTTTTTGAAAATTTAATTTTAATGATTTTGCCTTAAACGAATTTATTACTTCACTTACATTAAATTCTAGATTACTGTTAGCTGTTTTTCTCACAGTCAGGTTAGTGTTAGCTGTAAATAAAAGATTCTTAATTTGTTCAGATAAGTCTATTGGTTTAATGCAGACCCAAAAGTTTATAAACAGTTTATGTTCATTTTAAAACCTATTCGATATTCATTACTTGCAACAAGCAGTGAATATAATTTTACTTCCAATAATCAGAGATTCCTGTGCGACCTGACACCATAGCTTCAAGAATCGAAGAAACTCTAAGGAGTTCTTTCTATTATATTATCAAAATTAATTTATGTAGTTTCTAGTGTACCACTCACATTCAATACAGGCATCTACAGGGTATAAGATTGAAAAACAAAAAATTAAAGGAAGGAACTGGTATAAGTGATAATATTACTATTATATTTTTTATGAAGTACTAGCTGACCCGGCAATGCTTCACTATTGCTGGACGTGAGTAGGCACATAGATTAAATGAAAAAATATTTACATATAAATTTTAAACTGCTGTTTCATTCATTTTCAGTTGGAAAGGGTGAGAGGGGACGCGCTTTGGAAAACATATGGAGGCAGTATTTTTCTGTTTGTTTCAAAGTATAAGTGTACAAATTCTTATCTAAATCTGATAAAAAATGTGGTTTGCCTAAATTATGGGGTAAAAACGTAATGGGGTTGGAAAGGGGGAGAGGGGATGAATATTCGGAAACCATACATAGGAAGTATTTTTCTGTTTGTTTTAAAGTATAAGTGTACAAATTCTTATCTAAATCGGATAAAAATTTGGTTTGCCTAAAATTATGGGGTAAAACGTAATGGGATTGGAAAGGGGGAGAGGAGATGAATATTCGGAAACCATACGTGGGCAGTATTTTTTCTGTTTGTTTTAAAGTATAAGCGTACAAATTCTTATCTAAATCGGATAAAAAATGTGGTTTGCATAAATTATGGGGTGAAAAAATTATGGGGGTGGAAAAGGGGCGAGGGGATTAATATTCGGAAACCGTATGTAGGCAGTACTTTTCTGTTTGTTTTAAAGTATAAGTGTACAAATTCCTATCTAAATCGGATAAAAAATGTGGTTTTGCCTAAATTATGGGGTGTTATGGGGAATAGGGGGTGACTTTTTGGAAAAAAATTTTCACAGGAACCTTCGCAGACGCACACTCGAAAACTCTCCAAAGTTTCATTGCAATCTGATAAATGGTATAGGAATGCATAGAAGACGAACAAACCCACAAACATTGATTTTTATATATAAGATTGCGTATGCAAGGTATTTCATCTTTGGTGTATCCCACTATATGTTTAGAATTTCATTTACTGCCCTGGCATTCTGTAACATTGAAATGTAAGACATACTAAAATATTCAAGTCTGATCCTTAACTTTAAAACGATGAAAGCGCCATCGAAATCTGCTCATTAATTTTTGAGATTTTTATGTATGTTTTTAGTTTTATAGATATGGAGCAAAATAATAAGTTACGGAAAAAACATTTTATATGATGCTGTTAAAGCTAGAATGCACCTCACCTCATTGGTTAACACAATATAATGATTGGACAAATGGCAATTAAAATCAATAAATAAGGAACATTTTTGCTATAATAATATTTTTTACTATTTCAATGATAACTTTAAAGGTATGGGTTACCTTAATAAGGTACAGTCTAATTTAATTTGCAATTCTTCAAAATATTTTTGCATTTTTAACTTTTTATTCAAATTGTTAACAAACCCCTTAACAGACTTTTCTCCCTTCCATCCTCGTCCCATCCTCCCTCAGCACCTGGAAAAGGATACTCCCTTTGCTATATGGTACAGTTAGCCACCAGTAGTGTAGCTAGATTATCAAGGGCACGGTGAAAAAAAAAGAAGATATTGGGGCACTCAGGCAGTGGCAGATCCAGGAATTTGGTTTTGATTTGGGAGGGGGGGGGGCTTTGAGAGATTTTGGTTTGGGGGGCTTGGGCAGATTTTGTTTTGGGGAGGGCTTTAGTGGATATAGGTTTGGGGGGGGGGGGCTTCAGTCGGGCAAAGGGTGGGCTTTGGTAATGGTCATGCCGCCCTCCAAAAATTACAATGTCGCGGGCGGACCTAGAACTTTTGGGAGGGGGGGGGGGCTTGAGCTCCCTAGAAGTCCACCACCTCCACCCCCCTCCCTGTAGTCACCACTGCCCTCAGGCCAGATGGGCTCTACCAAGTTTTGTGAGGCTTGCTGACAGGGCCTAGATGAGCTTGGTCCGCCCAAAGATTGTGAGCCCCGGTGCACAATACTACCCAGCTCTAATCCACTGTTAGCCATGCTTTGGCAGTTCCACATAAGGCAGATGACTGAGACACCAATACCTCTTCAGATAATTGTTAGACAGCTATTTATGTGGATTTCTGGTGGGCAGTAGAGAAGAACGGATTGAGAACTGGACAAAAGCATTTGCTTTGTGTTATTACTATGTTAAGAAATAGTCCAGTTGTAATAAAATGGAATCCAGCATCGATGTCAAACTTTGTCATGGTCATTAGACAGTTGGAGGCATTCATTCGCCAAGTTAGATTTTAGGTGAGCCAGGGTGGTGTCAGTGACAACGTTATCTGAATGTTTTATAAGTTTTTAGTATCAAGAAACTTTGTAAGATATCTGTACCTTGGAGCTGGTGTGTCACATGACCAGAGAGTGTAGTATTGTTGCAGAGAGGAGAAAGAAGCTATTGTTGCTGTTATTATTGGAGTTCAATAAATCTATCAAGTATTAAGATATGAAAATAAAGAGTGTTCTTGAATTTTAAGTTTGTAAATCTAATAGTAAGTTAGGTATAATCTGCCAACTTCAACAGCCGGTCATCTCCAGGCTAACTGATATGCAGCAAAATTAATAAAGCTATTCGTATACCAAATCTAACATATGTCAACCATGAAGAAGACATTGAGTTAGCTCAGTAATAAAAGAACTTGCAATCTTCAAAGAAGAAAGAAGATAGTAAAAAGTTATTCCTAAATTCTGTATTCATTTCACTCCAGATATGGACTTTCTAAGTAGATGTGAACTACACAGAGTACACATAAGTATACAGTTAGGTTACAATACTGCAGATTTTATTTACCATTACAAAAAAGAGAAAGGTATTATGTAACTGTAACTAAAATTAAGAATTGCATTTCACATTACTATACAGACTTTGAGTTTCAATTACAAGGATGTGAGAAGTCTGGCGACTTTAAAATCACCCAACAAGTAGAAGTTCTTAAGATGAGGCATGTTTAATTATTAAAGATATACATGAAAAATGGGGCAGTGAGTTTGATGAAGAAACATATGAATTCCAGTGTAAAGAAGATAGTAAATAAGTAGATACAAATAGAAATAAGGCTGATGCAAACCAAACCTTACCAAGAGCCCCTGAAAACACTGTCAATATCCCAAGTAGAGTTAACACAGACACTCCTATTATCTGTTAATGATCCAAAGTTTGATAGCATTAGTGCTGATACTGTGTTAAATAGTGAAGGAAAGCCTACACATAATTATTTAAAAGATATGGTAGTATTTGGTAGAGTAATCAAAGCAAAACAACTGATTGGTACCAGCGGTTAAAGTGAAGCAGTATGATGAAAATTATGTTGATCATTCCGAATTGAGATTGTCCCTTATCTGAGTAATTGTAGGGTTTGTTTATAAGCTGATACCCATATTTAGTGTTGGCAGTGTTCCAAAAGACAGTTGATATTTGAGTACAAGTTTGGCAAGGATAAATTGGAAATGCAGAAAAAAGCCTTTTCATTAGTTTTGAGGGGCTGGAGAACTCACTACCTTGTATTAAATACAGATTTATTTTTGGTAAGGGGTCTAGATGCCTAGTCCACCAGCAAATATTTTAAGTTTGCTTTTATCAATTGTGGTATCTTTGGTGTTGATGTTTTTCTTGATAGTAACAAGATTGTTCAGATCTTTGTTAGCAATAATAAATGATTGAATGAGTGTTGTAAAAATTATACAAATCTATAAAAGCACGAGAGTTATAAAAATGTAAATCAAAATTTGTGGAAAGCAAATTTTTGAGTGAGGGAATACATCAGGTAACAACATTATCTGACTATTTTATAAATTTTTAGTAATAGTAATTTTTGTAAGGTATCTGTACTTTGGAGTTGGTGGCTCACATCACCAGAGAGTGTAGTGTTGTAGCAGAGAGAAGAAAGAAGTTCTGAGCAAAAAGGAAAGACTGTTATTATTATTATTGAAGCCCGATAAATGAGGCAAGTACTAAAATGTGAAAATAAACAGTGTTCTTGAACGTGAAGTTTGTTAATATATTAGTAAATTTGGTGTAATCTGCCAACTACAGCTAATTGATGGGCAGCAAAATTAATAAATCTATTCCTATAACAAATCTTACAGTGGTAAGGAAAGATGTGCTCGGGAAGCCACTGGTATAGAAAATATTCCATGCCACTCAGTCCATGGCATTTCCATGATGGAGGAGGAAGAAGGAAGTGTTGCATGGCTTTGATGTGGCAGGGAAGCTGCTTGAAGATGGATTGTAGATATTGGTCAACCAAGACAGAGAAGCGTTTAGCTGGAGAAAAATAGCTGGCAACTATTGGGCACCATGGGATTCCAGGCTTTTTAATTTTGGGAAGCAAGTATGAGGGAGGGCTGCATGGCTTTCTGGTAGTTAGAAGCAAATACAGGGAGGTGTGAGGCCTTGGAGGGCTCTCTTGAACTATATAAAGTGCTCAATCCTTTTGTAGAACGCAGATGTGCGATAATAGCAGAGGAGGGGCAGTAGGTGTTTGCATCTGACAACAGTTGAAGGGCTTTGGCCATGTAATCACAATTCATGTTAACTGTTGTACGTAGGGAGGATGATAAAGTTTCGAGTTATACAGGGTGCGTCACCAAAATCCGGACAAATCGAAGAGTTTTTTGAAACAATTTTTTTTTCACAAAATATTAAATATAACACAAAATACTTTTTCATGGTTTATCAGGGACCTCTATAGAAAATAATTATTCAATATATCCCCCTTTAGCTTCAATAACTGCCTCCAGTCTCGGCCTGAAGCGGTCGCATGCTCGACGTAATACAGCCGAGTCCATGGCGGCGAATGCTGCTTCAATGGCGGGTCTCAATGATGCGACGTTTGGATGCCGAGACTCGTTGGACATCCTTTCAACTACGCTCCAAACGTAGTAATCCAGAGGATTTAAATCGGGACTGTTTGGAGGCCAAACTCCTTTGACCAAAACATGTCCAAATTATCAGACATCCAGTTTTGAACCAAATGGCTCGTGTGGGCTGGTGCACCGTCTTGCTGGAAAACTGTACGGAGTTCCAGACGCCACTGCATCAATCCACGGCTTCACAACACTCGAAATAACGTTCAAAAAAAACTTCTTTTGTCACAGTTTCCTTGTTTTTAAAAAAATGTGGGGGCATGACATGACCCTCGCTCGACACAACACTTAGCACGTGAACACTGGCAGGAAATTTTGTTCTGGCAACAATAGGGATATCCTGTGGATCATGTGCAAGCCGAATCATTTCAAATGCTGAGCGCCCAGCGCGAAGACCTTCGACAATCGCGGCTCTTTTATCATACTCCGCACTTCCCTTCAACATCATGGCCATTTTGAGGTTACCACTGTTTACTAGAAACGTTAGACACTGCAGAGCGCCAAACACGATCTCTGGCGGAAGAAAAATGTGGCGGGAAATTTAAATATAAAATTGTGCGGATTTTGGTGACACACCCTGTATAAAGCTCCCTCATGGCCTAGGTGTAGCCGAGCATGGTGAGTGAATGGTTAACATTCTGGCCTCGCATTCGGGAGGACGCTGAATCGAATCCCTGTCCGGGCATCCAGGTTTGGGTTTTCCATGGTTTCCCCAAATCACTCCAGGCGAATGCCGAGATGCTTCCTTCAAAAAGGCCATGGCCAAATTCCTTCGTGTTCCTGGCCCCAATCCCATCGCAGCTCTAATGACCTAGCTGTCAACAAAACTTAACGCCTAACCCAAAAAAAAAAAAAAAAAAAAAAAAACAGAAATATTCGTAGAGGGTGATTGTAAGGAAGGGATGCTGGGTCCAGTATCGATGATGGTTGGAATTTCTGGAGACTTGGAACCTAGTCACCTCACACTCTTGCCGCTTTCCAGGGTATGGATTTGTCACTCTCAAATGGTCATCTTGGCTTATGTGATAACCACAAACCAAGCAGCCCACATCAGTATCTTCATTTCAACCTTACTGACCTGAAATCAATTGACTCCTACAGCAAGGTTATGATTTCTTTCAAGCCTTTCCTGGAAAGAATTTTTTATTCCCTGACCCTCCCTGACATTTTTCAGTAAACCTCTTAACTGCAGCAAACTCCCAGCGCACAAACATGGTATTCCCTGTCCTAGTAGACACCTAATGGTTTTTTCCATGCAACAGATTTTGCTGTAGAATGTGCTAAACATCTTGCCTCCACTACTTTCAACCAACCTTTAACTGGGAAAAGCCTCCTCCCCATCATAAGACATTCCAACTGTGGAATCTTCGGGCTATTGTATGGCTTCCTATATAAGTCCAACCAGGAATCCGCTGGCCATTCGAATGCATGGCCAAAGACAAACAGTACTGACCCAAAAACCTAACCACCCAGTACCTTTTCATGCCACTATACATAACAGCTTTTCTTGCTTCTCTGGACACAAAAGATGGAAACTGGATTACCAGTACAATCTGGGTACCAGGCAATCACCAGGTCCAAGCAATCTTATTTCAATTTCCCCCTCCTCTCTATTCACCAAGACTCTCTTTCAAATATGAAGCACAATTCAGCAGAGCTGTTATTTAAATTAGTGTGTAATACCTTTGAACTTATGTTCTTTTAATACAAGTTTCTTAACAGTTTATCTTATTACATACAACATAAACTTTCAGCACAACATTTGCTACAGTTTCCTTCCACCACCCCGTGATGTGTTTTTGTGATATAGTATCCATTTTTACAATGCTTGGGTTCCTGATTTTCAGTCCCAACTGCAAACTCCCGGCCATATGAGGCACCAATGGTTATGACTCTATCAAAATTTTGGCAATGATGTGGTATGTACTTGCAAGAATAAGGTTAAACATCAAAATATTGCATTACATTAATCATTCTTGTGTTTGTAGTTCCCAGTCGCCATCATCCATGGTAAATGTTGGGTTTAATTGATATAAAGCATTTTAGTGCTTATTATTTTTATTGTTATGCCATCATTAAAAAAAGGTGAAGGCAGGAATGGTGTTGAATCACAAATAGTCCTGCACACAAATTGAGTGTTGTAATTATTTGGTTTATCACCCTTCATCAACAGTAGAATGAGTAAACTAAATGCAAGAATTGTAACAGGTTTTATGAGTGATAGCTTACCAAGTTACCCAACACATCTGTGTTGTCTGAACCTGCTTCCGAGATGCTCAGTTTGGACACAGGACACAACTTACTTATAACTGGAGGTTGACAGGATGCTTCTGCATTCTCACCAACTTTTCCCTCTTCCTTATCTTGAAGCTACAATTTCAAAACAATCAATATCTTTATATATAACATGATCATATAGGTTACTGCCCATACCTTATACATTTAGTTTCATTGTTTTCTTCTACTACTAAATTATTGCTCAACAAAATTAAAAAAAAAAAACAATCTTTGTATTAAGATTCCAACAAACACTGGAGCAAAAAAAAAATCGTGGTTTATATTTAAGCCAGATTTCACTTCTGCTACTGAGGTGATCTACAACAGGTATTTTACTAATGCATTAATGTCAAACCGAGCGTGGTGGTGTAACGGATAGCGTTCTGGCCTCGCATTCGGGAGGACGGCGGTTCGAATCCCCGTCCGGGCATCCAGATTTGGGTTTTCCATGGTTTCCCCAAATCACTCCAGGTGAATGCCGGGATGCTTCCTTCAAAAGGCCAAGGCCGAATTCCTTCCCATTCCTTGCCCCCATCCTTTCCCGTCTCTAAAGACCACGTTGTTAAAAAGGGACGGTAAACTGTCACAAAAAAAAAAATAAAAAAAAAAAATAAAAAAAAAAATAATAATTAATGTCAAGGTATATCTGCATCTAGTATTATTGTACATGTCTCCAGATGACTGTAGATGATCCATGAGGATTAAAGAAGGGAGGGTGTTGAAACTGGTGCTAGTCGTTAAGATCTGTTTTCTGAAAGGCATCTATAGCCTCTGTACAACAGAGTCAGCTTCAGCAATGTCAAATGTCCTCACTACATCTGTTCTGTGGAGATGTTTTTGATTTAAATGTTGTCTTTCACTAAGTAAGCTGGTTAATAGAAATTGTAAAATATTCTAGAGGTAAAATAGTCTCCCAATCGTATATTCGAGTGGAGATTGCTTAGGAAGGAGTTATTAGAATGGATAGAAACATTCTACGAGTCAGAGTGTGGAATGATAGAAGTCTGAATAGGGCAGGTAAATTAGAAAACTTAAAAAGAGAGATGAAATTACTTAAGATAGATGTCATTTAGATTAGTGAAATTAAATGGAAGGATGCACAGGATTTCTGGTCTAGGGAACACAAAATAATAAACATAAAAGCTCTCAGAGGAATTACTGGTGTAGGATTTGTAATGAACACAAGAGTAGGGAATTGGGCGAGTTATTATGAACAGTTCAGTGACAGAATTATTTAAATGAGGTTAGAAACTAAGCCTGCCCCAACCACATTAGTACAAGTGTACATGCTAATGTGACAGAAAGGTGATGAAGAAATACAGAAAATATAATTATTTATTTACTTATTACACAGATGTTTGGTGTACATTTGTACAATTTTAGATCATAGCAATGAAAGGTGTACATTGCTTAATAAAGAAAAATCACTGTTAATCTACTATTACTAGAATAACAAATAAATGTGTATGGCATTTTTGTGTGGAAATTCCTGAATAGTCCGGTTGCTAGCTGCATTAACCTAACACAGTAATCCTATGGCCTACAGGGGATTTTGAGTTTAACGTGGAATCCGATCCATGGAAGCGTTCTGGCGTATTTCACATTACACCGCAAGCAGTGCCAGCAGTGAAGGTTGGATTAAGGGCTTTCGAAAATCCCTGCCTAGACAGGGATTCAAACTGGGGATCTTTTGCTCTCCAGTCAGACACCTTAATCACTGAGCCACCAGAGCTTATAAACATTTACAATTTAATAATACAAATATACCAAGTTTAAAAATTACTCATTAATATTTACTGATTCTTTTTCATTCATATCTTAATATTAAAAGAATGTTACAATTTGTCTTAGTTAATGATTTTATTCCATGATTAATAATACTGTGAAAGCAAGCTTGCAAATTCTTACTAAGGGATTATTTTCAGTGTATATGTATTTATATTTAATTGGGACAAATATTGTGGTTTGACGTGTTATTTTATGGGGTATTTTGAATCTTAAACTAGCTAGTAAATCTGAGCAATCTATGTTACCATTGCACAAATTAAAATCACCAAGTTCATGAAATGATTGTAGTGAGGCTATTTTTAAGATGGATAGAATGTGGTTATATGTGTGATCATGATATGAGTCTCGAAAACCCATTCTAATTGCCATGTATCTAGAAAACTTATGCTGAACAATTTCTATTCTTTTAGTTACTCATAATGTGTATTGAGGCCAGATTATTGACGAATATACTCACATCGTAATGTCATTCATAATATATATTAAAATAAAAAAAGTGCTGATTTTCAAGGAGGTATATCAGGGAAGATTGTCGTTAGGTTTAAATGCAGCCTTGACCAGAATGAGTTCCAATATTCCACGGAGCACAGTGGATTTAGGACCACGCCAAATTCCGACTATAATGATGTTAGAATTGGATCAAAACGTCTATTGCCATTAAATGAATAATGTGCTTAACAGTATCTTTCGGTACACATTCCACCTTGGTTACCTATTTCTTAACAGTATCTTTCGGCAAACATTCTACAATGGTTACCTATTTCTTGGCTCTGAGGAAAACTATTCTTTGAAGACTAAAAGACCATATTTTCACCCTCAAAGAAGAAATTTGTTTACTGTTCGTAATTTGAACCATAACAAAATCTCTTATAAAGTATAAGTTTCAAGCGGATGAAGCTGTTAGTTTTCTATGTAGTACTTGTTATTGAACTGAAAATAGTTTTTGATGTAACAAGATGTAGTATTTCTGTTCTCTCTTTGGTGTGTGGTTTTGGGACTACGTTATGTATAGAAAGTTTTTTGATATAATATTAATTTTGTCATTGACTGGAATGACATATTTAATACATCAAATGATAAATGTGTTGCTGTGTGAGGTATTCGTATAGTGTTTATGTTTTGTATTAAAAGCGTTGTGTTTTTGCTGGTTGTGGTTAGATGACACTATCATTGTAGTATCCGTATTTTTTACTGAGAAATTCATGAATAAATCTGTTTAGTTGGTATGTTTTTTTTTTAACTGCTTTACATCTCTCAACAGTGAGGTCTTTAGAGACGGGAAAGGATGGGGGCAAGAAATGGGAAGGAATTTGGCCATGGCCTTTTTAAGGAAGCATCCCAGCATTTGCCTGGAGTGATTTGGGAAACCATGGAAAACCCAAATCTGGATGCCCGGACGGGGATTCGAATGCTGTCCTCCCGAATGCGAGGCCAGAATGCTATCCGTTACACCACCACGCTCAGTTTGGTATGTTGGTTCCTTCCTGAAGATTATTATTGGTCTTATAGAGGTTTCCAATCTGTGAGGTTGGGAGTAGAGTTTGTTTTGTGGTAATACTGTGCTACTAATAAAATAAAGAATGTGAACTGTCATTATTCCTTGGTCATTTCACTGTCTTTTCATGAATGAACTAGTACCTGAAATGTAGAATGCAAGAAATAACGGCTTCGTTGATACTGTCAGCTGTCGGCTGTGCTCAACAAACTGAGGATTGTTCATACTGAGGACCATAAGAAGGCAATTGCTTCCTTTCAAATTATCAGTGGGACTCTCCAGTGAACTCAACTCTGGCGTTACTGCTGCATTCTTGCGCACCCTTGCGAAACCTTCATCCTTGAAGTGGTGGAGTGAGTAATATGACAGCAGTATCAATGAGATGAGCCTTAGTGTGTAATTGAGCAGGTTGGTTTGGTTATGATTGTGTTGTTTGTATATATTTATATTTTTTATCCTTGTATTCCAGCCCAAAGAATTTAATTATTTCACTGTTTTTCCTGTCTGCTATTCTAATAGTTTACTTTTTGCTTCAGTTTTTTGTGGGAAAAATTGTCATGTTGATCTCTGTGGCTTCTAGTTTCATTTATTTTTCTGCATTTTTAAATGTAGTTTATGAGAGTTCTGCATTTTTTCTCTTGATTTTGTTTTTCTCATTTTGTTAAAGCGTGGTTGCTTGTTGTTTTGATTTGTTAACATTTTCCTTAATTTCTGTTTAATAAAACAGAAATAAAAAATTTAATAAAAAAAGTCTTACTATAATTGTTTGTTACTGATTAGTTACTTTTATATTTTTGTTAAATTTAGGTCATATTTGTTTAGCACAAAATTGCCAAGTAATTAAAATCCTCATAGTTGTTGAAATAACAGTGGTACTTGTTTATGCTGGCAATTTTCTTTTAATTACTAAAGCTTCGGGGTCGGAGCCCAATCTCAGAACGGAGTAGCTTTTAAAATAGTTTGTCATTGACTTCTGGTAATTAAAATGAGTGACTGGGAGCAGGTTTCAGAAGTTGGGGGTAATAGCTCCACTTGAGGCAAATATGCTGAGAGTTTAACAATAAATGACACTGTTACAAGAGATTTTTAAAAAAACCCAAAAAAAACGGCTTTTGAACAGAGGCATTTGAAGATCAAAATTAGCAAGAAATGAAAGAGATCAAAAAGGCAGCTATGAGAGGTGGGGATACTGTGCAAGAAATAAGGGAAGAAATTAATAAGAATGAATAAAATTTACATAAAGATGTGGAATAAATTAGAGAAGCAATGGAAAGAAATAATCAGGGGAACATAGAACCATTTAGAGCGTGTGTGCTGGGAATGGAAGATAAAGAAACAAATGATTTGTTGTATAGCTCTAAAACCAAGTGGGCGATTGATAGAAGAAGTTGATAAGATATCGACGGAGGAATTAGTATCAAAGTGTGCAAAGAAAATAGAAATTGCAAGAGCGATGTTAAACATGGAATTGTAGGACATAAATTATTAACTGCTATGACTGGCTTTCAGATGACAGTGGAAGCAACAGAAAATCGATTAGCTGAGTTTTGAGACAAGGTGAAAAAACAAAAGGATTCAAAAAACAGGATAGACGATAAGGTACAAGGAAGCAATGATAAATGGCAGTTAATAGAATGAAGAGTGAATGAGATGTCAAAGGAAACAAGTGCCAAAGCAAACCATTTAAAACAGGAAGCGTGGGGGCAGCTGAAATGTGAAGGAATGCAGCACAATTGGTTCCTTTGACAGTACTGTCTGAATAAGCATTAAATGTAGAAAAATTTCATGGTCCAAACAATGCTCATCCAAAAGAATTTATCAAACCTTTCAATTTCCTTTTTGAAGCTTCAACATTTAGAGAGAAAGGAACAATTTTGGTCAGGTAGAATTCAACATCAGGTCAAAATGGGATAATTAACTGTAAGAATTATAACAAACAATTTGGTAGCTAGAAGGGTTACTGATTGTGAGGGCCAGGCATCTAGACAACTCATTTCAAGAAAATTAATTAATCAAAATTACTATTTCAAAATTGCCTAAAAGATGCAGGGATTGCTCATTAGCAGAGAGTTTCTGAGGTTTGATGAAATGTTTAATTTTTTCCAAGATGTGGAAGGGCATGTTCATTTCTTTGCGAGTTGGAGGAATGAACAAGGCAGGTGGTTACCATACTGGTATAATGAGACAGCAGGATGAGAGAGTAGGAGAAACATTCTAAAAAAAAAAAAAAAGGAAAAAAAAAGGGGGAACACAGTGAAGCAGGAGGGGAAACTTGGTATCAGTCATGAAGTGTTTAGCAGTCATGACTGGAAGGAAATAGGGTAGGCCGCCCAAGAAATTGAATAGCAATTTTCACAATCACACTATAGGGGATTTGAAGCAGGAAAACGAATTACAAATGGCAGTGAGGTGGATTGGATGCCCCGAAATTCATGTGGAAATCGGAGGGAAGGAAATAAGAGCTCTGACAGATAGTGGTAGTGAGATAAATGGATAGTATAAGCAAAGAGAGTCAAGGTTGTTGTTGTTGTTATTGGTGTTTTAGGGCGCGTCAACATCGGGGTCATTAGCACCCTAACAATAACCAGCAATTACTGTGGCTTTAAAATGTACTAAAATACTGTCTGCATGGTCGACTGTAAAGGGGTCGGCCATACAGACAGCAAATAAAATAAATCATAAAATCACACGTGGCTTTAAAAGAGCCACCGGTACAGCCATCCAGGTGCCGTACCTTTTAAGGTACGGCACCTGGATGGCTGTAAAGGGGCAAGAAAAGTTAAAAAGGAAATTAAAAACACTACACGTCTCGCTGGCTGTATAGTGGCCAGCGAGACATGAATCATAACAATATAAAAAATAGTAACAATTCGCATGCATGGGTGGCTGTAAAGAGGCCACCCATCCATCTTAAATCTAGGCCGATCTGCCTAAAATTTTAAGCGCTAGACCGGCCAAAATACAAAATTTTAAAACCCTCGCCATGTTGCTGGTCTCATTGTTTAAAATGAGGGACAGATCGTTGGCCAAGCCAACGTCTGCCCTCAAGTCTAAAAATAAAACACAATCAATTAAAATGTGGCGCACTGTCATAGGTGCGCCACAGGCATCACATTCCGGTGGGTCCTCCCGGCGGAGAAGAAACTGTGTGTCAGAGGACAGTGCCCTATACGGAGGCGAGTAAGGAGAACTCATCCCTCCTCGCCCGCTGGAAGGAGCTGCTCCACGGCTGAACGGTCGGTTTGACCTGCCGGAGCTTATTATGCTCGACTTCCAGCCACTGCCTCTGCCACATATCAAAAACGTTTCTTTTTACCGCCGAGGCAAGGTCTGACTTGGGACCGGAGCGAAGTCGATTCTGACCTTATCGCAGGCTAACCGGGCAGCTTCATCGGCTGCCTCGTTCCCCCTGATTCCCACATGGCCTGGTACCCAGCAGAATAAAACCTCCTTTCCGTGAGACTGGGGAAAGGAGGGTGTCCTGGATATCCTGGACTAGACGGTCTGCTGGGTACATATTTCCTAAAGCCTGAATACAGCTGAGGGAATCACAGCATATGATGAACCTCTTATCGCGGACTACTTTCATATGCTGGAGCGACTTTAGCACAGTGTAACACTCGGCGGTGTAAACGCTGCATCTACCATCAAGTTTGTATATGTAAGTCGCTCGAGGGACACTACACAGCATCCTACTCTATTAGCCTGCTTAGACCCATCCGTATATACCGGGGTGAATGTGTGATACTGTTTTAGGATATCGGTAAAAACACTAGTAAAAACATTATTATCGGTAAACAATTTGTTATACCGACAAAGATTTAAAATTGTTCTGGGCCTCGTTAAAAGCCAGGGAGGAGATTTACTCCATCCCTGGTGATAAAAAGCGGGCAGCTCACAACCATATTCTTCTAAAATAGCCTTTGTACGTGGCTGAACGGTTTGGTCGCTCTACAGCGATTGGCATATAGCCGTTCAAAGTTCGGTCGCATCACTACGTCGTGCACGGGACTACCAGGAGTTGTGGCAATATGTACATAGTGTCGCACCATGAGGAGATGCCGCCGGGTGGAAAGCGGCGGCTCGCCAGACTCTGCACAATGCTCGGTATCGGGCTAGTGCGATAGGCACCCGTGGCGAGCCGAATTCCTGCATGGTGGACACTATCCAGTATCCGAAGATACTGTCCCGTGCCGAACCGTAGACAATGCAACCGTACTCCAACGCGACCGTACAAAGGCTCTGTAAAACTGTAGCAGGCAGGAGCGGTCAGCGCCCCATGACCTGCCACAAAGACATTTTAAAATATTCAGAACTTTCAAGGCCCTGGCTTTCACATCTTTAAGATGAGGCAGCCAGCTGAGCCTTGTGTCTAGGATAAGGCCCAGAAACCGAACAGTATCAGTAAAAGTTAAAACGGTGTTCCTCAAGGTAAGGTGGGGCTCTGGTAAAAGACTTCTATTACGAGTAAAAAGTACACACCGGGTTTTCTCAGCGGAGAAACGAAAACCGGTGTGTACTGACCATTCATCCAGCCTGTTCAACGCGAGCTGCAACTGCCGCTCAGCGCTTCTCAGGCTGGAAGATGATAAAAATTAAAAAGTCATCCACATATAAGGAGTACCGTATGGGACTCCTTATTGTGGCTGCAATACTATTAATTGCAATGGCAAACAGTGTAACACTTAAAACTGACCCCTGAGGGACACCGTTTTCCTGGATAAAAAGATCTGACACTTCGCTACCAACTCGGTACCGGAAGCAACGTCGTGATAAAAAAGATTTTAAAAAGCGGGGCAGTTTTCCCTAAAACCCCATTCATGTAGTTGTTTTAAAATAATGTGTCGCCAGGTAGTATCGTATGCTTTCTCGATATCGAAAAAGACACCTACAGGTGTTGGCTGCGGATGAAGGCGTCTTGGATTGCAGCTTCCAGTAGGATCAGGTTGTCCAAGGTGGAACGGGACTTCCTGAATCCACACTGAAAGCGGCTGAGAAGATTTTGGGATTCCAGACGCCAGACGAGGCGGCGATTTACCATCCTCTCTAGCGTCTTACCCACGCAGCTTGTAAGGGCGATGCTACGATAACTACCTGGCAATAATTTATCCTTTCCAGGTTTTAAAATTGGGATAAGCGTTGCTTCTTTCCACGAGTCGGGGAAGTGTCCTTCGGTCCAAATCTGATTAAAAATATCTAAAAGGTACTCCTTAGCTTTACTAAGATGCCTCAGCATCTGGTACTGGATCATCAGGCCCTGGAGCGGTGTCATTGGCGCTGTTTAATGCCGACTCCAGCTCCCAAGATGTAAATGGGCAGTTGTAGGCCTCTGTATTCGACGAATCGAAGCACAGCTCGCCTCTCGGCAGCAACTCTTTGTCGCTGAAACCGAGGGTCAAAGTTGGCGGACGAAGTGACGGAGGCGAAGTTCTCCGCCATCAGCTGGGCTATGCTTCGTTCGTCGGTAACTACACGTCCTTGATCCAGTAATCCAGATACTGGTGGGCGGGAGTACCTTCCGGATATACGGCGAATGGACTCCCATACTTTGGATGATGATGTGGAACGATTGATTGTGCTCACAAAGGTCTGCCATGACCTCTCTTGCTCTCCTTAATAACACGACGTGCCTTTGCTCTTGCAATACGGAACGCTGCCAGGTTGTCGGAAGTTGGCTGCAACCTAAATCGACGCAGCCCGTCTACGACCCTGAATAGGAACGACATTCGTCGTTCCACCAGGGGACGGGCGTCCTTCGCAGCGTTCCGGAGCTTTTCGGCATTGAAACGTCAGCTGCCTGGTGAATCACTTGGTAAAGTGATCCTGTGTTCAGGATACAAATTTCCTCCTGCTTTATCAATCTACCAACCACTCGGCCCCGGGGGCAATCGGTGGTGGAACCCCACAACGCACTGTGGGCGTTGAAATCTCCCAAAAGGCGAAAGGGCCGAGTGAGTTGTCCTATAATGCCAACCAGGTCGTCGTAGCCGACGGACAAACTGGGTGGCAGATAGACAGAGCATACGGTCAGTTGGATTGGACCACGTATTTTCACCGCAACTGCTTGTAGACCAGAGGTGAGAGCAATAGGTTCAGAGTGGACAGTGTTTCGGACAAACACCACTCCCCCCTTCGCTCGATCACCCTCGGTATCGTCCTTTCTATAGATGTCGTACCCTCTTAGCACAGGTTGGTGTAAAGGTCTAAAATGTGTCTCCTGAAGGCAGAGACACAATGGATTAGACCGTGCTAAGAGGTGGACTTCCTCTTTGTGAGCCTGAAAGCCGTTAATGTTCCACTGAAGTATGGGAGCCATTCTACCTATTTAAAACCACCCGCCCCGGGTCGGTGTCTGATATCTGCTGAGGAATGGGACCAGGTTCTTCGTCCACCAGCATAACGTCATCTTCGGGGTCCGAAGACGACTTTTGTTCTAAGGCCTCGGCGTCTTGCGGATGTTTCTTCCGCAGAGGCCTTGTCCCCCTCCTCCCCACACTAGTTGGGGAACTGGGAGGAGAAGTAGACTTCAAGAACATGGTCGGGTCCGTGTGTTTAAACTTCGGACCCCGAACCTTCTGCACTGTTTGCCATCCGCTACTAGCTGATGGCGTTGCAGTTACTGTTTCTTCTGTGGGCTTTTCAACTACTGTAGCCGAGGGAATATCGGCTATAGCTATTGTAGCGGATGGCTGTGCTGTAGCTGGTGGACTTTCTGAACCTGGTTTCTTAGTGGTCGAGGTTGCAGCTGTGTTGCTACCGACGTCCGCGGTCCGATGGGTGTGGCACCACATCTGCACTGACATGAGCACATTGGACTTGTGCCCATGTCCGCAACGGACGTCTGCGTAGCAACACTTTGTTTCCTGACAGGAGCTGACAACGTTTTCGCGAAGCTAGTTGCGAAAACCGGTGGTGCTAGAGCCTTGTAGCATTTCTTTGCATCGCCATAAGATATCCGCTCTTTCGTTTTCAGCTCCTGTATTTTTTTTTCCAGATACACCCGACACTCCCTGCTCCAGGCTGGATGTGCCCCGGAGCAGTTGACACACACTGTGGGAGGGTGCAAACGGCACCCGGCTCGTGCGCCGCCTTACCACATTTTCCACAGGTGGAGTTGCCTTTGCAGTTCCGTCGTATGACCGAACCTCTGGCACTTGAAGCAGCGCATGGGGTCCGGTACATACGGGCGAACGTTTAATGTAAATATCCAGCTTTGATGGCTTTTGGCAATTGGAGTGTCGAATGTCAGGACGAAGGTGGCAGTCTTCTCAGACTGCCGTTAACCCTTCGCATGATCTGTCGAACCTGACCACATTCTCTGATCTCCACTCCTTAAGGAGTTCCTCGGTCTCTATATCCATCAAGTCTCGGCAGGTGATCACGCCTTTACTACTATTTAGAGATTTATGGAGTTCGCACTTTACTGCGAACTCCCCGAGCTTCTCACACTTAAGGAGTGAGACAGCCTGCTTATAGGTAATGTTTCTAAAAGCAGGGTCCCGTTCCTCAGCTTTTTCACACTTTTTAACGTTCCGACTATCCCTTCGAGCCCTTTTTGTATATAGAAAGGAGAGACCTTCTCAAAGGATCCCTCCTTTCTTGCCATTATTATAAAGGCATCATCAATAAGATGACCCTTCCTGTTACTATTTTCTGTATCAGGGGGCTTTCAACCCTCACCCACTTGTTCAAACTAGGTGTATTTTTTTTAACCTGCGGCACACCCGAACCGCAGGGGTTTTGTTTTTGTTTGCGAGATGGAATTTTGGTCCCACGAGCAAAAACATTTTAAAAAGAAATGCTCATACAACAGGGGTGCGCAGGTGCCCCTGAGGTTGCACGTTAACGAGTGATCTACCTCTCACCCATGCACCTCCTGGCACGTGGCTGACCTTGAGGTTGGGGTTTTTTTATAGAGTTTGTACCGTCCTCGCGATCCGGGCGATGAAGCCAAGATCCCCGTTCTCCTAGGCACACAACGTTCCACCGTCACGCCCTACAGTGGTCGCTGAAGTATGGTAGGAGTTTACGGTGTGGGAAACTTGCAGCGCTCACAAGTTTCCAGCTCGGGCACCGCGGGTTCGCCAAACCTGTACCTGGCACTTGCGTTCCAGGCCCCTGCGGGGGAGAGTCAAGGAACAAGTGTTTTTGTCCCACCAGCTAAAACGAACTAAATTTACTGTCGATTGCCTCACAATACAAATCATAGGGTTTCACTTATTTTTGAAGTTGACTGGCTAGTGAAGTCCAGATTTTTTTTGATCATGTTGATATGTTGCAAAACAGACAGGGTGCAAAGTTCCTAACTTCAGGATACTGGCAATTTCACCTTAAGCCTTAATAGCAAAAGCTGACCGCATTTCTATTTGAATGAGAATGTTATCATTTCCGAATTTTACCTCTTGCGCTGAAAACGGCCACTTTGGAATTCATTAGAGCAATAGATTATGTCCTGGGTCCTTAATTTTACAACAAGGTGTGGGCTTACAGAGATATTTGCTGGCCAATATATATTTAAAGCAGTTTGTGATACTATAAATCAAGTACTATGAGCACTTGCAAAGAAGGAATGATCCTATAACTGGGAAAATGTGTGTTTCTATGGTAGGAAATACTGGGGTAAATCTTGACATCTGAAGGCTTAAGACCAAACCTTAACAAGGTTGCAGCCATCAGAGCGAAAGAAGTGGCAGTTGCAGAGTTTTCTGTGGCTAGCAAATTTCTATAGTCGGTTTGTGCAGGAACACATATTTGCACATCCTACACGAGCTCCTGTGTAAACAGAAATTGTGGGAATGGTCTCTCGAGTGCACCCACGCATTTGAGGGAATAAAGCACACAAGAATAAAATGAGAAATTCTGTATCATCCTGATTTCTCTGTTTCCTTCTGTATGTGGACTGACAGCTCTGATTAAGGCATTGGTGCTAAGCTGTTTCAGAAGCTGGAAGTAAATGGCATATTGGAGTGTAGAACAATCACTTTTGCAAGCAGGACAGTCAACGTTCACGAGTATCATTATTCCATCTCAGAAGCCTTGGCAGTAGTTTTTGGGTTCAAGAAGTTCAGAAACTATTTGCTGGAAACTTACACCAATGTTTACACTGACCACAGATCTCTAGCTTTCTTGAAGATTTGCAAACAGATCCATGGTCAGCTAACTCGTTGGGCTTAGACTCTGCAGGAATATGATGTTGACATAACGTATAGACCCAGTTGAGAGAACATAGTCACGAATGACCTATCGCGGCTACCTATTAGAGGATGGGAAGTGTATAGAGTGGAGGAAGAAGATTCACTTGAATTCAGAATTGCATATATTGCCGGGATTCCAGAGGAGAGAGTTTTGAAGATCTGATTTAATAACACTGAGAATGAGTAAGATGATTATAATGTTTTGAGTCACCTCAAACAAAGACTCTTAAATGGGGAGAATGAAGATTTATACCAGTCACATTCAGGGGTTTTGTTTACGAGTAGTCACCCCTTGGGTAGCGGATGGAAGTTGTGTGTGCCTGACCAGATAACACATCAGTTAAGTGGGAAACACATAATTTACATGCACACGGGACAAGGAACAGCTGCCATATCATCAAGGAGACCTGTCATTGAGAAAATATGTGTCACCGAATAGGGAAGATATTGGCGACAACTGACTCATGCCAGCAATGTAAGGTTCAACTACCAAACAAGCAGAGAAAATTTATCCTGTGATTTTGGAGAATACTTTGGATCACATGTGAATGAATTGTTTTGGGCATCTTCTGAAAGTACAAAGGAGATTAAAAGTTACATTTGTGGTTCTCAACTTGTTCACAAAATTTGTGAAACTGTACCCACTCAGGAAGGCACAATGAAAGATTTTTGTGCAGAAAACGTAAAGTGGTGCTGTCTGACCAGTGATATTTTCTGTAAAGTGTGGAAGGCTTCTTTGAGAGAAGATTAAGCATAATCCCCCATACTTTTCATCTGGAAATATGTGTGAACGTGTAAAGTGTGAGCTGGGCACGATGTTCAGAACATACTGCCTCCAGAAAAACAGTGGTTGGTCCTTACATCTGAAAGATATTGAGGATGTTCTGAATTGTTCTCCTCACAATGCAATGGAAGAGTCACCTTATGAATTGATATTGAAACACCTGCCGCTTCAGTTTGTGGCAGAATAGAATTTCCAACAAAGGAAGAGATAAACTATACCAATATGACAGAACAGGTGGGAAAACGACTGTGCCGAAAGAAAAAAAAAAAAAAGAGAGAAAGGAGTAGCATGACACACTCAGGTGAAAGGTAATGTATAAGGTTGGATACTGGGTATTGACTCGTGCCCATTACCAGTCATCAGCAGATGCTGAGGTAATCAAAAAGTTTATGCATTTATATGGGGGTCCATTTGTAATAGTGACGATTTTGCATGCAAATGCGTATGTCCTAAAGGATCCAGAATCTGGGAAAGTAAAAGGAACTTATAATGTAAAGTTCTTAAAGGGCCTATATAACCAAATGAGTATGTGATGGAGGTCATCACATCATTGGGGTACATGAAAGGAGCCTCCTTGAAGATTGCAATGTTAAGCGACCAAGCAAAGAATAGCAATCAGGCGTACCCTGGACAACATCAGAGAATGAATCCAAATGACCTGACGGCTAATCCTTTCACACCAGAAACATTACTACCCCAAGCCCTTTTCAGGGTCACAATTAACAATCATCTCTGTTGACATAGAAGGCATGTCACCAGCCAAGGAAGAGCTGCTACAAGACCTATGCAGTCAATATCAGTGCCATATATTGTGCCTACAGGAAACACATAGAAGCTATGAAATGTATAGACCAAAAAAAACTGAACGCATCTCGCTATAGAAAAACCTCATAATCAATACAGAAGTGCAATCTTTGTACGTCCAGATGTACAAGTAATGTCCACTGCATTCACGGAACAAAATGACATTGAAATTCTCATTCTACAAATGACGAACTGTACCATTTCGTGTTTTTATAAACCACCTGGTGCTGTATTCACTGTCAACAAACCACCTAATTTCCATAATAAAGACATACAGATCGTGATTGGTGATTTCAACAGTCATAGCAATGTTTGGGGCTATGACCATGAAGATGAGAATGGGACTGCAGTACAAGAATGGGCTGAAATAAATCACCTCTCTCTAATCCATGATGCAAAACTACCTGCATCATTCAACAGTGGTCGGTGGAGGCGTGGTTTCAACCCTGACCTCATATTCAGTAGTAGCAGTATTAGCCACCAGTGCATTAAATCTGTCTGTTCCCCAATACCCAACTCACAGCATAGACCAATAATGTGTCAAATATATGCCGCAGTTAGACCACAGGAAGTACCTTTCCGTAGAAGATACAACTTCAAAAAGGCAAATTGGTCTAAATTCTCAGAACTATTGGATTCGGAAGTACTTTCAATAGAACCAACACCAGAATGCTATGACATCTTCACCACGGCTGTAAAGAGATGTTCCAGAATGTCTATCCCTCGTGGTTGTCGGACATCTTACATTCCCGGTCTCACATCAGATCAAGCTGCTCTACTTAAAGAATACAGCAATTTATTTATCCTTTTGGTGAAGCAACAGTGGAAGCAGGAAACAAACTCATTTCCGTTATTAAAGAGACAAAGCGGAATAAGTGGATTAAAACTGTTGAAGACTTAGATTTCACAAGAAACAGCCAGAAAGCATGGAGACTACTGAAGCATCTAAACAATGATCCAACTAAGACCAAAGTTCATTATAATGTTACTGCCAACCAAATAGCACACCAACTGCTATTAAATGGGAAAGCTAATCACAAGTCCAAAATGCCCAAACTGTGGAAAGGAGGCCATGAGGAGAATAATGACCTCACAATACCATTCAGCATGGATGAATTGGATAGGGCTATAAGAAATTTCAAAAATGGAAAATCAGCAGGCCTGGATGACATTAGGACAGAACAAATTAAGTACTTTGGTCTAACAACAAAGAAGTGGATGCTTCAGCTCTTTAAACAACTGTATGAGTAAATGTCAAATTCCAAAGATATGGCGGAAGAGCCGAGTGATCGCCTTGCTTAAACCTGGCAAAGAAGGAAACAGTCCAAAGAATTTTAGACCTGTTGCACTTTTATGTGACCTCTACAAACTACTTGAAAAAATGATCTTAAACCAGCTGTTGCCTGTAGTTGATCCTTTGCTTATTCCCGAACAAGCTGGATTCCGCCCAGGTAAAAGTTGCACAGGACAACTACTAAATATCACGCAGTTTATAGAAGATGGATTTGAAGCTCGTAAGGTAACAGGGGTGGTATTTGTTGATTTTTCAGCAGCGTATGACACCGTCAACCATCAGCTACTACTAGTCAAGTTCTACAATCTGACCAGGAATTTCAGTCTTAGTAAGTTCATTGCTACTCTTCTGCAGAACCGCAGATTCTTTGTTGACTTCCAAGGTCAGCGTAGCCATTGGAGGTCACAGAAGAATGGTCTACCCCGAGGAAGTGTGTAAGCCCCATTATTCTTTAACATATATACCAATGATCAGCCTATACTACCCAAATGCAGGAGTTTCGTGTATGCTGATGATCTCGCTCTGGCCTCACAGAGCAAAGACTTTGAATCAGTGGAGAGCACCCTTACCAACGCTCTGGAAGATTTGTCAAGGTATTATGGCACGAACCAGTTTAAAACCAAATCCTACGAAGACACAAGTATGTGCTTTTCATTTTAGGAATAAAGAAGCAACTCGTAGGTTAAAGGTAAAATGGTCGGGGGTTGAACTAGAACACTGCTATACTTCAAAATATCTAGGAGTGACCCTTGACAGATCACTTACATTCAGGAAGCATTGCATGAACTCCAAGCTGAAAGTTTCCAGTAGGAACAATGTCATAAGAAAACTGGCTGGATCGCAGTGGGGCAGCCAACCTGAAACAATTCGAACTTCTGCCTTAGCACTATGTTATTTGGCTGCAGAGTATGCCTGTCCTCTATGGCACAGTTCTACTCATGCCAAACAAGTAGACATTGCACTTAATGACACGTGCAGAATCATAACAAGCTGCTTAAAATCAACTCCAGTTGAATGGCTCCACCGACTCGCAGGAATAGCATCACCTTCTGTTCAAAGGGAAATAGCAGTGAACAAGGAAAGGAGGAAAGTGAACCATGAAAAATCTCATCCACTATATGGGTATATACCTCACAGGCAAAGACTGAAGTCCAGGAAAAGTTTCCTAAGAATATCTCAGGAACTTACGACGACAACTGAATAAGCCAGGTTACAACTATGGGAAGATAAAGCTCCCCTTCCGCATGGCTGGGGAAGAGTGTCTGAATCTTTGCCACCTGGTTATGACATGGTATGGTTGACATGGAAGTCCTTGAATAGGCCGAGATCTGGAGTGAGCAGATGCAAAGTGAACTTAGCAAGATGGGGCTATGCTGAGATCAAAGATATCAAGTGTGACTGTGGTGAAGACCAGACTGTCCAGTACATGTTGCAGTGTTGACTATGTCCAGCATCCTACTCGGCAGCTAATCTGCATGAGGCCTCAGAAAATACACTGGTAGTGGCCAAGTTCTGGTCCAGTATAATTTGATGTTTGTTATTGTGTTACTGTATGTTTCTGATACGAAATAATAATAACCACAACATTTTCTTCTTTATTTTCATAAATGTTATGTTCACTTCAATGGGTCTATTTCAAGTGTACCATTATTTATTTACTGTACCAGATGAAATTGTTATAGAGGCAATGCAATGCCGATTCACTGGTGAGTAAGTGTATCACTTATTTGGAACAGAGCTTACAGAGACCAACCACTTGCTCTATGCCTGGTTTCAATGAACCTTGCTGCAGGAATTCTCGGGGTTTCTACACATTCAGTAAAGTGAACTAGAATTCCAATGCCGGCTATTTTTTTCTCATTGAGGTGGAAATTTAATAACAGGCACTATAACTATTTTTTGTTGCATTGCATGCCATGGCCACTTCCATTGATGGTAGGAAATGAAATTGTGCAAGTGTAAAATGTTTGTAAAGCTTGCAAAAGGCTAGAGCACTTAATGTGCAAGGGTCTGCTAAAGCTAAGTGTTTGAAAGGTTGTTCCAACTAAACTATAGGACTAAAGTTAATGAACTACAGTGTGAGCAGACATTGTTTTTAGCAACCACTGAAATATATTTGATTTTTACTGTCTTTTTTTTTTCTTTACTTAAGGCATTAGGCCTCGTTGACATCATTCGACGTGAGATAGGATTGAAGACAAGGAATGGAAAGGAATTAGGCCATAGCCTTTTTGAAGGAAGCATCTCGGCATTCGCCTGGAGTGATTTGGAGAAACCGTGGGAAACCCAAATCTGGATGCCCGAGTGGAGAATCGAACCTGCGTCCACCCAAATGCAAGGCCAGAACGTTAAATATTCACCCACCATGCTCGGTTTTTTTACTGTCCTCTTGTTTATATTGTTGTTGCACGTGTTGCATTATTACCGTTTAAATTTGGGTTTATGTTAGTATTTAATTTTATGTTTTGTTCATAAGTGGCAATTGAGCTAAATTTTTTGCACGCACTAATACATATTTGATTTCTCAGATTTTTTGTCTCTATTTCAAATATATAGGGTAGGATCAGAAAGTAGTAAGACTGAATTAATTTAAATTTTTTAAGTGAGCTTTTCGGTTAAATCCTTAGAAATCCTTGAAGTAGGACCCTTACGGTTCATGCATATCTGCCAACTTCCAAAATTGTGTTTCCGTAAAAACCCTGTACCACAAATACAGTGATTCTGTAAAGACTCTGGACAGCAAAAATTTTAAAATCTACATTTAATTGACCATGAACTAAACATCCAGAAATATGTAAACAGCGTGTTTAATTGAAATCATATCTACTTATGACATATTTGTTGACATACACTACTTTCAAGATTAACTTTGAAGTCATTATTTTTTTTAAAAATCATAACAAAAACTTGGAAAAACAAAAACATTCAGAGATAGCATCTTGTTTCACTAAGCACCACATATATTTACACTCTTCTGCACTTTCAATTAGGTTTCAAAGATGAAGCTGTGGCTTTCTTAAGAAAGTCTGGAGGAAAATTGTTTGCATAATAAGAACCAGAATGTCGGTCTTCAAAATTGAAACAATCGCTAGGATTTCTTAACCATGCTGAAAACACATTCACACTCTGCATTGCTATTTGGTACGCTGTGTATGGACAACATTACTCTGGAAATCCTATTATATTTAAGAATTCTATAAGCATATAAGCACCACTAACATTAGATAACTGTGCCCATTTAACATCATTTGGAGTATCTACACCTGCAACAGTGGAAATGCCATATAACTAAAGAGCTATGAACTGTGTGTGAATTGCATTTGCAATATCATTCCTTGTTGCATTTCCCTTCTTATGTATTCTCACATAAGAAAGAAACTTTTACAAGAAATTGACTGAAGAAAATTACGCATTTTCAATTTTGTCAAATGTGGGTACTTGTGCATGTTTTAGCACAACACTTGTTAGGGGAGACTTGTTTATGATGTAATCACAGACTATAAAAGTGATTTCTGCACTCAGTGAAATATTGTGTTCCCCCAGAAAGTGAACAAACACTCTGCTTAGCCACATCCGAATCAGAATTTTCCGACTTAGCAAAAAATTGTTGATTTTGTGATTCTCCTTGTTTGATTTTAAACACACAATATGTTTAACACATGTAATGTGATAAGCCAAATCATTTCTTCCACTACCTGCTTGTTTATATCTCAACCATTCACCCAAATTTATCCCTTTTCTTGTTTTTATTATACACAGTCATTCTATGGAATGTGTTTCTCTAAATGTCTTGAAATATTGCTTCTTAGAGTTACTCATCGCTGCATGATTCCCACAGTCCACACAAATCACCAACCAGTGACACAACACCCACGGGACAGTCCAGAAGTGAAAGAAAACGATACTCAAACGATTGCTGATTCGATTTTCAGAAATGTATTGATGCAAAATCGAAAAGACAGATTTATTAATTATTGACTGCAGTGAAATATAGAATATCTTGGCATAATTTTAAAAAGAAGCTTAAATGCATATAGATTTCAGCCATGCAAGAAATCGCAAACTTACCACAATCGTCCATAAGAACTGCAATATTTTTGTTCTATATTAGATCTCACCTAAGCGATCGAATTTTAGTATTGAAATCTGTAAAATAACATAGCTCATCTGTAAAATACAGCACCTTTCCGTAAATTTTACGGAAAACTAAAAATTGGCAGGTATGCTTATGATTTAACACAATTCGTGATTCCCACTCGCTTTTCAGGATCCCCATCAGAGATGCTTAGATATCTTATAGGGAGCTGCCGAAACTTGGCAACCCTGTGCTTGGCCAGAAACCCCCTTACGAGCAGCCCGGTCTGGCACGGCACATTGTCATGGTGAATCTTCCAAGAAATGGCAATTTCTGGCCACACGCATAGGATGTATTTCCACTACCTGTCAAGCTTGTCCACGTGAAAACTGGCATTAACTGTCCTTCCAGGGAGTACGGACGCCCTGTGAACCACACCACGACAGTCAAAAAAGCAGATGAGCATGGATTTGACTCTTGACTTGCTCGATATGGCTTTCTTCGGATGTGGGCACTTGGTGTGCCACTTGGCTCTCTGGCGATTGGTCTCCGGGTCGTACATAAACACCAATTTTAATCAGCGATAATCACATTGTCAAGGAAATTTGGGTTTTCTTGGACACAGTTCCACATTTCCTGGGAATTTGCACACAATTCAGTTTTTGTTCATCACTCAGGACTCTTGGCACAAAGTTGGCGCACACCTTTCGCATGGCCAAATCCTAGGTAATATTTTTTTGAACGGTACCGTACAAAATCCCTAACTCATCAACAATCAGACGAATGATTGTGCGCCGGTCGGAGTCCAGGATTGCTTTCACTTTGGCCACATTTTCATCAATCCTTGAAGTTGATGAGCTCCCGCCCCTCGCAGAACAGCTTATGCCACTCGAACACTGTTGAGCGGCACTGTAGGTGCCCTTAATCATTCAGTGGGTCTCCGTTGCAGTTTTCCCGAGTTTGACACTGAATTTGCTTGATATTTTCTCCATGTTCGTGACAACACTTCTTAACAGAGAATCACAGAAATCGACATGCTTACTCTCCATTTGCCCACAGGTGACTGGAAAAATATTAGTCTCTTCGGAAGGATCCACATTACCGTGTTCAGTGTTCCGACTCCCCTCTAGTGGTCCAATTCCCTCCAGCGCCACAGACATTCAGTTCTACTACTTTCTGATCCTACCCTGTATGTACTGTATTTTGTTCCTTTTTTGGTGTGTGTGTTTTTAAACTTTTTCTTATATCTAAGAGATGATCTGGTTTTGTAGCTGTCTTTTTTTTTTCCTAAAAGAAAGGGGGCCTTCTGGCTGGTTTCTGTTTCTGGTGTGAAAGGATTAGCCGTCTGGCTGGTGTAGACATGCAATGTTTGGTGTATGGAGAATACGACCTTTTTGGGGAGTTTCCCGTTAGGAAAGCAGTGGTTTGGAACCACTTGTGAGGAGGAAAGAGGGTGAGAGGTGGTTGTCAAGTAGAGATGTTTTTCAAGCCTGCAAGATGGGATTCAGTTATCAGAAACTGCTGATTGTACTGTCCTCAGACATTGACCAAGAATTTATTTTGTGCTAATACTGTGTGACTAATGAAATAAAGAATGTGACCTGTCAGTTGTCTGTGGTCATTTCATTGCCTTTCATGGATGAGCTAGTACCTGAAATATTGAATGCAAGAAATAACAGCTTCAGTTGATATTGTCGGCTGAACTCGACAAGACCATATGACTAGGACCATATGAAGGTGATTGGTTCCTTTCAACTCATCGGTGGATCCCGCAGTGGACTCAACTCCAAAATTACCATTGCAAGTGTACTTCAGTTATGTGTTTGTCTTATCTCATTTGATATTAGCTTTCTCATTAGGCCCGTCTTTAAAAATGTGTTCTGTGATTTTTTCTTCCTCTGCTATTATAATATTCAGATTCAGAGATGATATGTTTGATTTATTTGTCCTTACTCATCGGGTTTGTATAATATTTTAGCCTTTCTTTAGTAAATGTGTTTCTGGTTCACTAAATTCTACATTAGTCAAGCTGATGAGTTTGGAGTGAAAATTGTGATTGGATACAAGATGTTAACTTCATCATTCTTTTCCCATATGTAAAAGTGGAGCTTTCTTGGTGTTGTATATAGATTCTTTACACTGTTAGCTATATTTAATTTTCATTGTGTTAATTTTATTACTGTCCATAAATTTTAGTGTGCATATGAACAATGCTGTGTGGTTCTCAATTATTTTTATATCTCTCAGAATTTCTACATTGTTGGCAAGTTGTAGGTGTGTAGTGTAGAGTGCTTCATTTTGATGTGCTTTTCTGTTATAAGGTGCTCTTGTCTTCTTTCAAATTAATTGCTTCTCTGTTATTGTTTTTGCTTTTTCTGCTGGTTTAGAATTGTTCCTCACTGTCACGTTTAGAAAGTTTGGATCAAGGTTTTCTGAAAACAGAACTTATTTAAGTAAATGCCCTCGACAGTCTTATGGATATCGTGGTGTTGAATTTTGTAGCACTGATAGGTTATAAGGTAACTCCGTAAATTATTATTAAATTGTTATTTAAACTGAATGTGAACAATTGTTGCGCAACTGGTTTCTTCTTTGGGTTTAAGGAAGTTAAGCGATATCAGTAGAGTAAGAGATTAAGATTGGTAATACTGAAGTCGGTTAAGGTGAATCTTTGGCAGTGCTGCAAAGGACTGTTACTGTTGTGGGGATAACTATAACAAGGTGAATGAAGGGAAAAAAAGGGTTTATTGGATCACGATTTCAAGAAGACTGGTAATAATTAGTTTACATATTCATGACAAAAAAGTAATTGTATCACCTGAGTGTCTATCTATCTATCTATATATACATACTCTGCAATTCACAAAACTGTGGGTAGCAGAGGGTGCTCAGCACCAAAGTTAATCTCTTTATTGTTCATTCCAATCCCTAATGGTACGAGGGAAAAAAAGAATTCATATAAGAATCATTGCAGCACCTTATTTCTCTAATCTTATCTTTCCTGTCATTCCGGCTCAAATAGGTTGGTGGACGAAGAATTTCACTACACTCGTAAGTGAAAGTGGGAGTACACATGTTTACCAATAAGTTTAAAAGAAACATGTGTTGTCTATCTACCAGATACTCCCAGTCTAGTCTACTAATCAGTTCTGTGACGCTTTCATAAGGACTGTAGCAAGCAGTCACAAATCGAGCGGCTCTTCTCTCTACTTTCTCTATACTCTCAATCAACCCCTTACGAAATGGATCCCAGATGGCACAACAGTAGTCCAAATGTGGACGCACAAGAGATTTGTACGCTATCTCCTTTGTTTGTTCATTACAATTTTTCAAGATTCAACATATGAATCGCAACCTAGAATTAGCTCTACCTACTAAAGAATTAATGCATATGTCCCACTTCATATTCCTTTGTACTGTTAATCCCAAATATTTCATAGAATCAACCATATCAATAACTGAATTGTTTAAATCGTATTTCTGAACACTGGATTCTTTTTGTTAGTTATGCTCATTGTCTAACACTTTTTACAATTTAGCATAAGTTGCCACTCAGCGCAACATGCCAAAATAACATCCAGATCAGGCTGAATTTCTAAGCAATTGACCAAATTCCTTACTTCCATATAAATAACCTCATCATCAGAAAACTGTCGAGTTGTTAAACAGATAAGCACACATAATAAAAGTAGTAGTTTATTTTCAATGTAAGCTGGATTTTCTTTCATTAAATGAAACTAACATTAAAGCCACAAGATGGCTGTTGGAAAAGCATGTCAAGGTTATACAATATTAATCTGGTTATAGGCCATTTTACTGCAGTTGTTGCCAATTAATTTCATAGATAAAAACTCTGTCTAAAAATACTGTTGCAGTTAATGTTAATTTTTGTTCTGTGGATGTGTGGGACATCAATGGTGGCCGTAAATATATATTTTGCATGTGAATTATTACAATTATATATAGTATACATCACACACACACACACACACACACACACACACACACTAATGGTGACAATGCTTATATCCTGGTCTTCAACAAATTCTTACAGATTGCAGGCAGTTGCAACAGAAATTTGTGCTAAAAATCTACCTTATTGTTGATCTCCCTTTTCCTTACCAACATTCCTCTGATATACAATAAGCATCACTTTCTTCCCTCATTGCTAAAGTTCCATGTCTCGCCCACATTTTTAATATACCAGGGGTGGCCAAGCACCTTGATAGTCAGAGCCATTTTTCAAAATTTTAAATTTTTCGCGAGCCGCAATTAAATACGTATTTAAAAGGTATGTAAAAAAGGTATTAAACCTTTTTAAGAAATTATATTTAATTAAAACATATGAATAAAAGTACAAAATATGTGTATTTAATTTAAATATTAAAAATTAAACACAATGTCAAAAGTCCGTTGCAATGAAAGTTTACAAATTCAAAATCGGTCTGGAGTAGGTCGATTACGGACCACTGTTAATGTTCGTTGTTCAGTTTTCGATGAGTCATATCATTATTAACTTGGACGGAAATGAAATTTGTTATAACGTTGCACTTAGTCTTTCATATTTGTTATCAGTAATTTAAAATACATTTTGAAACACATACGGAACGATAGTAATTCTTTAAAATATAATAACACAAAAATGAAAAGGTAACTCGGGTACATTTATCGAGAGCCACGAATATTCCTTCAAAGAGCCGCATGTGGCTCGCGAGCCACAGGTTGGCCACCCCTGTAATATACTCACCGATCTCATCTATCAGCCACCATGTGGGCTACTGCCCTAACTATGGATATACTACAATGGTCAACCTCAATTCACTTCTCTATCTGTACCGAAACTTTCTATTCTATCTAGCAGACTTTCTTTCTCACCTTCTTCAAAGTTCGACCACACTACTCTGGTCCAGGACGCACCAGCATTCTATCACATGCCCCAATGGCGTTTATGAGCAGAGAGTAACAACACGTGGTGTGAAACTGAGCCCAGCATAGAGCAGTTCAAATTATAATACCTACTGAAAGTTCCTACCATTCTACAAAGCCCCCCCCCCCCCAAATCCTTTTTAAAAGTTCTTCAAATCCAACTTCTCATCAAAATCTTTTCTCAACTCTATTCCCATATCCAATAACCTAAGCTCCATCAAAACCCGGGCCACGAGAGAACTATCAAGGAACAAAATTACAATCATCCTTCCAGTAGATAAGGGTTTCACTACCATGGACACAGAATATAGTGACTATGACACTGAGGCCCTTAGACAGATTTGCAACACCAACAACTATTGGCCACACTCCACAGATCCCACCTCTCCCATGAGCCATGAAATTCACTCCTTCTCTGACCTACAGGTCCCCTTACAAGGCCTCTCTTCACAATTTTTATTCCTCCTCACAATTAACACACACCTACCTTATACCTTCTTGCCAAGAACCATAAGGCTGACAATCCATGGTGACCAATAATTGTCTTATTAAGTTCACTCACTGCAGTTTTCAGCCTTTGTGTATCATCCCCACTCCTCTACCTCTATATTTCTCTATTTCTCCATTGTACACTAACATCTACCACTGTCATGGCCTCAGTTCCCTTCAACTCTTCCTTGATATGTGCCTCCCACACAGTCTTCCAAGCACATCCTAACTCATATCCCTAGCCAAATACATCCTCTTTAAAAACTTCTTCCCCTTTAATTCCCAAGTTTATTGCCAAACACAAGGCAATGCCATAGGTACCTGCATGGCACTATTTTGTGCCAACCTCTTCTTGAGCCATCTGGAGGAACAATTTATGAAGAAATACACCCTTAACTTCCTTGTGTGGTTCAAGTACATAGAAGATATATTTATGATCAGGATTCACACAAAAGACCATCTCCTAAACTTCATCAAAAACAACAACTCAAAATTCACTTGGTTATATTTCCATACCTGTATCACCTTTCTTGATGTGGACATAACCTCTACACCTCTATGAACATCAAGCCAACAAATTAACAACAGTACCTGTGTTCTGACTGTTGCCATCTCTTCCACACCAAACAGTCTTTTCTGTACATCCTTGCGACCCGTGGCAAACTCATCTGGTCCACTCATTAATCACTTTTTATGTATTTCCAAACACTGTGCCAAGCCCTCATTTCCCATTGCTATTTCCCCGATCTTTTGCCAGTCCTCTCGTGGCCTGGAACCCATTAACCATTACCTTTGCCATGGATATAACATTTACATTCCTTCCCCGATACACATGTCCTTCTTCCTGAAATCCTACTCACTGCCACCACACTTGCTTTAGCAGACCATCTAATCTGAACAAAATCTTGGTCCATGAGTACTTACGCTCTGACTCTCCTGAACTTCGCATGGATATTTTCTTGCAATATACCACGCTTCCAAATACACAGCATCCATTGAGCCACCACTATCTATTCTAATCCTATCTCAGGGGAATTCTTTCTTATCATTGGACTACCCCTTACCTGAATTACCAACTTACCTGACTTCACTGCTTCTTATATTAGTCTCACCACTCAACAACTGTCCTACAAGATGAATGGCCAAAGGTAAAACATTTATACTGCCAATACAGATCATTCAGTAGCAATCCATGTCAGCTCACATGATTCCAACCATTTAACACCTGTTTTATGGTTATAGCTGTCAAAGTTTACCCGGACACCAATACCTTTTCGGAATTCCACAGGTGAAAACTGGCCTGTCGACACATCCCAAACATCAAACATACCCTTCGCCTCAATCTACTCTCAGACCTCACCTGTAAACCTGTCACTTACAATTTTACAAATCTTCTGTTTGAATTTATTCCCACCTGCTCCTAGCTAATAGTTATCCTGTGAGTTAGTCTCCCAGAACACCCACCCTCCACAATGTTCTCTAGTTGATGAAGGGGTGAAAGAAAATTCTTATGTCATTTGGTTTTTGTCTGTTTTGTGCTTGTGCCCTACAACCTACATCTAAGGTAAGTGGTATTTTATTTCCCTATCCTAATACTTTACTCTGTTATAACAGATCGAAATTATATTTTTGGAGATTTTTTTTCTATTTTACCTCAATAATTAATCATCACAGAGATTATTCTGTCCCACAATTACCTTTGGTCAACTTTCTCCTTCCGCCACTGGTGCAATCCTCATCATTCCCTCGTATCATCTTTGGTTCATTCAATTGGTAGGTCCGTATGTGTACACATCTTCCATTTGCCATATGTTTCACCTTCTACATGAGTAAGGTTATTAACTAAACTATTGTAAAGTATGTTAGTTTTTTTTGTGTATGTTTATATGGCCCTCTGTGATAAGTGACAGTTTATTTACTCTATACTATCTTATTTTCATTGCTTAATGGCAGGTTCATTGCCACCATTATTAAATAATAATTTGTACTGCAAAGAATTATAAATTAGATGAGGGAAATAAAGCACTATTTACTGATGGCAAGATGGCGCCAAAACATGTTTATTCGTGTATCCTAATTTTTAAGTTACAAATATCCAATATCATAATAAGCAACTGTTTGTCATCTATGACGTCACCTATCACGCCATGACGGCATTCTATGACGTTGCACAATGTTATCATGCTTTATGCCATTGTTCTTGGTTATGCATGTTATTTAATAACATTTCTAAGCATCCGTGAATAAATTAACTGACAGAACACTGAAATAAAAGTATGTATTGCATTTAAATCAACATAATAATTATGAGTTCCTTACATTTATTTAATATTTGTTATATGTAAAAGTGTTCCTTAAAATCTTTGGCCACAGATATGTAAGATAAAAGCTTTAATTTTAGCAATGTTAGCAGCAGTTTTGATAAATTGTTATTAGAAATGGCACTTGATGTTACAACAGAGGACATGAATAAATTATTTTTTTTTATATATAAAATTAATTTAATTTGTTTTCTTAAGTGTTCTGTTACTTAAATCATTACTTCGTTTCAACGAAAGTTCCACACTGAATGCGATTTATACAGCATAGACTACAATTAAAGTGGGTGGAAGGGGATATTCTCCACCGGCCCAAAACTAGTACTGACCTGTTGAAATTTGTTTTAACTGCTTCGTTATAATGTCCTCTTCACGTTTTGCACTCTCCTTTCTCAGAAAAGTCACCACAAATTAAATTAAAAATGCTAAAATGTGAGAGTGACGTGCAACTATTAGATGTCGCTGGCGCTGCAAAAACAATTAGGATCTTCTGAAATGATGGTTAAATCCTTTGTTGAAATATTTTTTTTGCAGTTTTAACTTCACTCTCTTGTAAAACGTCACACGAAATTAACAGACAGAAAATATTTATCCGAGATGCAGTACAACAAGGCTCACCATCTTGGAATCAATACAAGTGGTCAGAGATAATCAATGGCTTCCATTGTAAACAAATGCACCGTTTCTGCGATAGATGGCGCAGAACGAATTTCCGTATACTTTTTACTCTTGGTCCAGTATAACAACAATCACTATGACAAAACAAAACTGTTTAGGTTGATATGATCCCTGTATCAATAATTTTTGTGCCATTTTTGCAGTATTTCTAACATTTCGTGGTTGCGGCGCATCTCACATTTTGGCATTTTTAATTTCACTCATGGCGATTTTTCCAAAAAAGGAGAGTGCAAAACGTGAAGAAGACATTATAACGAAGCAATTAAAACAAATTTCAACAGGTCAGAACCAGTTTCGGGTCAGTGGAGAATTTCACCTTCCATCCTTAAAACTAAAATTACGTGGAATGACATAATTTTAAATTTCTTGTGGTTTTAATGATGCCTTATTTCAGCTGAATGTAACTGTGTCAGCCATTCAAAGGTGTTAGTATAATTCTGAATCACGAATATAAAAAAGGAAGATGGAAGAACCCATAAACGATTTTTTATTTAGTTTTGTATTGAACATTGGATAGGATAAAAAACCACCGCTTACCAAAGAAGGGGATTCCAGCGGAGTTGGTACACGAAAAAAACATGAACACACAAAGAATAAAATTTTCGAGCATGGCTCTTCCTCAGTAGAAGTGAGATGGCTGCACGCAAGCGCTGCTGGCAGCAGCGCTTGCGTGCAGCCACCTCACTTCTACTGAGGAAAAGCCATGCTCGAAAATTTTATTCTTTGTGTGTTCGTGTACCAACGCCGCTGGAATCCCCTTCTTTGGTAAGCGGTGGTTTTTTATCCTATCCAATGTTCAATATATCCTCTTTTAGCGCCTTTGTTTCCTAAGAATCCATTTTTATTTAGTTTATATCACAAAGCATTATTACCATTAAAATGTGACGTAGTACATGTATTAATATGCGTGTGATTGAAGTATTGTTTCTCTGGCAGAATGTTTAGTACGTGGTTGGGTTGAAATGCAACCTGGATACGGATAACAAAGAATACCTTTTGTTACAGGGCAAGGCACTACGAATTGAATTGACCTTTATTTTATAACAATTCTATTTATTTCAGTAATTGCTAGGAAATGTAATGCTAGAATGGCATATTAATTATCTGTTGCCTTTTTTTTTTAACTGAAATCATTACTTGGTTTGAATGAAAGAAGTTACAAATTGATCGTGATTTATTGGGCCTAAACCACAATTAAAACTAATATTACGAATATTACGTGGCATAACGTAAGTTGTCAAGATTTATTTTTACCATCCTTCATCTTCATTGGGGTCATTATTTCAGCCGGATGAAACTGTGACAGGTGTTAAAACCTCAATCTTCATAACAGACAACAAGAAAGACATAAGAAACTGTGAAAATTTTGGATCAAGTTTGTATCGTGATGCATGATGACACTGAAATGCAATACAGAGAATGTATTAATTAGCGTGTGATTGTAGCTTTAATTTTTTACCCACGATATTGGCGGAAATTGTGGTTAGGCTGAAACGCAGCCTGGACCAAGTTAACAAGTGAATTTTTTTGCTACATCACAAGTGACAAGAAATTACATCACACTGAACTTTATTTTATAACAATTCCATTTAGGTAGAAAGAAATTAACATCCAGAACACTGCGTTATACTCATCAATTTTGATGGGCTTTGTGGCTAGTATTTTAATAAATAGTGAAAAATAGCCTACAAGAAAATATTTGTCATAGTTGTTGTCCCACTTTAAATGTTCTGTGAAATATAATTAAATGATTTCATTTGATATTACTCAATTAAAATCTTACTGTATAATAATGTTGTAACTGAGTGTAGACAGTTAAACAGAAGTTTTTTAATGTCTATTTTAGCAGATATTCATCAAACCTGATAAAGTGTACATATTTTCTTTAGAATACCCCTAACAGGAGCAGGTATATTCAATTTTATTCTATTTGAGAGCAATCAGATACACAAAGAAAAGTATGAGGCATCAGTCTCAAACTGAGCGTGGTGGTGTAACAGTTAGCGTTCTGGCTTCGCATTCGGGGGGTCGGCAGTTCGAATCCCCGTCCGGGCATCCAGATTTGGGTTATCCATGGTTTCCCAAATCACTCCAGGCAAATGCCGGGACGCTTCCTTCAAAAAGGCTATGGCCAAATTCCTTCCCATTCCTGACCCCCCATGCTTTCCCATCTCTAAAGACCTCGCTGTTAAGAGACGTTTTTATCAGTCTCAAACCTTTCTAATTACTCAGCATTGCACTTAAAGGTAACTAAACATTTAAATACACTCTTTATGGATTTTAGAGAAAAATGATGTTCCCTTCTTTATGGCAATATTTATATGCGTGTTGTATTCTCATATTAATTGAATGAAAGTGAAACAAACGATTTTTTGTTGCCTTCTATTTCCTTATATGAGGATGTAATCTCCTTATTGCTTATTTTTTAATTAATTTATTTAACATGTCGCCACATAGCGACTTTCTACATTACAAAAATATTTCTGTCTTGTGCATCTGATTCCGATACTGAATTTCTTTACAGAAGACTGGATATTATTAGAATGTTGACGTACTTCCAGAAAATACGTATGGTCAGGAGATACGGGGAGCTTTGCAATAAAAGTTATATTTAATGTTACTCGTTTAGTATGAATCAACATAATAAAGGAATCATGAATGGACAAACATACTCTTCACAAAACAAGCTTACTATGTAAACCAAAGACTTCCACAAACTTCCTCAATACATCTTATACTGATGTATGAAATTATCCCCAAATTGACTACACACACACACTTGACTACAGAGTACATGTGAGGAGGACTAAGGCCTTGGCGACTTTCAGGAAGTTGTCAAACATTGCAATATTATATATAAAAAGAATACTGATTCATTTTTAATTAACTATACAAATGCTGATCTGAAGTTGCATACTGCGCTATAAAATGATGATTACACATTGGGTCCACACAATGAGGGCAGATCTATGTCAGAGAGGGTTTTTATGGCTTCTAGGCTAATGGTACACTAAGATCGTTAACCAATGCACACTGTCTTCCTTAACAGTAGACAGTACTATGACCCTGAACTACCAGCATTGAGGGGTTTTGATAAATCAACTGTGCCTTGTGGGTTTTTGTGTACAAAATTCAGAGAGATCAGCCTACCCCTCCATTCCAAAGTTGAAGATTTCATTTTCACTGCTTGTCTGACCAGTGCCCAATTGTAGGCAAAAGCCAGGCTGGCTGCCAAAACCTTTTGATGTCAGGGTGCCAACTAGACAGGTCCAAACGTGGCAAGTACTTCGTTTCTGTTTCTTAAGTCACTTTAAAAAAATATCTATCTATACTTTCTCATAACAATAACAGGATTGCTCCCTCTCACAATATTCCAAAACATATTGCTTAATTCATACTTAAACTTACAACTTTGAGTTCTCCCACTTAATACTAATTCTTATGAGTACCTAATTAAGTTGATCTGTATGACATCCAGATGTATGTAATACCACTGTATTATAATTTGCATACAAAATTTCATTATTGTTTTCAAAGAAATAATGAACCAAATTTTCGTGCCCATTTATACTGTAATTAAAACACAACCTAATTTAAAGACTACCAGTGTAGTGTAGATCTCGGCGAAATCTAAATCATGGTTAATTGTTTGACATCGTTACTCACCTTCCTTGGAATCTTTATGCCACCAAATTTCTCCCAGACTTGTCGTTTTAGTTCTGACAGTGGCTGAAATCACATACATGTTTTTTAGAACAACAACACTGTAATTATACGAAGATCAGATAAAATATAGTATGTTTATAGACAAAGGAAAAGTTGGTTATTTGAGGGCAGTAATGTTCTGAAAAATGCAAAGTGGTATTTTGTTGTAAACCTATATCAATACTTTTTGAAATCGAAACTAAAATTTACATTTTACAATGAAAAGCAGCAACTACCACTGGGAAGCATCAGATTCATTGCACCAAATAGAATGATGAATTTTTCTTAACCAGACCTATGAATAATGCTAAAGTTATGAGATTCATACTGAAAATTTGAGTCAATAAAGAAGAAATGAAATGAAAAAAATGAATGTTGAAATTACTGAAATACAATTTTTGGTAAAAATGTTTATTCACAGGGGATAGTAAAACAATAGGACAAAGAAAGTCTTTCCGCTAGGTAACCATGACTGGAAAGGTGTATGCCAGCACTTGGGAAATCAGATAGGAAAGGGTACCAGGTGACAACCATTTCAGCTGATACAAAGAACCTGAATAATACCACTGAAAGCAGTATGAACATTTGCAACTAGATATCACTTGGTGTATATTTTGCCTGCTAGTCTTTCAAGTGATATCTTAATGACTAGCAGGTTTTTTGTTGTTGTTGTGTTCCTTGTTTTCAATTGTGAATATTTTGAGCAAATGCTCTCCAATAAGTTTTATTTCAGCCCCAAGAAAACAGTTGTTGCTGAAACCTTTCGAATGCTGAAGCCAAGTTACAATATTTGAATGCTGGGAGTATGTGGAGGATGTCAACAGTCAGTTCATACTCAACTCTGGAAACAATCTAGAAAGGTGCATGAGTAAACCACGAGGACAGAAGGCAGTCAATAAATGCTATCCTAAATAAGATAGAACTGTCATATGCGCCACATCAACACATTGTAGCAGATGTACTGAACATGAAACATACTGTTTTTTTTTTTTTTTTTAACTCTCTTTTGGACAATCTTCTATGAAATCATTAGTTCAAGGTACATGCTACCAACAAAACATGGGTGTACCGTTATGAACCTGAAACAAGGCAAGATATTCGTAAAGATGCAATCCTCTAAATAGCTATTTAAAAAAAGGCCAACAAGTTCAAAGTGATATCAAATAAATGATAACTTTTTTCATGTTTCATGTGGCAGGTTGGGATGTGACCACATCCTTCCCCCTGCCATATGTCTCGCCTCCCACATGACTAAGACTGAAGTCGAAATATTGTGCAATTCGTTTGTTTTTGTGTTTTTACGTGTCTCGCCCTCCTGCCTTCATCTGTGGTAAGTGACCGGTAACTGTTTATTTTCCCTATCCTATCTTATTTTCAGTGCCTCGCGGCAGTTTCTTTGTTTCCTTTATCCAATAACTTTTTTTTTAGACATTCAATCAATTGACAATAATGATATATTACAAATGGTCAAACTTGTTTATTGGGATGTTTTCTGCAATGTTATGAAAATATGGAGGCAAAATTTTGGACACTAATGACCTGAAAAGAGGAGGAAAAGACAGACAGCTTCCCCATGAAAATGCACCTGCTCACACCTTGCCTGTTGTAAGGGACTTCATGACAAAAAACAACATTAGCCCTAACCATCATCCAACCTACCCACTTGCAATTTCTACCTCTTCCCTAAAATGAAATTCCACATAAAAAGGTGACTTTAATTTAACTGATGGTATCCAAGTGAAATCACCAAACTTCCAACAGCGTTTCCAACAAAGGGAAAATTGCTTTAATCAATGTACACTCTTTGGCAAAAAAATTGACTGTCCGCGCCTGAGTCTAAGTCCCTTATTTCGCACAATGTGGCATCATTGCGCGTATTCAACTCAGCGCCATCTGTTATTCATTTCCTTAAGTCAAGCCTCGAACAAAGCAGGAAGACTCCGCCCGCCCATTGACGATTCTTCTTGGTAGTCCATTTATCATTCCCCACATTTCAGTAAAAAGCTATTGACCGATCTCGAAACAGGTAACGCATTTTCCTGTCCCTGCATTGACTATAATATTAGCCAAGATATCGCCGACCATACCTCAATCGGACGAAATTCGGTTCCAGCTACACTTTTCTTAAATTCTGATCGTGAAACATATCGTTAAAGTTGTAATTAACAAGATTGCAATAAAGCGCAGTAAAAATGAGATTCAGTTATACATTTTATTCCAAATAATTAGCGTAAAATTATAACGATATTTATTTATATATTGATGTGGCTAATTAGTTGCAATAATGCAACACCTAATGGGGTGTGTGGTCCGAGAAGTGGGTGTAAATGTTCAAAGATCCAGAGTTTTTAGTTCTACAAAACTATTGAAACGATTATAAAGAGATTATTTCGGATAATTGTCTAATGCCAGTTGAATGTAACTGACTTCCGAGGCAGGATAAGGTTGTTTACCCACTGCACGAGTCGTCTGTGAACATGAGCTCCGTTTGCTTGTGGCTAACCATCTAGTCTTGTAAACGCGTGGTCCTCGGTTCGAGTCTAGTTTTTCCAATTATTTTTTTGCATTTATTTTAAACAAGTCGAACCTACAACTGCGTTATGCGTAAAATATAACATCGACTCTTACTTACTTGCGTCAGGACTTAACATACTTAAGGAAAGACTCGTAACTGAGTGCTTCTTA
>JARYHS010013630.1:262809355-262904385 GCA_031002005.1 Vandiemenella viatica
AAAAGAGTAGAGAGAGAGAAAATGAAATTTGAATTGCGTTTCTGATTTCAGAGATTTTTTTGATATCCCCGCTCTCATCAGATGAACTCACTTCTGCACATATATTTTAATTTACGATTTTTAACTTTTCAATAGATTTTTTAAATAATTTTAAGGACGGCATCATAGATCAAATACGAAAGATATTGAAAAACTGAACCTAATGGCTGAGCGTTAACGCTATGGCTCCGCATTCGAGAGGAAGCTTGTTTGAATTCCTATCCGGCTATCCAGATTTGGATTTTCCTTCGTTTCTCCAAGTCACTTCGTGTGAATGGCGGGATTATTTCTTCCAAAACCCATGGCCCGAATTCCTTCCCATTCCTTGTCTCCATTCCCTTTCCACCTTTAATGACTTAGAAGTCGACGAATCGTAAATCCAGACGCATAATAAGAAATTGGTATAGTAATATTATTTAGTTTTTCGTCTCCTTGAAGATGGTGCGAACTCGTTATAGTCCACCTAACGTAACCACACGACACTATTTCTACGATGTTGAAGCCCGAGAAGATTTCTTTCAGTGTTACCTCTGTGAAAGCTTTCATAGTTACGTGTGCAGTTTATTAAGAAGCACTCAGTTACGAGTCTTTCCTTAAGTATGTTAAGTCCTGACGCAAGTAAGTAAGAGTCGATGTTATATTTTACGCATAACGCAGTTGTAGGTTCGACTTGTTTAAAATAAATGCAAAAAAATAATTGGAAAAACTAGACTCGAACCGAGGACCACGCGTTTACAAGACTAGATGGTTAGCCACAAGCAAACGGAGCTCATGTTCACAGACGACTCGTGCAGTGGGTAAACAACCTTATCCTGCCTCGGAAGTCAGTTACATTCAACTGGCATTAGACAATTATCCGAAATAATCTCTTTATAATCGTTTCAATAGTTTTGTAGAACTAAAAACTCTGGATCTTTGAACATTTACACCCACTTCTCGGACCACACACCCCATTAGGTGTTGCATTATTGCAACTAATTAGCCACATCAATATATAAATAAATATCGTTATAATTTTACGCTAATTATTTGGAATAAAATGTATAACTGAATCTCATTTTTACTGCGCTTTATTGCAATCTTGTTAATTACAACTTTAACGATATGTTTCACGATCAGAATTTAAGAAAAGTGTAGCTGGAACCGAATTTCGTCCGATTGAGGTATGGTCGGCGATATCTTGGCTAATATTATAGTCAATGCAGGGACAGGAAAATGCGTTACCTGTTTCGAGATCGGTCAATAGCTTTTTACTGAAATGTGGGGAATGATAAATGGACTACCAAGAAGAATCGTCAATGGGCGGGCGGAGTCTTCCTGCTTTGTTCGAGGCTTGACTTAAGGAAATGAATAACAGATGGCGCTGAGTTGAATACGCGCAATGATGCCACATTGTGCGAAATAAGGGACTTAGACTCCGGCGCGGACAGTCAATTTTTTTGCCAAAGAGTGTACATAAACCTGTCATAGTCAAAGGCTACTAAGAAAATCATGATTCATGGTAACTTTTACAATTTTAAAAGGAAATTCTTAAAAACTTTGGGTATTGAAAGTACTCAACTCGGCCAGGTTTTAGAGATTACAGAATTACTCTGCAGGGTCTTTGTGAAAGACGATCATGTTGGATATAGGATGATGGACACACTGTAAGAAATTAACTTGGCATGATAGATTCACTAGGTATTAAAATGTGGATTTTGTGTAGCCTTGTAGCACCGAGATCACTTCCGACTAAACACATCTGTGGTGTGTTAACATGGACTTTAAGGCAGTGCTCCTGACAGCCTTTAAGTCTCATAACAGTTGATGCAGTGTGCAGTTTACGAGTCGTGGGCTCATCTGACAATGACGGGAGAGGATGGATTAGCAAATGAAATATCACAAAAATTGAGGGGAAGCAACATTATTTATGGCTCAATCCCTATTATTACTTTATAGGGGGATGAAAGTTTGTAAGGACATAGACTGATACCGGGGTTGAGTATCGCCTAAGTGCCTTAACTTAAACTCTTGATAGCACCTCACTGTTCGATGAAAACTTACTGAATCTGTTAATTTGCTTTGACCATGTTGCCAGGATATTCAACTAGAATGCTTCAGGTCGCCACAATATTTGATGACCTCAAATATTGAAAAGGTGATTCAATAGCTACGGAAATAAAACAGTTCACTTTCCCAAAATTCTTCAAGTTTATTTAAATAAAATCAAAAGTTCAAACAGCATTCTCAAAGTTGATTAGGCAAAATCGAACACTCGTTCCAAAAGTTTGCAGATTGTGGAGAGAAGTTAAGACCGACCGACACCCCTGATGAAATTACAAGTTCATGTTAAGAAAACAAGTGCCGTGCCCAAAGCCAAAGTTCCATGATGGCCGACCTGGTGGTACCAACCCAAATCCTGAGCTACCAACCTCACCAGTGCACACGCACTTATCACCTCATGATAGCACAGCGTCCAAACCCGGAAAGATGGCGTCTTCACATGGCGTCATGTTTTATACCCTCGCTGACGTCAGAGCCAAAACGCAGCTTTCCGCTAACACTTAGAAAATTTAGGCCTGAAATATCTTGGTAACTAAACAATTATACGAAACTTAAAGGCTGTCAGTGTTTATACTTTCTTAATAGTGAAATAATGGATATTTAGTGATTAACTTTAAGTATCTGGTTTAAAAGATCTTAGCGTAGGAGTGAACTATTTTCCTACCCTGGGGAATTACTGTTGTTCTAGAAGCTTCTTTATTTCGTCAATTTTATAAAACTACAATTTACCCAAATAATATTATTACCAGTGTGTTCTACTAAAATTCCTGAATTTTATGGTGTAAATTTTATTAAGATTGATGCACTAATAGTGAAATTACGGCGTGAGCAAGATTTACTAAAAATGGTATTCCAGTTTTTAATTTAATAACTTTGTTTCTATTACTTTTATCCGAAATATAAAATTACCAAGAGATTCTCTGAATTAAATTACGTATTCTGAAAGTTGTCTCATCTCTGTATCTGCTTTTGATCAGCCGTAATTAATTTCTAAACATCGCACATGGTTTTCGTTGTGAAATAATTTTATCATCTTTATAGAATTGGTTCTATTGTGTGGAATTACTTGAAATTAATATCTGTGATACTAGATTTTTAGGTCTCTCTGGAAATCTACTTTTTATTTTGAAAGCTGTCTAGGATTTTGTGATAAAAAATGTTAAAAGTGAAGTGCATCTGATGGAATGTTAAAAATTGATTTAAGTTGTTTATATGTTCAGAAACTACGAAATTTTAGTGAATTTATATTTTAATTTCATTATTACTTCATTAAAACTACTTTGTTCTGTTCGAAAGTGTGTGAAAACAGTGAAATACCAAATATTAGAAATCTTTTGTGAGTTGAACTGGATTATAATGGATTATCATGTTTCAGGTTAGTAAAAGGTTTTAATATTATTATAGGAGGTTAATTTAGTTGGTTTATTAAATATTGAGTTACTTTCTTGCTCGTAATTCGGTTTAGAAATGACAAAATGCTCCCAAGTAGAAGCTCATAATTTCAAAGTTGGATTATTAATAATTATTTAATTTTTAGTTGATTTAAAGTTTATTTATTGTTATACAAAGTTTATATCTGGCATTTAGCAACTACTGATAGTCTTTACTGCATTTAAATTGGTTTAGAAACTGTGAAGTTAACCTATAGCAAAATTTATTGTTTGACACTGAACTTGAGTGATTTAACCTATTTCCTCCCAAACTAATGTTTTCTTTCTTTTATAGAAGGTTTACTTTAGGGCTTTTATTTACTTTTGAATACTTTTACAGTTCCTAAAAGGGTTTATTTAGTTTGTTTGGTTACAGTGTCTTCATGCTATATAAAGCTTCGCTCTCATAACCTGTACACGAAATGAAAACTATCTTTTACTAAAGAGTGAGCTTTCCCCCTAATACCTAAAGGCGAGAGGCTAGAATTTGCTAAAATTCTAAGATGCTTACAAGTTCTTCAGAAGTGGTGGAACAAGCAAAATGGAGAGAAATATGTAAGACATTCTTTGGCACTCCCACTGAGAAAGCAACTCAAATGAAAACAACATCAAACTGGAGACCAGCTTCAAAATAATTGTATCCACTTGACACACTTTCCAAATGGGAGACCAGAGATCATTTTATAAAGTTTAAACACCATGAAAGCCTCAGTTCTTTTAATTGTCAGGTGAGGGAGGGAAAAGGAGATCATAGGCAGCTGTGATGGACATAATGGGGTTCAGTAAATCAGGGCCAAAGGAAGAGAGAAGATATACTCATAAATAAAAAAAGATATGGATTTCAAGAGAGAGGAGATTTTTTAGGGGAAGTGTCAGTATGTCAAAGGAAGGAACTAGTACATTAGGGAGTATGTGGGAAAAGTTTTTTTTTAAAATAACAGGAACATGGGAAGAAAAAAAAAAGTTGAAGCCCAAAACCCCTAGAATTATTATTTAGGTTGAATATGGAAACTTCCTGTATTCATGAGAACTGAAACATGCTATAGTACAACTAGACCCGAGAACTACTAAATTGTTAGTTTGATTTTACTGGTGCACAAATTGATGGAGGTTTTATAGACAACTAAGTTAGGAAAATTAAATAGGAAGAGGGTTATTTTTAATTCAGCACAATGAATGAAGAACAGGTTATTCATGTGAATGTTAATTAATAGATTATGTGTGAGATATTTCAGATAAACTGGACAAGGGAGGCCAAGTTGATAAAGTGGCGCTGGATGTTTCCAAGACGTCTGACATAGTTAGCCACTGAATTGTGATGAATAAGGTTAGATGTATTGCGATGGATGAATGGGTGGGCAATTCTTATGAGGAGGAAAATACAATATCAGGGAGATGGAATTGAGAACAGGAGTGCCACAGTACAGTGCTATATTAATGAATGATTCTGTTGTTTATTTATAGTCAGAAGAAAAGATGTTTGCTGATGACACAGTATATCTAGTCGGGTACGTAGACAAAGAATAAAAATGAATGCCAAAAGGAGTGAGCATATTAGACACCTAAAAAATTAAACTTATATTAGAAGTAGAGGAGTGATACATCTTTCAGAAAGTGGAGTACTAAGCCATGATAGAATTGCAAATTCTCTCACACCATGTTGTACAGTTTACTGTGAAATCCAAGCCACAAAGCATTCTGGTTTACTTCTGATGATCAAAGTAAAATTCTTTAAAATTACTTGTCATGCCTGAATTCAAATTTGGAATCCTAAATTAAGAAGTAAGTGCCATGACTTCTGAGCTATCAGCCCAATCACAGATGGAAAAATAAATTTTTTATATGATTACGCATTTGAGGCAAAACTGTTTGATGGATTCATGAAATGTAAACACTTGAAAATATCAATTAACAATAAGCTAAGTAGGCCAAGATGAACTGTGGGAGATTGTAGACAAAATGGTTCAAAGTGTTGCATCTATTGGAGAATATAATGGGAAAGTAAGAAAGCTATGTCAAAAAACTTTGGTCAGGCCCACTGATGGTTCTGTAGGATGAAATGAGATTCACATTACGGAGATGAAACACTGAAGATGGACGGAGCAAGGTAAGGCATGCTGAATACTGTGTGCAAATTACAGTAGGATGAACTGAGATATGAAAATGACTAACGCGTGTGGCTACTACTGCACCCAGGTGCTCTAGACGTATTTACGCACGCCCTTGTTCCCTCCATCAGGTGCTCTGGACATGTATACAAGTGCCGTTTTGCCGCCCTGTCTGTGCTCTGGACTCGTTAAGTCGTCCGGCCACTCGGGTCCCTGTGTGCTATACAGTTAACGCGCGAGCCACTTAGCGGTCAGGTCAGGTAGCTGTATTTCTGCCCCAGGTGGATAGTTGCATTCCAACGTTCGGCCCGTGAGCATTTACAGCTGCGATCTTATTTGTGTTCCTATTTTCATTTTAGTTTTCACTCAGAAAATGGCATGCCGTTGTGTTTGTACACAGGAAGAAATCATGGAGATTCTTACTAGAAGCGACAGTGAGAATTATCTCTCTGATATGGATGATAGTGATGAACCTTCGACAGGATCTCGAAGTAATAGTCCATGTACATTAGCTAGTGGAAAACGACCATCTGCCTCCACAAGAGGTGAACATTCTTCAGAATCTGAAGCTTCAGATAGTGAGAGGGAAGTGTGTGGAAAAAGAGGATGCTTTAGTGTCACGTTTGACTGGAAGAAAAGCGATTGTCATCCTTTTGTGCATGGATTTGACGATTCAGCTGCAGGACACAAATGTGGATTAGGTCAAAATTCCAGCATTCGGTCATTTTTCCAAATATTTTTAACAGAAGATCTTATGAAATCTATTGCTGATGAAACATATATATTTTATTTATATATGAAGGCAAATAAGCCAGAACCAGTTCTAGATTTTTAAAGTGGAAGGAAACTGGATTTGAGGAACTCTGTTCCTTCATTTCTGTTTGTTTGCTTATGGGTTGTGTGATCTTAAACACACCAGTTTTCATCAAAATTATGTCCAGAGACTGTTCCCTTATAATTTTGAGAATGCTTCACTTTAGTGACAACTCCACCAGTAACGGAGGAGACATGTTGTTTAAAATTAGAAACATTGTGGATAAAGTTAGCACAACATTCCAGAGTGTATTTCATCCATATCAAAAGCTCTGCATTGAAGAAAGCTTATTGCTGATTAAAGGTACATTATCTTCCAAGCAGTATATTCCATCTAAAAGAATAAAACATTTGTACTGTGCGATTGTCAGACTGGTTATGTCCTAGATTTTATTGTGTGTACCAGTGCAACCACGGAAATTTGGCTTACACAATTTGGGAAAAGTGGTGACACAGTGGCAACACTCATGAAGCCATATTTGGAAGGGGACACACACTTTACGTAGACAACTGGTATTCAAGCCCAGACCTGTTCCTTTCGCTTCGAACCACGGTATAAACTGAAACGAGGAGAAATGCAGTTTATGTCCACTGAAATACTGCTCTCTTTGAAGCAGTGCGATAAAAGAGAAGTGGGGATGCTGACTACCTGTAATAGTGCAGAAATGATTCAGATGGAAAATACTGACAAAAACTGGTGAAAGAATCAAGAAACCTCAATGTGTTATTGATTATAACTCGGGTAGGGGGGCAGTTGATCATACTGACATGCTTGACATGCTTCTGAGTTCAGTCGAATCAGTGCGGAAAAATATGAAGTGGCATAAAAACTTCTTTCTCCACGTTCTTGATCTGTGCATTTTAAATGCTCATGCTCTTCACCGAGTAGTAACGGGACAAAAAATGCCAATTGCAGAGTTACAGCATTCTCTGGTAAGAGGCAAAGGAAGATGCTCTGATGATGAAAATCCTCTGTGATTTACTGAGAGACATTTTCCAAATATTATTCATATTGAAAATTCAAAGAAGAGAAAGCCAATGCATAGATGCACTATATGTTCGAAACAGAAAGTGCATGGAGAAACCAGGTACAAATGTAGAACATGCAATGTACCACTGTGTGTTGTGCCATGTTTCAAGGCATATCATATAAAAAAGAATTATTAACCATGGATAATGGTGCAGTAATAATTGAGTTACATTTATACGCCACTAAAACTAAGTGAAATACAAAATAAAATAAATTAAAATATATTTTAAACTTTTTAACTACACCAGTGCCGGTCCAAAGCCCAGATCCAAAAGAAGGATGGAAAATATATGCAGAATTTGTGAAAGCTAAGATGAATTACTGCGCTCACAAAAAAACAAACATTTCAGTTGCTAAAATATCTATTTAGATATGAAGTACCTGTATTTTATTCTACACTTTTAGAGGAACTTTAAATTGAAAAATTTTAGGTGTCAGATTAACGGCATTTACTTTGTATCTGGGGTTTCAAAACACAGAGCGACAGCGAAAGAACGTCACACAGAATGCTCCAGATATATTCAGCACACCGTGGGACAAAATCTCAAAAAGCTTGCCCAAAGTTGAAAAAAAAAGTTTTTATTTGGGGAATTTTAAGTATACAGTTTTGTAGACTGACTCACAAAGTGTCTAACTTCAAGGTTAGAAAAGGTCTGAGGCTTGGCGCAGACGCTGTGAGATACAGAGGAAGTAAATCAACTGTTACTTTGAACTGGTGTAAAAGTTTTCAGTTTTGAGCAATTTTCATAATTCAAAATCAACAGAGATCGTGATGGTGAGTACAATGTTTACATGTATTACAAATACATAAAAAAAACATGTTAAAGTTAATTATATAATAAATAATTTTTAAACAAATTTAAACAGTTAATTTGTATTTTTCTTTTTCAAAATTGAAAATAGCTATAAGTTCCATGGAATTCCACAACGAACCTTATTTTAACTTCATTTTCTACTATTTATCTATTGAAATCTCAAAAAAAAAAAAAAAAAAAAAAAAAAAAAAAAAAAAAAAAAAAAAAAAAAAAAAAAAAACACCTGCTGCTATAAACAGCTATTCCACAATTCATGCAGCTTAATTTATCTGCAGTTTACCTGTATTTCTTTTTGGTCTTTTTAATTTCATGTGTAAATTGTAAGTTATTGTCATAGTTATTAAAAATATTTGAAGTATAATCAATTTTGTTTTTTGGTAGTATTATAAAACTATCATCTACATATCTGAAATAACACATCATTTCAAAATTCTAGCAGTTTAAAACATTGTTCTTCCAAATCTCGCATAGTTAAGCCCACAAGAGTTTGATATGATGGTATACCCATAGGTGTGCCATATTATTGGTTGTAACTTAGTCTGTTACTGGCAAAATTAACTTCATTAATACGACATACTGAAGAACACCAGACGAAATTAACTTCCTCTTTTTAAATAGTCTTCAATAATACCTGTACGGATGGGGTTAGTTTTAAATAGATTTTATGGGATATAAAAGGCTAATACGTGCAGTGAAGTGGGCCTTAAAATAAATATATCAAAACAAAATCATGCAAGACAAATGGGCAGAAAAAGATAAAGACAAGGCAGACACGAAAGATTCTCGTACTGAGTACATAGATCAGTACATCTATCTTGGCCAACTGGTCAATATGAATGGCGACTCAAAGCCTGAGATCTACAGATGGATAAAGCTGGGCTGGAGAGCATACGGAAGAAATTCCATAGTTTTTAAATCTAACATGCCAGTACATCTTAAAAAACAGATATTTGAACAATGTGTATTACCGATCCTCACATATGCCTGCCAGACTTGGACCCCAAATAGTCACACGAAGCAAAACTGAGAACTGCCCAGCGAAGTATGGAAAGAGCAATGCTAGGATTTACAAGAAGAGACAGGAAAAGGGCCGTGCACATTTGTTCAATAACTAAAGTAAAAAAAGAGTCATGACACAAAAATGCCAATGGGCCAGTCATATTGCTCGCAAAAGAGATGAAAGATGGACTACGGTAGTGCTGGATTGGATACCGTGAAACCTGAAAAGAGCAAGAGGAAGACCCCCGGATCGCTGGTATAAGGATATACGTCGAATTACAGGCATGAACTGGAAGAGGGTGGCTCAAGATCGATCAGCCTGGAAAGAACTACAACAAAACTATGTAGAATTTAATTCTAATATATAGCTCATTAGACTTAACGAGTCTACATCCTGAAAAAAGGATCGATTTTGCTGCAATAAAAATAATAATAATAAAGGCATGTTATATTTTATTGCTCCAGAATCTGCTGGTCCAACCACGGAGAGCGACGATAAAGTTGGCTTCACAGGAATGGAAATAGGAATGTGTAGTACACTACATTTTTATCCACAAATGTTTATAATAATTGAAACACTTTTCAATTTTTGAAACCTATTTAAATTCTAACATACTTTAATTTTTAATCTGCCATATTGAATCCGCCATTTGTTCTTTTTTGCATTGTTATCATTGGAATCGGTATCAGCGAGCTCATTAAACCCTGTATAACAAAATTTGTGTGACAATTGAAACATTTTTAGACCATTTTTAATTCGTCATATTGGATCTTCCATTTATTTCTGTTTTTTTTTTTTTTTTTTTTTTTTTTTTTTTTTTTTTTTTTGCAGTTTTGACATTGGAATCATAATCAGCGTGCTCAAAACCGATTTTGTACAAAGTTTCATTAAACTTGTATAAGGTTTCCATATTTTGACCAGCTTTTTGAGATTTCAATCCACTGTGCTGCGGTCCTGGCTACAATGCGAACTCAGCATCAGCAGCACAGGTATTGGCCAACCATGGCATTCAGCACAGGTAGACAGTTTAGGCGACAACAAAGGAACACTCAGTGAGGGCTCTGTCAGGCAATATTTAGCAGTCAAAGGGTAAAAAGCTGTATAATGTTTGAAATTTTAACTGAAAATTGTAATTATTAATGTTGTGTAAACCATAGTGTTTTAAGAGTGATTTTGGCTTTTTGGGAAGTTTAATTTTGTCAGTTTTTATGCTTAAATGCCTTTAAATATTCTCCATTTTGATTTAAATTTTTCCGTGATTATAAGTAATTTTATATAGGTTCTAGTTGTTTTTGTACCAATTTTTGTTTGTTTTTGGAGCTATAGTTAATAATCCAGAAGCAGCAGTTAACAACTGATATGTTTTCTCAAAAATTCTAAAGTGTCTATTTAAGCTCAAGAGAACACAGGTGGCCACTTTTGCTTAAAACTGTGCTAACAGGACTGTGTATGTTGTCTTCATAATGTACTTTAATATCTTTGGAAGAAGCTGGTACCTTATCCATGTGTGTGTTTCCGAGCATTTTGGTGGATTAAATATGTTAAAGAAAATGTTTTCAGCAGAGATGAAAATTAATCATCTTACTTTGGTGAAAGATATATATCACTTGCGGATGAAAAACATGTAAACCTACAGGCTAAATAAATTAACAGCAATCTTCTATCTATAACAGCTAAGCACCAAGTTGTTTATCATGTCTTCCATGACAGGACTGATTAATTAATTAATTTCCAATAGTGAAATGACATGGTGTTTATCACATTGACTGTGGATACAATTTTTTTTTTCTAGGATATCTGCAGGCTAGCAGATCCCATGAAGATAAAAGTATTAGCAACTAACGCACATTAGACCTAAATTGTCAGAGGCCATCAAATGCACCGAATTATCAACAATGGACTATCACAGAAACCTACAAGTTTGAAGAGCTTCAAGGAGTAACAAAACCGGGTAACTGCTCAAAACCTGATTATTTCAACTTCAGTGATGATTGAAAGAGAAGGGCACTATTTTCTGGTGACAAATTAGGTTATTTCTCAGGTTCAGGAGACGAGAATTCAGGAGGATACGACAACAAATTTTGACTCGCAGCATGGGAATTGAAGATAGTGAGTTTGCTAGCTAGAATAAGGAAACGCGGTAAAAATGCATTTAAAAAGCAGTGAGGAGTGCAAGATTCAGTGCACAACAAACAGTGAGAGATATTTGTTTTTTGTGTACCAACTTGTGTTTACTTGATTAAGTCAGTGTCTTCTCCTCTTTGTTTTATCAAATTAATTTCATAGTTATTTGAATATGGCTGATGGTCAAGAATTTCAGTGTAATGAAGAGCTGACTTTTCAGTATTAATGATAAATTTCTTAAATTAATGATTTATTTACTGAATTCAAAAAGTTGAAGTAAGGTATTTATGCTAAATTCTGATTCAGCCAACTGTTTTAATTATAAGTTTTCATGTTTGCATGAAGATACTGACAGCAAAAATAATGGGCATTAGTTTTAAGACTAAGGATGAAATTATTCAGTTAAAGCCCAGTACAGGAAAGGTAGTTGAAGATTGTGAATAAAAATTTCAAAATAATTACAGGAAATAAAACAGTCTCAAGATGTGACGAATTGGAACGAAGTTGTGATAAGAGGGTATAGGGGTGTGTTGATTCAATTTAGTTATTGACGGTAAGTAAAGACAAAAGGTAGGAAAGTTGGAGCAAAATGTACACGAACTGAGACAAGAATTTGGCATACTGCTACAGTGGAGCAGTTGTCAATAAAGCAGGAAAATACGGAACAGGCAGTTAAGCAGGACTGTAAACAAATGGTGCAGGAGGTGGCAAATATTAAGATACACATAAGGGATGAAGTTAAAATATATTTTTAAACATCAGAGTCTCATGTCCTTAACTACAAGGAATCAAGTGATTAGTGCTAAAGTAAAAGAAGAATTTGAATTTGATGTTGAAATTGAAAATTGCATTTTGAGGAATTTATTGATAATTTTGACAAGTCAGAGTATTTTATGAATTACTGGATAAATGAAAAATCACACTTATATATAAACATTTGAAATCTTATGCCATAACATGGAGGGATAAATAGATTAGCAAAGTAAATGACTGTATGTTGTTTAGGCGAAATTTTCTTAAAATAAAACTGAAATGGCTTTCAGGCAATATAAAAGAGAGGAAAATAACCCTCCCTCACCAAAATTGAAGGCTAGAGGGCTGCGATAAAAATAAAACACATGAGACAAACACAAATGTACAATATTTTGGTTAGAAATTTTATTCATGTAGGAAGAATCTGGGCATTTGGTGTGTGAGCTGTGCACATACTGTGGCTTACCACATGATTTGCCAGGCTATGAAGGGTTGGGGTAAACTACTGTAAAGTGAATTATCAATAACTCTCAGGAAAAGATTAAAATATTACAGATTGATATTGCAGATGGTGATCCTGGATACCTCAGGTCCTTCTTGTGGCATAATGATCCCCCCCCCCCCACCACGTCTTTTGCTCGTAGTGTCATTATTTTTTTATTATTATTACCGTGTTATTATTGTTGTTTAAATGTTTGTAATCAGATTAGTAGTTTGTGTAATAGCAATCGGGGTAGGAGGATAGTATAGCCGGTAAGAATGTGTGTAAAAAGTATTTCTTGTAACCCTCCCCCCCCCCACCCCCAAATATCACCACGAATACAATTTTCATTTTTATATTTATGCATATCTACTTTCACAATTCACACCGCCTGCAATATACAACATTTTAATCTTTTTTCAAGCGTTCTCCATGGTTCACAGTAATATATCCCCATGACCTGTACCACCCCAAAATTGTTCTCCATAGCCTATCTGGTCGTGCAGTAAGCTATGGTGTGGTGTGCACACCTCTCTTGCCAAACGGCCTGAGTTTGTCTATTATGAATAACGTTTTAAGCCAAAATATTGTATATTTTGTTTATCTCATGTCTTGTGCATTTGTCACATCCCTCCAGCCTTCAACTTTATTGAGTGATGGGTTATTTTATTTATCCCTTGTTATCTTTATCCTGTTAAAGATGGCACCTGTTAATTTTAAATTACTTCTTAAATAATTACTATTTAAAAGTACTAACTGTGCTCATTCTCCTCCTTTTCTGTTCAGGTTCCTCAGTTTCAAAGTCTGGCAAATTGTCAATCCACCTTTTCCAGTGTTTCCTAGTGTTGGGTGAAGGATCAGGTCTTATAACTTGGCCATATGGAGTTTCTGGAGTGGCCAAATAATTTGGTGGCTTCGGAGTTGCTCCATTGGGGTCAAAGGCAAAGCTACTAGGTGTCCAATTTGGTGTTCGACAGGTGGCTGTGGAGACAAGAGTCCTGATTGGCGTTTCCTGACTGAATGGTGACAGTCCAAGTCGTGCTGCTGCTCCTTGCAAAGGTGAATCAGATGACGATACATTTATGATCTTTGTCATGTCATGCACCCTGTTTTTTGGTGTTTCAGGAGGGCCCATTGACTTCCTTATATCTGTCTCTCTCTTCTCTTCTCCTTTTAAACATGTGTCCTCTATTTGCAATCCTGGCAATTCCTTCTCTTCTTTATCATCACTGTCTCTTATGAGAGAGCTTGAATTCATTTTTGCAGGTTGTTCCAAATCTGAAATTGAAGAGCGGTTAGCAATTAAAAATGGTAGGAAATTATGATTTTTTCCTTTAAATTTTAAGCAGCAATACTGACAAATAAATTATTAAGAAAAGTTAGCCACGTTATGGTTGCACCTCCCACCCCCCCCTTTTTCCCGCCCCTGCATGTAAATTGTAATATTTTCTATAAGTGTAAAATTAATAATGTATGTCTTCATTATTTAAGACCAACATTTTACATTAATTTCAATTCTTGATATGAAGACAGAAAATTCACTGTACAGTTATGCATTAGCTTAATAATGGAAGATTCATTGGCCTTATTTACATGGACTATTATTAGAAATACGACACCAAGTCAAAATTCTAATAATACATCTCAATGAACACCTACAATGTTCACTTGGGTAAAAGTATTTGTATTGTAAAAATTAAAGATCATGGAGGATTATTTAACTCTCATGAAAAAAAAGAAAAAGAAACAGAAAAAAAAATTAAGAGTGAATTCAATAAAATTTTATCTCAAATTTTGTAAAATCTGAGGATTTATAATATTTCTAGATAAAACTTCTAACTGCTGAAATCTACACAGCATCCAAAATTTATTGAAAGCACTTTCCGTCATTTCAATCATCTAAAGTAACATCTGTTCCAAAAGTTGCTTAAAATCTCAGCAAATTAAATGATGGATGCCAATGATTTCTCATAATCATATTATTCTATTTTCAAAGTAAATGCAATAGCCTGAAGTGGATTTGTGTGAAGATTGTAACTGTAGGTATTTGAAATATGTCATCACTATTTACAATTTAGTACTCGTAGAGTTATGATGCAGGTACATAAAGAGTTTTCACAGTGACAAAGAGCATTATCTGAAAATTTAACCTCTCGTATGGTAAAAAATTGTCCTCCTCTGACTAATGCCTAAGAAATCATTTAATATCGTCTTAACGTAGTGTTTTAGTTCTTATGTTTTAGTTTCTGTGAAAACATCACATTTCAAAAATTCAAGCTGAAATTCATAGGAGTAGTATTTTACTCAAATTGATTTTGATAGACTTTTTTTGGCATTAATTCATATTCCATCTTGAAGTTACATATCATGTATCAGTACTAATTCCTCCATACAAGTACAGTAATAACACTACAGGCATAAAAACTATAGGATTATGAAAATCAGCATTTATTTTAAAATCCGCTACAGTAACAGAATTATTATTCTTAAATTTTACTCTAAGATCATAAAATGTGAAGTCAAGAGCAATGTTTTATATGATATGCATTGTGTAAAAAGAAAAATAAGGAGAATTCTATTCTGTCCTGTTGTTTTACTACGTAAAATAATCTCAAATACTTTTTGAGTCCAGTATCATCCTGACATGAAACAAATTGTTAACAGTTTTTCACATTCATGAAAACTGTAGTTTACAATTAAATAATTATATTGCATTTGGTTCAACTTTTTGTTGCAACCACCTGATCCTTGAAAAGGAAAAAAAAGACAATAACTCAAATATATTTTAATAGAACTAAAAATAGATCAAAATTTGATGTAGCATTAGCTGATCACAACTTCTATAAAACTGTCTTGGTGAATCAAAACAGGTAGCTTTTCTTATTTATAATATTAAATCAATGGAAAAGTTACATTAGTTCAAACTCTCATATTTATAAGTAGAATGTTCACTTTTGCTAACAAAAGTCTACTCACAGAAAATGCTTTCTTAAGGTCAAACCATTTGGCCAGTACAGCCACATGTTTGAATAAAATCAGTAACATGCATTTGTATCACTAAGCCAGCGAAAAGCATCAATATCAACTAAAATGTATCCAACTTGCGTATTCCATGAAAATTATTTGTCTATGAACTAACAGAAATTCTCATCCATAACAAATAGCTAAATTTTACAACAATTCAAAATTGCAGAATAAACTTTCAGAAAATGACAAAAGTGGAACCAATTACAGTAATACACAAAACTTACCGAATTACATTGATCAACTGTAACTATAATCTACCAAGAAAACATGGAGCAAAAATTTGGACTGGCACATACATATGATGAATAACAGCATTTTAAATAAGTAGATTATACTACCATCCTCTCTTTACAGATATGAGATTGGATCAATATAAACGGGACTTTTTTAACTGAGCACCCAATAATGGTGCAAATGGTCACACGCTTCTACACATGTTTGTTGGGGATATTGGGAGTGGGGAGAGTGATTGCTAGCCTTATCACATGCAATCAGTAGTACAACTACAATGATGGAGCAAGACGAGCATACCTCAATTGTGTAACGTGTTATTATTTAATTTCACACTTGTGAAGGTGAGAAACAAACTCAAATTTTGTGGAGATTGAAGGCACAGTTCGGAAATCATACACTGTCAAGGACTTGTTTGTTTGTCCGGCACAAGGAATTTCCGAAAGGAGGTGAAGAGGTTAAATATGAGAGTCATAATCGTCGTCCATGTACATGCACTACAGAGCGGAACATTCACAAAATTTTTGACTTCAATTTATACACTGAGTTTTTACATGGACGTCACACCATCAATGCAGAATACTACTGCAACCTTTAGGACAAAGTTAAGCTTGCTTATCACCGAAAAAGATGTGATCAGCCAATAAGAGATGTGGTTCTTCTCCATGACGACGCTTGGCCACACATTCCAGCTGTCACTCAGGCAAAATTGAAGAAAATCGACTGGACATCACTTGATTTTCCTCCTTACAGTCCTGACCTATCACCCTGTAATTTTCATCTCTTTGAACCACTGAAAGAAGCACAGGGGTACCGAAGATTTGAAGACAACACCACGGTGGAGGGCTTTGTGCACAATTGGCTACTCGCGCAAACCCCTTTCTTTTACAATGACAGCATCAAAAAGCTTCCGATATGCTGGGAAAAATGTATTTCTATAGAAAGAGATTATGTTAATAAATATATGTACTTGGTTAATTTGTTATGATAAATAAAAATTTACTCTGTGCAATGCAATTACCTTTATGCACTATCTTTTATGCAAGAAAAATACATTTCTTAAATTGTGATCAGCATAATAAAGCTGCAGTAACTAATCTTACTACTTTTAAAAGAAATTAACAAGAAATATGTAAATCTATCCACTGGCTGTAGTTAAATAATTAACATAATCCACTGTAAGTACAAAATACAGTGAAAATGTGCTTCAAGGTATTCTCCTAACATGACATTGTAATATGATCTCAAATTTTTGATACATGTGGGCACCATTTAAAATCCACTGCAAAAAAAAATTAATCTTTTCAGTCAGGAACCAAGTTCAGCCTAGGAATTGTGTGAAGTCCTCAATGGTACTAAGGAGAAGAGGAGGCACTGTAATCTGTGAAGGGTAAATAAGAAGAGGATCTGGAATAGGGAAGTTTGACGTGGTATCCCAACCATTGGTACCAGCCTGGAGACAATTCACTTACCGACAACCATCAAGAGAGAAGAAATAACAAAATGGATAATTCTAGAAAGACTACATCAGAGATCTATTGTGTAAAGAAGAGAAGTTGCAAGATAAGCCAAATATAACAAGACTCATGAGAGAAATAAAGAAAAAGGCGTCATTAAAATTAAAGATCATATATTGTATTACAGTGGAGTACACAAAACATGGGTGTCAACAGGAACTGGAACGCAATGAAGTCTTCACAGGCATACTGCTGGATTGTGTTGTGAAAACACTCGTAAAGACTTCGTTCCAATCATACGCCTGGAAAGTCTCCGCTCTTACAGAAACTGGAATGTTACTGAAAAAAAAATTTGAAATATTTGTTGTAAAATTACAGCATTATTTCATATGGTTCAGTGCTGGAGGACATCTTACAATAATTTGCACCAATGATCCTGAAGAATCAAGTAAACAGAAGAGTACTGAAAATCTACAACAGCATCTTATGAATGTGACGTGCAACAAACCAACCGTAATCTTGTAGATAATAATGGAGGGAAAAAAATGTTGAATGAAACTGGAAAGATTCTATGAATTTTCCAACTTCTAAAAACCCTTTTTCTAGATAAGACTATTTCGTAAGTATACGTCAGCAGCAAAAAGCATGAAGTCAATAACCGAACACATGTTTGTGAATAAAAAATTGACACCAAAAGTAAATGCTACCAGAGTTTCTAAACAGTCTCTCATCACTTCAGAATTAGTTATAGCATGGATTCCAATGATAAATAACTGACTCACACAAAGACTTAAACCATACTTGAGAATTGTGGGTTACTAATCAATAAGGAAAAGTTATTGGATTTGCTAAGCTTTATTGAATACATTAGTTTTGAGCCAACAAGATTAGTGTGAGGAAGTTTCCATTCGAAGCAAAGGAAAACCAGACATCCTTTTATCAGAGTAGAGTATCCAAAGTTATGGGAACTGAAAGCACTGTAAGTTTCTATTACATCATGGGAGTAGTCTCTCTAGTGTAGTACTGCTAAAAGCAAATTTGCCAAATGAAGAATGGAGTCCTCAAATCAATCTGGAAGGTCCCCCCCCCCCTTCCATGTAGTTTGCAGTATGCCACTCGCAAGCACTTTTCCCATAGTCAACCTCATGCCATATGTCTGATGGTAAATTAAGACTAAAAAATCTCTAGATCTTCATAAAGGGTGTATGTATTAGGAATGATTTACAGGTTATACATTTTTGTCTATGCCTGACTGTTAATAATAGAGAGGTTTCATCCAGTGATCTAATGAAGTAGAGAGTTTTTTTTTTTTTAAATACGTCCTTTCATATAAGAATAGAATTTAATTACGATACATCTTTTCCATTAAGTAACTAGTTTCACTACACCACACTAGCAATAAGAGTATGTATTTACTTTTACTTAATATACTTGCCACACAAATGCTAGTTAATAGGTTATTTCATCTTGCTTCAAGATAGTTTAGCTACATTTAATAAATCATTGCAACTAACATTCCCTGACATAGGAGTATATACATATAATAAGCTAAAATCTGTGGAATCTCATCAACGACAAACTCACAACACATAGGTTCATTACCTCTCAGGGACATTATATTAATACCAGATGACCCGTGCGAAAATTTCGCTAATAAAATACAATGAATAGTGAGGTTGAATGCTTGTAATATAATGAAATGTGGAACCGGACTTTGTAGCAAATATTTATTAGTTTAGTGTAATAGGTACGCATCAAAACATATTACGAAACAGTTATGAAAATTTAAAACACACTTTATGTACGAAAAATTGTCATTGACCCTAACAGAATACAACCAACCTGAACAATATGTGCTGCTGTGCGAATAAAATGTTGACACTGGAATTGTATAGCAAACCAAAAATGTATCCATAACAAAAAAAAATATCCGAAAAACTACTTATTATATAAAAACATGTTTATTGACATCTCAGTGATACTTCTGCTGCAATCTGAGGACTTGGCTCTGAATTGTTTGATACACATGACCACTTTAAGCATCAAATTCCAAAAAATTCTTTCTTCATTTATGATTTTACCTAATTGGAGACCTTAATCTCTAAAATGATATGTCATTTATCAATTTCGGTTAGGTATCGAAGGAGATAAATGGCTTGTGATATATAAAAAAAAAGTAACATGCTGTAGAAATAATATTGATACTTTTGCCCTTTAAGGGTCAAATTCCAAAAAATCCCTTTATAAAATACGCTGTGACCAAAGCGGACACCTTGGTCTTTAAATATGATACCTAATTTACCGAGTTCGGTTAGGCATCAAGCGAGGTTTTAAAAAAAAAAAAAAAAAAAAAAAAAAAAAAAAAAAAAAAAAAAAAAAAGGTTTTAGACATGATGATATTTTGGCCGCTAAAAGGTCGAATTTAAAGGAAGTTCTTACATAAATTATGATCTGTCAAAAGTGGATAGTATAATATTTTAAAGATACCCAGTTTATCAATTTCAGTTAGATATCAATGGAGATAAATGGCTCATGACGGAAAAATACGTTGTAGAAATAATTCTTTTGCTTTTTAAGGGTTGAATTTTGAAAAATTCCTTCCTTAAAATACAGTGTAACCAACCGAACCCTTATGAAGACCACAGTCTTCAAAATGATACCTCGTTTATCAACTTTGTTTAATTATCAAGGGAGATAAATGACTCGAGACAAAAACACGCATTTCGGAAATACTGATATTTTTGCCCTTGAAGATTTAAATTCAGAAAATTCCAAAAACATGATGTGACCATAGCGGAGACCTTAATCTTTAGAATGAGACCTCATTTATTTCTCTGTTATATATTAATGTAGATAAATGGCTCGTGATACAAAAATGCATCGAAGAACCATTGATACTTTTTCCCTTTAAGGGTTCAATTCCAAAAAAATTCTTTCTTAGTATATGTCGTCACCAAAGCTGAGACACTAATCTTCATAATCCTACTTCATTTATCGATTTCGGTTATATATCCGAGAAAATAAATGGCTCGAGACACAAAAAACCCATTTTAGAAATATTGTCATTTTTGCCCTTTAAGGGTCGAATTATGAAAAATACCTTTCTTAAAATACAATGTTACCATGACAGAGAACTTATTCTTTAATATGATACCTCATTTATCTATATCGGTTAGATATGAAGGGAGATAAATGGCTCGAGACACAAAAATAAAAACAATTTAGAAATATTGTCATTTTTGCCCTTTAATGGTCGAATTCTGAAAAAATCCTTTCTTAAAATATGATATGACCAAGGTGGAGACCATAACCTTTAATATAACATCTCATTCATTGATTTCGGCTAGGTATGAAGTGAGATAATGCTTGTAAAAAAAAAAATAACACCTTATAGAAATAATATATATGATAACTGGTGTCAGTGTTGTGGAAACTTGAATAGTAACAGAAACGTACTAGTAATGTCAGTAAACATTACTTGTTCCTAAGCCAATTCCCCAATACCCTAAACCAAGCATGATAAATGGACAGTGGAACAATAAAAAGCAAAGGAAATCATCATTTAGTTTGTGAATTTCTTTAAGAAAGTCATTCATGGTCATGGGTGTTGAGAATGTACTGAAGTGGGCTTGCGAGGGGAAAGGGGGGGGGGTTATGAACATGGATAAATTAATTTGAACATACAAAAATAAGACTTAGAACTACCAACATCGTGAGGCCAAGTTAATTTCACAGCACGAGACATTTGCAGCCAATGGGAAAGCTGCTACCAGAAGGACAAGCAAGCACTTATCACTGAACAAAGGTTGAGATACGTGGGGCATTTTGATGCCAAAATGCAGCCACACTGTGTCACAAAATATATTTACAAAAGTGAGTAAAAAAGAGTGAAAATGTGACATACGGGGGGAAAGTCCCCGCTCACACATCAGAGTGAAAATGTGTTTCAAGCAAGTAATTTGATCAATTAGAGATTTTGGCGGAATTTTTAATACTCAGAGAAATATGATTTTTGTATCAATAAATTCCAAGAAAAACCAATGGTGATTTCTGTGAAATGTAATAGGATAAATTTATGTTTGAGGAAATCAGCATTCTTTATAAAAGTACATCACACAAATATTCTGTAAAATATCTGAAAATGAATTATGCAGCATTAACAAATTAAGAAAGTCATTAAAATGTTTGAAAGTGGAATAAAACTAATATGTGCAATTAGTAGAAGTTGAGAAACTGAAGTAATATTTTGTAGATTAATTTTTTTGGCAGGTATTATTATATTAATTATTATTATATTGATATTCAATCTATGGGTGGAAATATGATAGCTGTGAGGTATAAATCAAGAATTTGGAGTGTAATTGCCCACAATTTTAAATAAAACAAGCTCTTAAATTCAAATTTATTGAGAATGGATTTGGTTAAGTAGTGACAAACGTGATAACCGATTAGAAATAAGAATAGAATATACAAGAACTGTCAGTAAGAAAATTCGTAAAAGCAGTAAGAATTTGATTTGTGTAAATTGTTGCCAATCAGGGAGAGAAGGCGTTAAACTGAGCTAACTTTATAGAAAGAAAATATTAATAGGTAGAAAAAGTGAAGGACATAAAAATAGGATTTGGTCCACTAACAATAAATCAGGCGCATAGCTTCCCGCTTCCCATTAGTAGCCAACGTTTCCTGCCAGTACCATTGGCCGACTGGAAAGAGGATGGTATAGTTTGGACAGTATATAAGCAGCTCTATAACCAACTGGTCACTTGACAATGGCAGCAGAGATTGTGACCGCTGAATCATCGTCTTTGATCGATGGACTAACTCTTCTAGTTACCCAAGAAAATTTTATTCAGCTTTAATGATTAATCATGCTAAGGAGATAACAAAAACCAAAATTATAAAAAATAAATATTATTAGTCTTATTAGAAAATAAATTCGCCAAAATCAGGCACTCAATCATGTGATCGCGAAAGCCAATGAAAAAACATTACAGCATGTATAACATATCTGTTGATTATAATTCCTAATTGATTTTTTTGTGTGTATGTATTAATTTCCTAATTATAAATAGTTTGTAAGACAAAAAAGAGATGTAAATGTTTAATTCTAAACTGCCTTCCACAGACAGTAGTGTTTATAATAAGATAGTAAATATATAATAATATCGTTGAATTCAACAAGAATATAGAATCTCTGTGTGTTAGAGTTAAGAGATTAGCTGTGAAGTTGATTTTGTAAATTAATTTGAAGAAATTAAACCAAGGCATTTAATAGTAGTCAAGTGCTGCTATTTTATTTTAAAGAAATTTGGAAGAGAAGGGCCTTAATTATATATAAAATGGGGCTGACCTCCCATGATGCAAATTAGGCATTTAAAAAAAAAAACTATTGGTCGGCACGCCGAGAAGGGTGTTGCATTTGGAGACTACTGCGAGGATCGGTTCATCAAGGATTTTTCTGAGGACGAAGTGGAGCAAATCGGCGCAGATTGGCAAGTACAGATTCCAGTTCTCTTTGGACTTGCGGTCTCATATTCAACAAAAAGAAGAAGTACCATTTAATATTAATGTTTCAATTAAAGCAATTTGTAATTGAGGCAAGAACTGAGTCAGAAAGAAAATAAAGTTCAATTGTTAGAAACTAACTTGCGAAAAGTAAAGACTTTACAATCAGAATTTATAATTAAATTGTAATGGTGATGTAAGAACTATTGTTTTGCAACGAATTAAGTAAAGACAGATTGTCACAAAGTAATTACATTAACGATAGTCAATAAATTCAAAAAGATTGTAAATTGCAGTAGCATGTTTAAAATAGGGTATAGACGTCTGTGTAAGACTATAGCTAAGACAAAAGAATAATACAAGTTTTTAAAACAAATTAATAAGGGGGAAAATTATTTTTCGAGGAATATCGTAACTGTAAAGAACTGATTTTTTGTTTTGTTTTTGTTTGTGTTTGCATGTACATGGTTGCTTATTTGCAGTGCTATACCAAGTGGACTTTTGATATTTCTGTCGTGCATTTCTGTGTGCATTATAGATACTACGAAATTTTGTGTTTTTGTGGTCCAGTATTCAAGTCTTTGCATAGTATTATCGGCTTTGCAATACATCGTTGTACTATTGGTGTTGTGCTGTATAAATTTGAGAGCAGTAAATAAAATTTATTATTGTTTTTAAATTATTTTAATTTGTTGTAAAGATGGAAAACAGTTGCCTTAAATTGGTTAGAGAGCAAATTGATTTGGGTGAGGACCAAGATAATACGTCAGAATGGCAGACGAGTAGTTCTGAAATTGTTAGTTTTGATAATAAAGATGCATTTAGAGTCCGAAGTGGTAATATATTAATGCTGAGGTAAAAGGGGTTGCAGAGTATTTTGAAAGCAGTAATATTAATAGTAATGATGGTTGTAATGGGTTAAATGATAGGGACAGCGACGATGTGCGAGATAATTATGTAAATGACGCAGTCTCACCAGAATTAAGTCGAACGTCTGATGCTCGAGAAAGGAGTGTAGATCGCCAACAGTTCATGTCATGTTTCAAGCAACTCCAAGAAATGATACTAAATCAAGCCATAGAAAGAAAAATCGAAATGCAAGAAATGAAAACAGAACTTGTGTCAAATCAAGAAAAAATTATATTAAATAATAATAAAAAAAGCAAATCAAGAATTGAAAGCAGAACTTATGTTAAATCAGGAAAGAGCGATTCAGGAATTGAAAATAGAAATTGTGTCAAATCAAAAGAAGAATGAAGAAAGTTTCCAGGTTAGGAGGTATGAGATGAAGAGAATTCAAGAAAATTGGAAGCAAGAGGTGCGGACTGAATAAGAACATTTCCAAGAAGAGGTTAGACAAGATGTAGCCGGGATAATGGATCAATGTATGGCAGATAATAATGAAAGACAAAATGTCATTATCGGAAACATCAGAGAAGTCATGCTTGAAAATCAAAAAGAATGTAGGGAAGAAATAATAGGTCAAATAAAAGATTAGTATTGAGAAACGTTGTAGATTTGAAATTATATAAGTCTCGCCTAAAGGGAAGATCAAAAGATTGTGACAGGTAGTAATTGCAAATAGTGATTGTCACTTGAGTTGTGTGAGAAATAGTTGTCATTATAAACAAGGAAGGACTGATAAAGACAGTATGCTAGATTGGTGTATTTGTTTTAAAATATGTTAATTTCATTGTGTAGATATGAGACACTGATTCAATGACATCGAGATGTAAGTTGTGAGTGGAAGAAGTAAGTGGACAGATAGAGACAGTGATTTGAAAACTAAAGAACATCTCGGCAAATAAATGTGTGCCATCATTTAGTTGTGCCTCGATGTGGGGGCAATAATAACATATCTGTTGATAATAATTCCTAATTGATTTTTTGTGTGTGTGTATTAATTTCCTAATTATAAATAATTTGTAAGAAAAAAAAAGAGATGTAAATGTTTAATTCTAAACTGCCTTCCACAGACAGTAGTGTTTATAATAAGGTAGTAAATATATAATAATATCGTTGAATTCAACAAGAATATAGAATCTCTGTGTGTTAGAGTTAAGAGATTAGCTGTGAAGTTGATTTTGTAAATTAATTTGAAGAAATTAAACCAAGGCATTTAATAGTAGTAAAGCGCTGTTATTTTATTTTAAAGAAATTTGGAAGAGAAGGGTCTTAATTATATATAAAATGGGGCTGACCTCCCATGATGCAAATTAGGCATTAAAAAAAAAAAAAGACTATTGGTTGGCACGCCGAGAAGGGTGTTGCACATGCCACTAGAAACGCCAAAGTTGTTATTGACATTTTCGTGGAACAGAACAGGCTACTTGGTACATTATTTGTTTGTAGCAACTTTTGTAACGTTAATACAGTGTTTTCAGTTATATGCTGAAAGACAAGTGTAATTCGTTATGGAATCTGGATCTACCAAAGCAAACAGTAGCAATTTTCCCAAAATCAACTTTTGCTCCATCGAAATTCCGCAATATTGAAGTATACACAAGTGTCAAATATACTTATAGATTATAAGCTTAAATAAAATTATTTCAGTTTTGTAAACAATAACCTATTGCGTAGATATATGTTTTGTAAATTAATTGATACTGGTTTTGAGGTTACATTTTTGAAGTATAGGCAAGTAGTAAATAGCTAAACCAGAAGGAAGATCTAAACGAAATAACAAAAAATTTCGTTCTTCACTTGGATACCACCTTTGCCGTGAATAATGAATGTCATCGGATACTATAATTCTGTGCCGCATTGTAACTTTCCAGTTGCATCACATCTATGTGTAAGCTACTTTAGAATTTTGCAAATTCTAACAACAAAAACGGGCATATGTGAAAGACCAAATACCGCAGCTTTAAAGCCAATTACACAACTAACTGAAGCAATAAAGTTAAATAATCACCCAATACAGAGAATAAACCTACCTTAAATAGAAAAAAATCAAGCTTTAAACATACCTAAACAGCTGTAGCAGAGTATAATCCATTACAGTAAATGCAATATTTTGTTACGAAGTAATTTCACCATAACACAACACTTTTCGACACTTTAAGGGTATTTCATAATAATAAATAGTCTAAAGTTAATAAATCTTGTTGCAAAGAAACCGTAATAAAGAGTTTAAAGTCATTTAAAGTTTAAAAAGCTGTATTGTAATGGATCACATAAATATGCCCTACTAAATTCATGAAACAATATGTTCAAAGCAATATTAGCAGCCAGTTGATAGGGGGAAACTAACTTAAAGTACTCTAGCTTAACAAACTTAAATTTTTGAGAGCCGTATATGATTTAAAGATTGATTTCAAATAAAATGCATTAAAGTCTCCACATGTGCAAAGAAAATTTTTAATTATTGCAAGCCGGCCACATAAAGCCAGTGGGAGAAATAATCTTCGGATAATAAAATAGTAAAACCTTTAAACCAAATTCCATAAAACTTTTTGAGTAAACTTTAGTCCTGTAAATATAATAAGGTGAAATAGTTATATTTAGAACTAGCATTTACCCGTTGCTTCGCACACGCGGGTCTTGGCGTGTATAGAATTACTCTGAGCTTTTTTAGTTTAGTACCAAATATTAACTTGGAGAAACAAAAAATATAGATTTCATTTAAAGATTTTCCTTCCTTTTAGTTACTACCTGACATTCAGTTTTCATTACTATAGTTCGGAATTTTTTATTATACTTATATTTTAACATAAAATAATATATTAAAAATAAGAAATTAAAGCTACATAAAACATTATGTCTAACGGTCCAATAAGAAATTTGAGAAACATTTTCTGGAGGATAGAAACTGCCTATTAATGCAAAAACAAATGTACCTTACTTTAGACATAAAGGCGACACGAAAGGTACCGTCTGTGATAGTTTTGACAGTACATTCAACAGCCATTTATAAAGATATCTTTGCTTCCAACGATAGCATTTACAACAACGAATCTAAAATTGTTGGCCGGTTTTCGTATGCCATATGTATATAGTACATTCTCATACCGTAGGTATTAAAATGTATTTTTTTGCTTATAACTTCTAAGCATCCACCCGTACTTCTAGCCATTTTTTTTATCATCGTATCTCAAAATCGAAATGGTTCCATTGAAATACGGCCTGGATCAGAAAAAAATATGTCGCCATTGCCACATGTAAATATAGACATGGACATACACAGTGGTTGGTTTGTTTTCGTGATTACACTTTACACCAACATTGCAATCATTAAAGTAGCTTATTAATTACTAACAGTTAATTGAATGCCTCATACCTTTTGTTGTTCCTAGAACATTCTTGCTCAGATTGCATTTTGACCTAACCACAATCATAATGATATTGCCGTTTCAAAATCAAGCAATGCAGATACACTTAAACGCATGAAATTCATCGCTAAATACATTGTTTGTAATGACAGGATTCAAAGTACGCCCAGCATAAATTATAAGAATTATAATTCGTTTTCAGGGACACCAAATTACTACTGTCATTAGTTCACCCAACTGTAAGAAATTCCAAAGTTTCAAGAATCGATCACGAAACAGCGAATGTATCAATGCGGATGTGACAGAAACTATGATATACGAACGTAATCATTAGTCAAATTAGTGGTTATGTTGAAATGCAGCCTGGACCAGAATGACAATTGACTCGCTTTGTTAGAGCATAACGCATGATGATTTAGTTTTATTGTTATTTACGCGGTGTGGCATAACGTTTTAAGATGCTTCATTGATTTTTAGTTTCTCTGGTTCCATGTTGCTGTCGTCATTAACCCAAAGCACGTATGGCGATAAACACTGCAGAATGTGGGTTATTAGACTTATTTAGTAGAAATAACAGTTTATTTTACTGGCCGTGGTTTGAACAGCAGCCAAAATTTGTACACACGTTCCCTTGGGCGATAGTACTGACGAGTATTTGCACTTTATAGCCACAAAATATATATTAATCGAGTAACGTACGTAGAAATATGGAAAGTTCCGCACAAGTCATTGTGGGGAAAATGTATTGCTACCTGTTGATATTTATGGTAGCTGTTTTTCTTACATCTTTCTTTGAGAAAAAAATTTATTTTCTTAACCATAACGATATGTAAAGAAGAAATATTGGCTTATTAATGTACAACGTTTAGCGACCATATTGTTCCAGAGACAAACTGTTAACCGTCTACCAGAGTATAATTTAGAAATTGGTAGTCCTATCATTACCTTGGCACCACAATATGATGATAGATTCTTATAGAACTCGACGAAACAAATTGAAAGTAAAGAATAACGTTTTTTTTTGATATCTCGCATGGTTCTTGAGATATATTGGGTCAAATATTACGTAGTTAGGCTGATATGCTACCTGGACCAGGAGCATAATTGGAAGTGCCATCGCTTTATAATTTGCCATACCTGTTTATGAATACATGCTTCTCTAGAAAATGTGTATATAAAAGTAAAAGGGAAACGTATTCTAGACCCGATGCGAAAGATATTTTAATTAATAGTACAGAACAACCATCTCCAATGATGTTATTCACGCCAAACATAATATCGAAGTAAAGAACAAAATCTTTCAATATCCAACCTAGATTTCTAAATATCTTAATTCAAAATATCCCTAAATTCAAGGCACAAAGGGAAATATATATTACTTCTTCTCCAGGTCGCACATCATCCTGTTGTTGTTGTTGTTGTTTTTGTGGCTTTAGGGCGCGTCGACAACGAGGTCATTAGCGCCCTAACAATTACCAGCAAAGGCTGTGATTAAAATTCATAATAAAAGTACTGTCTGCATGGTCTACTGTAAAGGGGTCGACCATACAGACAGCACATAAAACAAATCGCAAAAATAAGATGTAGCCCTAAAGGGGCCGCCTGGAACTAAGACCGTTGTACACCTGGATGACTGTAGAGGAGCCAAACAGGTTCACAGAATACTTAAAAAAAAAAAAAAAACACTGAGCTACCTCTGTGGATTAAAAAAGTACTAAAATACTGTCTGCATGGTCGAATGTAAAGGGCTCGGCCATACAGACAGCAAATAAAATGAGTCATAAAATCAGACGTGGTTTTAAAGCGACCACAACGACTTAAAACCGTACAACACCTGTAAGGCTGTAAAGGGGCAAAACAGGTTCAAATAAGGATAAAAAAACACTGCATATCTTGCTGGCTGTATACTGGCCAGACAGACATGAATAATAACAATACAAAAAACAAAAACCATGCATATGGATTGGGTGACTGTAAAGAGGTCACCCATCAGTCTTAAAACTGGACCGATCTGCCTAAAATTGGTTTCACCCGCCTCGGTTCGGGTGGGTCTTCGATCATTGCCTGCTGAGGAACGGGATCAGGCTCGTCCACCAGCATTTCTATTTCTCCTGGCTCCGAAGAGTCAGACGACTCCGACTCAGTTGACTCCTGGCTGTTCTTCTTCTTCTTCTGCTTCTTCTTCGCCCCTTTCCCCTGCTTCTCCCTACTACTTGGTAGTCTGGGAGGGGACGAAGAGGGGGATTTCACAAAGTGAGTCGGGTCCGTCAGTCTAAACTTCGGGCCACGGATCTTCAGATTGCCTCCATTCTCACTTGTAGCAGTTGGCAATGCTACCACCGTGATAGCACGTGGTGGTATTGGAGGTGGCGTTGTTTTCGCTATCAGTGCTGGTGGATCCTTCTTCGCTGCTGCTGGTGTGGTCGAGGACGCAGACGTGTTGCTACCAACGTCCGCGGTCTTAGATGTTGTGATCTTGGCGGATTTTGCACCGCATTTGCACTGACATGAGCACGCTGTGCTAGTGCTCATGTCTGCAACTGACGTCTGGGTAGCAGCACTTTGCTTCCTGACGGGAGATGAAGCCATCTTAGCAAAAGTAGTTCCGAAAATTGGAGCGGCGAGCGACTTGGCCTTCTTTTTAGCTTCCCCATTGGGAATCCGCTCTTTAGTCTTCAGCTCCTGTATCTTGCGCTCTTCAAGATACACTTGACACTCCCTACTCCAGGCAGGGTGCGACCCGGAGCAGTTGACGCACACCTGTGGCAGCGCGCAACTAACACCCGGCTCATGTGCGCCCTTCCCGCAATTACCACAGGTTGGTTTTCCTTTACATGAAGCCGTCGTATGTCCGAACCGCTGACACTGGAAACAGCGCATCGGGTCCGGAACATACGGACGGACGTTCAAATTAATGTACCCTGCTTTGATGTTCTTTGGCAGTACTGGAGTGTCAAACGTCAGGACGAAGGTGGCAGTCTTTTCAATACTGCCATTTACCCTTCGAGTGATCTGACGTACCTCGACCACTTTCTGTTCCTTCCACTCCTCAATGAGTTCCTCGGTCCCTATGTCAACTAAGTCACGGCAAGTGACAACGCCTTTGCTGCTGTTTAGGGATTTGTGGAGTTCGCAGGTAACGGCGAACTCCCCGAGCTTCTCACAGTTCAGGAGTTGGGTAGCTTGCCTACTGGAAGTTGTTTCCAGCAGCAGCGTCCCGTTCCTCAGCTTTTTTATGGTATTTAGGGTCCCTACCAGACCCTCTAAACCCTTAGAAATATAAAAAGGTGAAACTTTTTCTAAAGATCCTTCCACTCGTTGCATAACTATAAAAGCATTCGCAAGCGAACAAACTTTTCTGTTACTATTACTTTCTGAAGAGGGGGGGCTATCAACCCTCACCCTCTTCTTAGAATTGGGTGTATTTTGATTATTCTGCGGCACATCCGTACTGCAGGGTTTTTTGTTTTTATTATGAGGCTTAATTTTGGTCCCACGAGTAAAAACAATATAGAAGGAAATGCTAATACAACAGGGGGGCGCAGGTGCCCCTGAGGTTCCACGTTAGCGGGTGATTTCCCTCATCACTCATTCGCCTCCTCGGCACGTGTCTGACCTGGAGGTTGAGGGTTTTTTTATAGAGGTTTGTTCCGTCCTCGCAATCCGGTCGATGAAGCCAAGATTCCCGTTCTCCTAGGCACACAACGTTCCACCGCCACTGCCTTACGGTGGTCGTTGAAGCATGGTAGGAGCTTACGGTGTGGGAAACTTGCGGCGCTCACAAGTTTCCAGCTCGGGCACCGCGGGTTCGCCAAACCCGTACCTGGCACTTGCATACCAGGCCCCTGCGGGGGCACATCATCCTAATCAAATCGTCTTTGACATAACGTTTTTCGTATTCTCGCATAAGAATGCTCCTGGCCACATTTTAACAAATTAACAAAACATTTGATACACTATCTGGCTAGAACTGAGCAAAATTTCAAAATGTCTCGCCTTAAGAAAACATCGTAAAATTGCGGTGCCACAGAATATTTTCTTCTCATATAGGCCACATTTTGACCTAACCACACAATCTATGTGATACGTACTATATCTCCAGAACTAAGCGAAGCCTGGAAACGTCTCATCGAATTATATAAAAAGGCATCATCACATTGCGGCGTAGTTATGGGTATGATGGTTATTTAATAAATATAACAGTTTATTCTACTGGCTGTGGTTTGAACAGCAGTCAAAATTTTTATACGTTTCTTTTGCAATATTATTACGGAATATTTGCACATAAGAAACGTTACCTTTTAATGTTTTTGTAGGCACCTTTCTTCCAGAAAAAAAACTGATTTCCGCATTCATATCACATATTAGCGTTTTTCGTTAATATTGTACGGCATTCAGCGAAAATTGAAAAACATGTCGAACCAGAGAAAAAGTCTGTAATTGTCAAAGATGTTAATAATCATAGTGACTGCGCTTACAGTAAATTATGTATTAATGAAACATGGTACATTTGAGTCAGATATTCCATTAATATTAATGTTTTAAATTTCGGATAAAAGATTAGATAAATAGCTGAAGTCAAGAAACGAAACATGATCCTAAAAAAGGAGATTGTGATTTTATTGTCAGTTTTTCTGCAAGGAGTGAACATCTCAACTACAGTGTGATCCGTATGTTATAATTACCGATCTAGAAATGAATTTAAATATATCCAGTTTCATTCAGTACATATCAGTCATTAGCTATTTTCACAGATTTCGACTGGCACCATTATCTCGAAAAACTTGAAATCCACATCCAAATTGCTGCGGTACTAATTGCGCGATACCCATTTCAGTAAAGAGACACATGCAGCTTGCTTACAGATATATAATAGGATAGATATGGTGGCAATATTATGATGAAACCCGGAAATAAGATATTTCAGAAATTAATTATAAATCAAATACAGCAGCTAGAGGTGATATTGAAAGCTTCCCGAGTAGTTGAAAATATGGAGAATCGTTTAAAATATGTTTTAAAGCCAACAGAATAAAATTACTGCACTCGAAAAGGTGATTATCATTAAACTGGCCATATTAGGTATTAAAAAAAAAGAGCTAATTTTATTAGAAACCGTCTGTACCTGGTTTGAAATCTCTATTTTGAAAACTGATGAAGTTATTAACAATTGTGTCATATCTCTTAAAATCACCTTTTACGAAGAATCCGTTATACACACAGAAAATTTTATAAGTATATAAAACGTTAGTTACACGAAAATCTATCAGTAGATAGATTTTCAGCACACTAGAAGATTATTCAAGATTGGAGAGCTATTTCGCACACTTGAATTTTGAACTGCAGAGGGGTACAGTTGAAATCATATGAGCATAAAAATGCAATGGCCAGGGTGGCCATCTTTGTTTTTTGTTCTTAGTGTGTGAAGGTCGGAGACTGGTGTCGCGCTTTGAGTGGGCAGGAGGAAGCTAGCTCATGGAGGACATGCATTGTGGCAGCCATGTTATTTTTGATAGCACAGTGGAACTTTCATAAACAATATGTGACTTTCAAATTTTAATATGGGGTTCGGTCTGGTCTGGTTGCATTTCATTTCTTGCAATCAGTTAATTTGGTGAAGAAGTTTCTGATAGCCAACAACTGTAATGGACGTGTATTTTATTTTCAAGAATATAATGGATATTGACTTTGAAATCATATCAGTGAGTTTCTTTCATGATGTTAATCTAACTTTTTCTTGCTTGGGGTTAAAATCAAGACAAGTGGCGGCCGTTTTAAGTTCATATAGTTGAATTTTTTTTATCTGTTTAACGTCTCGTAACCCTTTGACTGCTGTTGATGTGTATACACGTCATGCTGCCTGCTGGCCCCGAGTGCTAATGACGAGTTTAGACACAGCCGCTGGTTTTCCCCTGAGTGCTGTTGACGAGTTAAGCCGCACCCGCTTGCCGCTACCTGAGTGCTGATGACGAATGTAGACGTGCCGCTACCTGAGTCGTACAGCGGACTTCACGACCCATTTCTCAATAGCCTTTTGCAGTTCTGGTCACTAACTAATCGTCCAAATGTTTGTCTGTAGGGAGCCTAGGCGTTGCTCTACAGTTCACTATTCAACAGAAATTACATCAGTCTTCTTTGTGTCCTGTATTTTATGAAGAAAATGGCAAGACGTCATGGGTGCATTGAGGAAGAAATCATGGAGATTCTTACAAGGAGTGACACCGAGAATGAACTACTTGATTTTGATGGAAGTGATAGCTTTTCTACAGAATCTGAAGGCTGTAGTAATAAACCATATTCGTCTGCAGGGGTGACAATGCAGTCTCATGTTTCAACAAGAGATGTTAGTTGTTCTGAATCTGAAGAATCAGTAAGTGATAGGGAAACTCTTACGAAGAAATTACGTCTTAGTGATAAATCTGACTGGAAAGAAAATGATTTTCGTCCAGTTAGTCACGCATTTGATGTTACGCTGTCGGGACATGTGTGTCAAATAGGGAATGTGCCAAATATTCTGTCAGTATTCATGTTATTTTTTTACAGAAGATCTGTTGAAATATATAGCTGATGAAAAGAATCGGTTTTATATAACCACTATGGAGAATATTCCAGAATCAGTGCATTCTTGAATATCAAAGTGGAAAGATACTGAATATGATGAATTTTTTTTGTTTCATAGCTATTTGTCTTCTGATGCATCACTTGAAAAAAAATTGAAAATTAGCTAATATTGGACCAGAGATGTTCTTCTAAATACCGCAATTCTTTTTGAACTTATGTCCAGATACCGCTTTTCGTTACTCTGGTGAGGTTTCATGAGATTTCTCCGAAACACCCCCCGCCCTATTTCAACTCGCGTAATAATGGACAGACACTTGATAGCTTTGAAATGTTGAAAAATCTGTTGAGTACTTATGAGGAACAAATTTCATCAAAGTAACAAAATTATGTACAATCGGGTAATTACAAAGCACAGCAAACATTCAGTCAACATCGAGATATTTTGGGAATCTACATCTACAAAGATATTCCGCAACCCAAATTTCGGTGTGTGGGGGAGGATGCTTGTGCAATAATCATTTTCAGGTGTCTTTTTATATTCGTGAATAGCACGAGGAAAAATCGGATGCCTTTAACTCTCTGTATAAGTTTGAATATCTCTAATTTAACAGCCGTGTTCTGAATGTTGTATGTAAGTGTGGAAGTAAAATATTTCTAGCATCTTCTTCGAAACTACGCTCTTTAAAATTCAACAAAAACACTCTGATACATTAAGGAACATATAGAAAATTTCAGTTGTTATAAATGGGTACGCAGGAAAGAACAGTAAACTATTAAGATAAATTTAAGAATCACGATGCTTTCGATATAAGCTGCGATAATCTAGTAAAACTACAAGCAAGATGTAATTATTAGTGACAAAAAATAGGGTTAGTGATTGTTTGATTCTGCAGTAATTTATTTGCAGAGAAACTATGCAGTGAGAGTATTTATTGTGTATCAGCCGTGAGAGGTAACGCCAGGAACATCCAGCACTGGGCGAGTGAGACAGGAAATTATGATGTCACAACAATAAAAAAGGTGTTTCAGAAAACCTTGTAAACAATTAAAAGAATGAATGAGAATGTTGAAAAAATGAAAAACTTAATAATTAGAATTTATAATGATGTTGAAAGAATAGCCAAATATGCACTTGTGACTAAAATAAGAATATGAATGAGTTAATGACACATTTTGGAAACATAGATTAGTATGCACTGAATGTAGAGTTACAATAAGTATACATTAAAGGAATATCGAAGCCCACATTACGTTACAGTACACAAAGAATGTGAGTCTTTAAGAATTGATTACAATAATAATTAAGTGGCTATACTGTATTACATAAGATATTTTAATTAGATTCAGGTAGGATAATTAAGATGTATTACTAATTATAAGTAACAAGTTGTAATTAGAACTCTTGAAGGATTGGTCATAGTGCAATCGCAGTATGCAAATGAGATGGTTGAAAGGAGGCTCTAGTACTCCTAGAGCAAGCACAGATCCATACAGAAGGATGACAGCAGGTGAAGACTGCCAAATTGTGTGGGTGGCTGCTGATGGCAGACAGGTGACTGCAGGCCAGTTCCAAGCGTAGAGGAGAAACTGTTTATCAGCCTGTAATTTCAGAACGTCACACAGATTGGTAGCAATCAGTTTCAACAGAAGGACTGAGTTAGTTGTTGCTGAATTCACAATGACAGACCACCCCTATGTGGATGACGTGCTGCACACTATTGTGATACCTTTCATGTCCACCATCCAAATTGCATCTTCATACTGTGGGTATCACAATACTAGCCTTGCAAGGGGTTAAGATCACAATATGGACCGCAAGTCCACCAGATTTGTCCCCAATAGAGCATGTCTGGGATGCCATGTGCAGACATATTAGATCACATGGTCACCCAGCACAAACTGTGCAACTACTGACTGCACAAGACATGTAATTTTTTTCCCCTTAGGGCTTTATGCCTCATCAACGTTGGAGTAATTAGAGATAGGATGGGATTGGGGACAAGGAACAGGAAGGAATTTGGCAATGCACTTTTTGAAGGAAGCATCCCAGCATTTCGCCTGGAGTGATTTGGGGAAGCCATGGAAACCCCAAATCTGGATGCTCGGATGGGGATTCGAACTGGTGTCCTCCCGCATGCGAGGCCAGACCGATAACCACTCGGCCACCACGCTCGGTAAAACATGCAAGCTTAGAGAGATATAACCCAAGGGGACTTTTGAAAACTTACTGATTCAAGACTGGCAACAATGCATGAATGTATAAGTGCTCAAGGTGGGCGTCCTTTTTACTGGCAACTATATGTAAAGGTAATAAAGAAACTTAGACTGATCCATTTCAATTTGTTATCATTTCTTTTCAGTGTGACCCTGTATATTTCTACAGAGTTTCCTAAAATCCCACCATCCTGTCTGTGTGTTGCACTTTTACTTTCCACCAGTGTATGTCCATCAGTAAGTGGGAAAATGGCTACCTAATTTGTAAACTTACCACCAGATTTAACAACATAATCATGTTCAGGAACTCTTCTTCCTTCATTTGCACAAGCTAGAAGCCAGCGATGATCAACAGCAGGCAAATTCCACCTCATGGCTGCAAGATATTTCTTACTGCCAGCTTCTGGGCAGATGAGATGCGTTGAAGCAATCGCATTCTTTTCAGTATTTGTCACTCTAGCAAAGGTCTCTTGAGTTCTGAAATTCAAATTATCAATGATCACTCTAATGATTAAAAACAGATAAGTAAAATTATGTTAGTCATCATTAAAAAAAAGCTTTAAAAAGCCTACAGAAAACAAAATTTCAATTATTAATTATGAACCAACTTCTCGTTAACTGAATTTTTGTTTGTTTTCTTGTATAGAAGCTTCTACTCTCTAAATGACAGGAGTCATTCTATTAACAAAGATAAAAAATTAATGACATCATTTTCTATTGATGAAAGAAATATATAATTAATACAACTAGATAAGTGAACATTGTCTTGATGATGGAAATGTCAATTGCCAAAATATAGTGTTTATTTGTCTCATTACCCAAGAAATCTCTATTAATTCTTTGCTCCAAAAAATACTTCATTCATATTTAAACATGTTGTGGCAAAACTTAAATAGAAATTGTGATCTTCCATTTCCATAGTAATTGATCACTGAAAACGGAAAGTGACAGTCAAATCATCATCAAACAGTCAGAGCCACAAACCAGTTGCCTGTTAGTTCTCACAGGATAGTTGTTGCTACAGCATTTGTATGCACACCATTTTTTATTGGTTGGGAAGAGAGGGACAAAATTTGCAAGTAGTAGGTAACTATGAAAGAAACTATCCCAGGCCCTTATTTCACATTGTTACCCCATAGATCTGTACATAAACAGGTCTCCAGTGTGAACACTCACACTCCAAGTGTGTCCAATCTCACCCCTCACCCACAAAAGCCAACCATAGCCCTGCCTTTGTCACCCAGTTCTCTCCTGTCCTCAAGTCCATCAACCATATCTTATATCCTTTCCAGAAATGTGCACCATTCTAACAAAAATTCTACCCACTGTCCCCCATACACTTTTTAGCAGACCATCCAATCTCAATAACATCTTGGTCCACAAATACCCTCTCTGTCAGACTCTCCAAAAACCCAAATGGATCGTTCCCATGCAATATACCTAGCTGCAAAACCTGAAGCATGCTACTAAATATTACACACACAAAACTTTCCCCATCAATGGACACGCCACATGTTAAACAACTTACGTCACACATACCTTAAAAAAAAAAATATGGCTTTAAATCTCATCGACATTGAGGTCATTAGAGGTAGGATATGACTGGGGACAAGGAATGGAAAGGAATTAGACTACGGCCTTTTGAATGAAGCACCTCAGCATTCACCTGGAGTGGTTTGGGGAAACCATGGAAAACCCAATTCTGGATGCCTGGACAGGGATGCAAACCAGCGTCCTCCCAAATGCGAAGCTAGAGCATGAATAGCTAACCCACCATGCTAGGTATGTCATATACCAACTTACCTTCCACCACTGCACTAGTTCATACATAAGTCTCACCACACAGCAACTCTCAGTCAGAATGAATGGCAAGACAAACAGTCCACACTGGCAACTTATTACCAATATCAGAACTCAGGAGATGGGAACTTGGGTACAACAATACCCTGGATACCAGACATCCCCCTGGCCTCAACCACCAATAAAATTATACTGCTTAACCCATCATTTTTTATTTGTATAATAACTTTTTAACTATATATATTAACTAGTAATAATTTTAACAAGTTTCTTTTGCATCAATACTAGGTACCCTTCCTAAAATATATTTATTTTACCACCATCTGTGATATGTATATATTATCTCAGACATTCCCGAGTAATCTCCTACCAGTTCACCCCCACCACCCACTCCCCCCACCTTTCTTCTACTGCCCAGCCAGTCATCAGGTCAGTATCTACACACTTCCAGAAACAAATAGTTCATTCTCTATTGCATGATTAGGATTTTATACCGAAACATTGTATTTTCGTATCTGTCTTACATGTTATTCACTCATCGCAGGCTTCGACTTTGGTATAGGATGGGTTATTTTTCCTACCCTTTGTTATTAAATTTTAAAGAAAAAAAAAAGAAAAAAATAAAGAATGCCTACCCACTCACTGCAGCCATAGTACAATATTTCCTCATAATCTTCAGCAGTAAAATAATAAGATTATCTGCTGCACAAGCCTGAACCTTCATCATGTGATCAATTACCACATCTGAAATCATTTCTCGGTGGCTTTCATAACAGCAACATAAACATATTGTGAATATGTGGTTTAATTTCAGAAACAAAGCTACACATCAGCTGATGTCTAATAGGGTACTTGACACTAAAAAGAAAACTATGAAACTTTAGTTGAAAATGACAGAGTAAGTTGTAAGGGTACTAAAAATCAACTTTATTTGTTGGCTAAGAGTTTATTTTGAAATAATAATATAAACATTATTTATAATAACATAAAAAGGCAAAAATACAACTGCTAGTTATTTCATATGAAACACAAATCTGAGAGCGCTATGCCACTCCTTAGTAAGTGCCAGATTTGCTCGATGAGTTAAGAGGCCTTTTGACAATCTGGATGTCGTATGTTTAAGGTAGTAAATCAATCCAGTACTTAGCTCTGGTTATCAATCCATAAAACAAATAATATTTGTTGGATACTGTTAGTCCACAAGTTCTTTACTGGGGGTTGCAACACTTTGCCTAAACTGTGAATATAAAGTTCATGACCTGTGTAGCCTTCTGGTGCCTTAATATTTAGCAAAACGGTTGCCACAGGTTTGTATTATAAACCCACAAACATGAAGGGTATAATTAAATAAGTTCACTTGACACTGATCGTAATTCAGTAATAGTTTTTTTTTTATGCAAACATTAACTGTCTTGGATACTCAGAAAATTATTCAACAACTTTGTTTGTCAATATCTAAAGGTGTTTTTTCACGAAATCACATATTTTATGAGATTTATCTATAGCGGTGATTACATCACCACTGATTTTATTTTTATTCACGTAATTAATGTATGGGTTAAGTTGTATCACAGTAACAGCAGTACCATAATTAAATAATACTACTACATCATTATTCAATTAGCACTAGACAGTTTCCTTTTTAGTCTTTTAATAATTACTGGGGGGGGGGGGGGAGGTTAAGGTATTTTCCCCTTCGCATGTTAACTTGATTTTTCTTCTGAAGGGGTGGGGGGCAGGTGATCTGCTTTCCTTCTCCCCCCTCCCCTGGCACCTCACTGGGTACGCCCATGGGTGTCAACATGAGTTTTCTACCGGGGAGGGGAGGGGGTGTAGCAGCCCTCCTCCCTGCACATCACCTGATACGACCATGGGCTAAATGACATTACAGTGTAGCAAATACAATAAACTTTGATGTACACAATAAAACAGCCTTAATTCAAAAAAATAATGAGCAAATCTAAATAAAAAAAGTTTTAACCACTAAAACTATTACAGATGATATCGGTAGTTAAAATAAGCTGAATTTTAAATTAAAGACAAGTCGAAAATTGTTTGTATGCTACAAGGAAAAGTATTTTTAAATACAAAAAATTGGTGTAAGTTTAATTTTAAAATTACAGAACTTAATAACCAGATGATTGTTAACAACAGAGTTTGGTAAATATCAAATAACTGCAGATAAAATTCATATATCAGATTAAACTAGGAAATAAAATGATTTTTTAAAGTTAGAAGGTTTATGAAGCATTTAATGTTTTGGGAGAGAATGAAAAGTTAAAAGTACAATTAATAATTCAATTCAGTAATTTATTACAGATAAACAGTGATGTATTTTTTTTTTTTAAATCAATATCACATATGAAAATTTGGTAATAATCAGCAAGAATTGAGAAACCCTGGGAAAGTGGAAGTATAGAATGTTCTTTATGTTCTTGGGGGAGGCTATTTAAATCCACGCACTGCTACGTTCGCAGCAGTTGTTTGGCAGATCATGCAGCATGTAGGCAGAATCTGTGTCATTCACATCAGGATACAGTATTCCAGTTTCCGACTTAGAATTACTTCAATGGCCCAGTTTTAAGTGATAAAATATATTCAGCATTACATCAAACTCTGAAATATTTCCAATTACTTACAAAGACTTATGAGCCATTATTACATGTGAAGAGAATCTTTTACTAGTATAGAAGATTATTAAATTAAAAGAGTGGTAATTTTGTCAATTTCACAGAACGAATACTTGTAAGGTGGTAAGTTGATGGTGAGGGATAAGCAACACTCTGCCTTAACTGTGAACAATAATATTTGTTATCGTTAGCCTTTCTGGTACCTACAATATTTTAAGAACACGGCCTCCACACGACTGATATACACTCAAACGCTAAAGGGAAACAGAACTGAGTTCACTGTACACTGTCTCAAAGTCACAAAAGATATATTCTTTCCAAAGTTCCACTTTACAATATCGGTACCACAAACTTTGATAAATCAATCGGACAACAGTTCCACAGAAGATTGTAGGTAAAGCACATTCACTCGAGACGACAAACCCTCACCAAGTCCTCTAACTTTGATCAAAGTGAAGCTACGGCATTCTGAAATATACTACACGGACCACTAAATACGTGGAGCAACCCGCTCTACTTTATGACGTGAACTGCTTGAAATTTGCTGGATGACTGAGCTACATTATGACCGATGATGACCTTTTGAAAATCACCAAAAAACTGAGTGACAGCCCGGATGTCTGCCTTCTACTTATTAGATTGGTTGACCTTGTGACATCAGCAAAAACCTTTGAAAATTAATATCTCCAAAAGTATTTGATAGTTTAACTCGTAACAACTACCTGGGCTTTTTGATATCTTATTATATCTATTTTAACATAGTTTAGACATCAAAAGGGTTTCAATAAAATTAATTTTTAAGTCCTTCGTACATCATCTATCTGCATGCCTTGGCACAGTTTCCTAACAATCAAGACAACCCATTTTCAAGTCTCATTTATCTTATGGACGCTTCAAACATTCTACAGGAACCAATATACATTTTTAACCCTCTTAATTTGATCTATCCTTTGATATATATTTCTTGTTTTTATCTTCTTTAGTTTAAATTTTAATTTTTTCCTCTTAATTAAAAATGGTACTTAAACTTTACCTAATTACTTGATGTTACATTCAAAAAATTTTAGAATAGCGGTTCCCAACCTATGGGTTGCGGCCCACTGGTGGGTGTTTTGGTGGGTCGCGGAGCAATCTACATTTTTTCCACAAAAATATATCTTTTACTTCATCTATTTTTGAAGAGGAACATTTGAAAGGCCCAAAACTCTTAACAGCTGAAGAAAACTCACTAACAGAATTATCTTGCGATTCTTCTTCAAACACAATTTTCAAGGTAAAATCCTTAATTTCCTTCTGGATGAATGTACAAGCAGAGTATCCAGAAATTTCTAAATTAGCTGTGAAGTTCTTGATGGCGTTTTACATGGTATACTCGTGTGAATGAGCTTTTTCTACTTTATTGTTTTTGAAAAAACAAATAGAGAAATAAACTATGAGTATAAAGTGTCTTAAGGTTAAAATTAACCAGTGTTAACCCTGATATCAATGCCCTCGTCAGTAAACTCCAGTGCCAGAAATCTCACTGTTTGTGAAGTTGTGCTTTTATAATATTTTAAACGTATTTTTCATTATCTTTGTAATAAAGTGGGAGGCAGCTGCACAAAGCATCACCTCATCAAGTTGAAGGCTGAAATTCCAGGATTAGTTAAACCTCTATTTGCACATTAAAATGCAATGATTTGCCAAGTCATATCTTGGTGGAAAACTCCTACAAATCCCATTTTAGTGGTTGACTGGTATGTGTTTTCCTGCTCCCAGTCCTCCATATTTTCATACATTTGGGTGCAGTAAAACACAATGATAAGCCTACCAATCAACCACTAAAATTGGGTCTGAAGGTGGTTTCAAGTGACTTGGCACTGGAAACCACCTTGCATGGCCAGTTTCATTTTAATACGCTGATCGATTTACTTCTAATCATGGAATTTCAGCAGTGAACTTGATGAGATTATAGTCTGTGCAGCCGCCTCCCGGTCTATTATATGTTTGTTGTTTTATGTATTATCAATTCTTGTTTTTGTAGATACATTCGCCTTTTCGTAGGATAAGATAGACGATAGCGTATCTAGGTCATACAACAGTTCCCATTCTGATATTAGATATACTCTCATATTAGGTGGGTTGCGAAAATTTTTTTGCTTAAAAGTGGGCGCGTACCAATAAAGGTTGGGAACCGCTGTGTTAGAAGGTGCTGACTATAAATGGTGATACAAGATCAGCTGCAACTTTACGCATTCATTAGTTATTTCAAATTTTAGGTTTTAGTCCTCACTGAACACGTGGCTTAAAACATAAACAAATCAAATTATCTCTCAAAATAAATTTTTCCAGGTATAATGAATACACTTTAAAATGATTTTTATAATGAGTTTTCACTGTGGAAATAAATGCAACAAAATCTGTCGATGTTGGAAAACTACTTTAGCTGAAATTTCTGTCTTCTACAAGGGCAGCTTTAAAATCGAAGTACAAAGTATGTGACTACTGGGAATAGCTAAGTACTGTACGCAGAGGCGGCCTTAGGGGGTGGCGAACAGGGCAATCGCCCAGGGCCTCGCTCTTGGAGGGGCCTCGCGCATCCACTCGAATTGATCAAAGTTTATGTTAAAAATAACTATTTTGTCTTCAGCTGTTAGTCTAACAGTATAGTAAAGTTGTTTAGTCAAAGTTTCTCAATTAGATTTATTGACTGTCACATTCGTATAATAGCAGGGGAAACATCTGATATTGATGGACAAGAACTGTGTGAAGAAAACGACGGCGGTATCACAGAGATGACATAAATAATAGAAAGAAAAAAAAAACATTTACTGTAGTGTACCCCACTATCAAAGAAGTCTTGAGAATTATTACCGCCACACCTAATACAGTTGCATCCGCAGAAAGAAGTTTTTCATGGATAAAAAATATTAAAACATATTTGAGGAATTCGATGACACAAGATTAATTTTCAGCTCTTTCTATTCTTTGAATTGAAAACGAAATAGCTCATTCGTTAGATTCTAGTGCTTTTATTAAATATTTTAGTTTCAGGAAAAGGCGCAAACAATATTTTTAAATCCCTGCGTATATCTTTCAAGGCCTCGATGTACTTCAGTTTAATCTTCTCTCCTCGCATTCGGGAGGACGGTGGTTCGAATCCCCGTCCGGGCATCCAGATTTGGGTTTTCCATGGTTTCCCAAATCACACCAGGCAAATGCCGGGATGCTTCCTTCAAAAGGCCAAGGCCGAATTCCTTCCCATTACTTGCCCCCATCCTTACCCCCCATCCTTTCCCGTCTCTAAAGACCTCGCTGTTGAGAGACGTAAAGCAGTTTTAAAAAAAAAGTTTAATCCTAATCAGTTGTCATCTTTATGTTTGTTAACTTTTAATAACTCTTCTAATACAATATTTTAATTTTTATGATGTTTGAATTTTTCGTTGATCATCAGAAATACCTACGATTAATACACGAAGGACAAGGGCCTCGCAAAGATCTGCCGCCCGGGGCCTCGCAGTGACTAAGGCCGACGCTGACTGTACGTTACATATTGTAATTATGAATGCACCAAGTCATAGAAGCTAACCTTCATCATCATATGGATTTGATTTCTAATTAAACATTTGTTTATTCATAGTGTGACATCTGATATAAGTAAAGTTTAAAGAATATACTGTGACTTGAACTTTTCTTCTGTTCTGTTACCTTGAACTTCCTTCATCTAAGTTTAAGGGCGATTGCAGTGCATTTGTGGATGTCAAGAGTGAAGTTCGTCGCACAATATGAAAATACAAGTATTCTCAAGCATTTATTACTTATCACGAGTGAATGGACAGAGGATAAATGTCTTCTATTAATAGAAGTCTACAAAGAAAACAGTATCATACCCAATATTAACATTTATATAGAGTGATCTTGAATTAGTGAACCATAAATGAGGGTATGTATATACTTATGAAACTGAACAAATTTCAAAAGAAACAGTGTAGGTCTCTAATCTCAAATTATTTTTTTAAAAAAAATCTATAATTTATTCAATCAGCTGTTTATTAATTTTTATGAAATTAATTTAATTATTCATATATATATGTGTGTTGGTTATATATTTCTTATGTTGAAGGAAAAGATGAAATTTATGAGAGTAAATGCTATGCATTAAAAGGTGTTACGTTTCTTGGACAATCGTTTCACAGCTTGAAATGGTCTCGAGTCTTGAATGAACATATATATTATTATTGTGCCTGTCTTATGCATACTGATCATGCCATGGTATTTTACTTTCATTCTGAAAATAATGTGCAAGTTCTTTGCAGTTTCGCCAAATGGCGAGAGAACCTCTCTTATCAAGAATTCCAACTGCATATTCGACCACTCCTCAGCCTCTTAAATCTTTGCCATACCATTCATCTCGACGAAATCCGTGCCCAAGCGGTTGGGGAAGCATGCTAAAAGGGCAGCGTGATGCGCGAGACAATCGCAATAGAAGCCGATTTGCAGATATCCATTATATAGCAACACACTTACTTGTTTCACGCGATACTGTTGTTGTGGAGGTCAACGCTAATTTAATCCTGGTTCCTTTTTTTATATACAATATCTCAATCAATACTTCAAAACATTAGTACTATGAATCCTGCATAATAGACAAGAAATAATAGTTTCAAAACTAATTTACACATGAACAATGCTTTCATAGATATTATAATCTTCCTGGGCATCTTCAGGTATGACTTCTTCAGAAGGAATGTAATAAAGTGACGCCTAAAGGTAAATATTGTCAATAAAAAATTTAATGAAGAAATACTACCTAAATATGCAATAGGAAAATACTAACAATTCTAAAAATTAGTAGTATGGCATGCTATGGTACTTTTAAAAGCAAAGTTCATTTCACACGTACACATTAGGACCTCATTACTGTATCAGTGCTAGAAATCTTATATATATATATAAAAATAGACGTGTTTTTTCCTATATTTCACTTTTCAGCCACCACTACCTAGCACAGATCACTGATGTTTGTGGGTGGAAGTAGCATGGAGTTTCCTGTCGTGCACAACATTGGCCGAATGCCGATAGCTGTGGGGATGGGGGAGATATAATGATTAAAGTTGGTCAGTGCAGGGCGTTTTCGTATTTCGACCAAAAATTCGTATCTCCGTATACTTCTCTTTCCTGCCACAACTACATAACATAGACCTTTGGTGTTTGTGTGTGGTAGTAGAATCGTCTTTCCTGTCGTGCACTATGGTTGTTAGATGTCGGAAGCTATGGGGATGTGGGAGATATGGTGGTTGAAAGTGGTCGACCTGTGGCAATTTCATACTTCTGCCAAAGACAAAAGTGTCATGGTGTATCACTTTTCAGCGAAAACTATAGATCACAGATAACTGTCGTTTGTGTGTAATAGTAGCACAGAGTCACCTTTTCGATCACAACAGCGGCCGAATTTCAGAAACTGTGGTACTGTGGTAGATATGGTGGTTGTAAGTGGCCAACCAAGGATATTTTCGTATTTCGACTGTCTCCGCATATGTCACTTTTCTGCCACAACTACAAAGCATAGAGCATTGGTGTTTGTATTTGGTAGTAGAATCGTATCTCATGTAGTGCACTATGGTTGTTAGATGTTGGTAGCTATGGGGGTGTGGGAGAAATGGGGGTTGAAAGTGGTCGACCTGTGGCAATTTCATACTGCTGCCAAAGACAAAAGTGTCATGGTGTATCACTTTTCAGCGAAAACTACAGATCACAGATAACTGGCGTTTGTGTGTAGTAGTACACAGAGTCACCTTTCGATCACAACAGCGGCCGAATTTCAGAAACTGTGGTACTGTGGTAGATATGGTGGTTGAAGTGGCCGAACAAGGATATTTTCGTATTTCGACTGTCTCCGCATATGTCACTTTTCTGCCACAACTACAAAGCATAGAGCATTGGTGTTTGTGTTTGGTAGTAGAATCGTATCTCATGTAGTGCACTATGGTTGTTAGATGTCGGTAGCTATGGGGGTGTGGGAGAAATGGCGGTTGAAAGTGGTCGATCTGTGGCAATTTCATACTTCTGCCAAAGACAAAAGTGTCATGGTGTATCACTTTTCAGCGAAAACTACAGATCACAGATAACTGGCGTTTGTGTGTAGTAGTAGCACAGAGTCACCTTTCGATCACAACAGCGGCCGAATTTCAGAAACTGTGGTACTGTGGTAGATATGGTGGTTGTAAGTAGCCGACCAAGGATATTTTCGTATTGCGACTGTCTACGCATATGTCACTTTTCTGCCTCAACTACATAGCATAGAGCATTGGTGTTTGTGTTTGGTAGTAGAATCGTATCTCATGTAGTGCACTATGGTTGTTACATGTCGGTAGCTATGGGGGTGTGGGAGAAATGGGGGTTGAAAGTGGTCGACCTGTGGCAATTTCATACTTCTGCCAAAGATAAAAGTGTCATGGTGTATCACTTTTCAGCGAAAACTATCGATCACAGATCTCTGGCGTTTGTGTGCGGTAGTAACACAGAGTCACCTTTCGATCACAACAGCGGCCGAATTTCAGAAACTGTGTTTGTCTGGGAGATATGGTGGTTGTAGGTGGCCGACCAAGGATTTTTTCGTATTTCGACGAAAGGCATGTGTCTCCTCAGATTTCACTTTTCTGCTACATAGCATAGAGCATTGGTGTTTATGTGTGGTAGTAGAATCGTGTATGTTGTCGTGCACTATGGTTGATAGATATCTGTAGCTATGGGGGTGTGGATGATATGGGGGATGAAAATCGATCACAACGTTGGCCGAAATTCGATAACTGTGGGAGTGTGTGAGATATGGTGTTGGAAATTGGTCGATCATGAATATTTTCGTATTTCATCCAAAGACTTGTGTGTATCCGTAAATTTTACTTTGCTGCCTGAACTACATAGCGCAGAAGACTGTTATTTGTGTGTGGTAATAGTATCGAGTCTCCCATCGTGCACTAGGGTGGTTAGATGTCTATAGCTGTCAATATGAATTCTTTACAATCACGAACGAAGTCGGGGGTACCGGCTAGTTCATTTATAAATCCACATGTATTTGTTACTCCTAACTTTCAGACTCAGGCGTAAAATGAAAATGCTTAGGCGTAATTATATTAAAATTATGACGTACAGACTTTATAGCTTACAACCTACTCCAACACAATTTCAAACAGTAGGTCCAAATGTGCCAATATATTATATACCAAAATTGTGAAATAGGTTAATATAATTCCTCATTTCATTGTATTTATTACAATAACTTTTGTATTTTACACAATGATCTTCATCTTCGGTAGGCACAGCAGCTGATGAGTTACTAAGTGTTTTTGATCATTTACTTGCTCGATGACCCCCTGGATTGCGTTAATTTGGAGAAGGGCTATTCACAGTAGCTGAAGAGCTGATGATTCTTCATTTTCTAACATTCCTCGTTTGCCAGAGCTTATGATACTTTTATCACCATTACATGTCTTTACAACCGGTATAAAGTCAGTAATTTTATGAGACATCTTCACTTCCTTTGTTAAACGAAAAACGTACAAACTAAAATATTGGCTTTTACTTAGCGGTACTTCACCTACGGGGTGTAAGGGTTTGGGAGAGACAATACTAGTCTTTTCCAACCAAATGTCAACCTCTCCTTCACGTGGTGCACCCTGTTTGCACGGACGAGGCTCTGGCGACTGAAAGATTCCCGGTATAAGGAGTCACCCACTGCTTGCCAACGGCCTCCGAAAGGAGGGCGGAAGAGCGGGGAGCGGTTCAGGGCACCCTCTTGCCCTTGGGGTTGGAAACGGCCCCTTAAGGCGGATGAATCAGAAATGATCAACGGCATGGGGATGCAGAAGGCAACGGGAAACCACTGCATTAAAGACCCAAAGGGTATCCCGAGGACATGTAATCCTCTCAAATTACATATATCATGATGGCTTCTTCCTGGGTAAAATATTCCGGAGGTAAAATAGTCCCCCAATCGGATCTCCGGGTGGGGACTGCTCAGGGAGGAGTCATCAGAATGGATAGAAACATTCTACGAGTCGGAGCGTGGAATGTTAGAAGTCTGAATAGGGCAGGTAGGTTAGAAAACTTAAAAAGGGAGATGGAACAACTTAAGTTAGATGTTGTTGGGATTAGTGAGATTAAATGGAAGGATGCACAGGATTTCTGGTCTGGGGAACACAGGATAATTACCACACAAGCTGTGAATGGAGTCACTGGTGTAGGATTTGTAATGAACAAGAAAGTAGGGAAACGGGTGAGTTATTATGAACAGTTTAGTGACAGGATTATTTTGATGAGGTTAGAAACTAAGCCCGTCCCAACCACATTAGTACAAGTATATATGCCAACGTCACAGGAAGATGATGAAGAAATGGAAAAAATATACGCTGAAATTGAAGAATTAATCCAATATGTGAAAGGGGAGGAAAATCTAATAATCATGGGTATATTGGAATGCAATAGTGGGAGAAGGAAGTTTCGGTCTAGGAGAAAGAAATGAACGAGGAAGCAGGTTACTAGAATTTTGTGAAAGATATAAGTTAGTAGTGGCGAACACACTGTTTAAGAACCATGCAAGAAGAATATACACCTGGAAACGTCCTGGGGATACAGGCAGATATCAGCTAGATTATATCATGGTCAAACAGAGATTCAGGAATCAAGTTCTAGACTGTAAAGCGTACCCAGGAGCAGACATAGACTCGGACCATAATTTGATAGTAATGAAGTGCAGGCTGAAATTCAAGCGAATAAGGAAGCAGCATAAGCAGAACAGACTGGCGGTGAATAAGCTGAAACAATCTAGCACAAGAGTAAAATTTGCAGAAATGGCAGACTTAGGTCTAAGAAGTAACTGTGAAAAGAGCTCAACTGAGGACGAATGGAATGCATTAAAGACCGAAATAATGAAAGCTGGCAAAGAAACATTAGGCTTTAGGGAACAAGCTGCCCGAAAACCTTGGATCACAGAAGAAATTTTGGAGCTGATGGATCAGAGGAGAAGGTACAAAAATTCTCAGGATGAAGCAGGAAGAGAGCAATACAGGCAATTTAGAAATCAAATAAATAGGAAATGTAAAATAGCAAAAGAAAAATGGCTACAAGAAAAGTGTGAAGAAGTAGAAAAGGAAATAGTCGTAGGAATAGTAGATGTTGCATATAGAAAGATCAAACAGAATTTTGGAGAAATTAAGAAAAGAGGTATGAACATTAAAGCTGCCGATGGGAAACCTCTTTTAAGCTCAGAAGATAGAGCTAACCGATGGAAGGAATACATTGAGAAACTGTATGATGGGGACGACTTGAACAATAGTGTATTGGAAAAGGAAGGTGATGTCGACATTGATGACTTAGGAGATCCTGTTTTGAGAACAGAATTTAATAAAGCTCTGAATGATTTGAAAGCAAATAAGGCAGTTGGAATTGATGAGATCCCTGCAGAACTTCTTAAATCTCTTGGAGAGGAAGGAATCGAAAGATTATTCAAGCTGATATCAAAAAGTTATGAAACAGGAGAAATTCCAACTGATTTTAATAAAAATATCATCTTCACACTTCCAAAGAAAGCACAAGCCGACAAATGTGAGAATTATCGCACCATTAGTATAACATCACATGCTTCAAAATTACTGACCAGAATAATATACAGAAGGATGGAAAGGGTAGTAGAAGAGATAGCAGGTGAAGATCAGTTTGGGTTTAGGAAAAATCGCGGTACAAGGGAAGCAATTCTGTCTTTAAGATTAATACTTGAAGGGCGGATCAAGAAAAACAAAGATACTTTTATGGCATTTGTTGATTTAGAAAAAGCTTTTGATAATGTTAGGTGAGACAAGATGTTCAAAATTTTAAAGAAGTCAGGTCTAAAGTATCGAGATAGAAGAATACTCTATAAACTATATAAGAATCAAGTGGCTGTAATAAAAGTAGAGAATCACGAGAGACATGCATCAGTTAAAAAGGGTGTGAGACAAGGTTGTAGTCTATCCCCTTTAATATTCAACTTGTATGTAGAAGAAGCAATGAAGAAAGTCAAAGAAAAATTTCCATGCGGCATAAGTTTTCAGCGAGAAAAAATCAGTATGCTACGATTTGCTGATGACATTGTCTTGTTAGCAGAGAGGGCTGAGGATATTGAGAAGTTATTGAATGGCATGAACAAAATACTGAAGGAAGATTTTGGACTGAATATAAATCGAAGTAAGACAAAAGTGATGAAATGTAGCAGAAATGATACCAATAGTAGCAGATTAAATATAAAAATAGGATCGGATGCTATAGGAGAAGTGAGTGAGTTCTGTTACTTGGGAAGCAAAATTACAACCGATGGCCGAAGCAGGAATGATGTTAAAAGCAGAATAGCACAAGCAAAAAGAGCCTTCATGAAAAAGAGAAACCTTTTAGTTTCAAATATTGATCTAGGAATTACAAAGAACTTTTTAAAACTCTATGTGTGGAGCACAGCACTTTACGGTAGCGAAACATGGACTTTAGGAATACCGGAAAGAAAGAAACTTGAAGCATTTGAAATGTGGTGTTACAGAAGAATGCTTAAAATTAGGTGGACAGACAAAGTAAGAAATGAACGAGTTTTGGAAATGATGGGTGAGAAAAGAAGTTTATGGAAGAAGCTTACAGGAAGAAGAGACAGGCTTTTAGGTCATATTTTGAGACATGCTGGATTGGTTAATTTGTTAGTGGAGGGAACAGTCGTAAGTAAGAACTGTAGAGGTAGACAGAGATTAGAGTATATGAAGCAGATAATTGAGGACGTGGGTTGTAAGGGGTATGTAGAAACGAAAAGGTTAGCACAGGATAGGAAGGGATGGAGGATTGCATCAAACCAATCTAAAGACTGACGACAGCAAAAAAAAAAACTTCACCTACACTGTTGCCACATCTTCTGAACTTTAACGTATTATTTGAAACTCTGAAATAGACCAACAATGCGTCAGAAATTGTAATTGAAATTAATTATTAGAATTAAACCTTGAACTTGCAAATGAAAATGAAGTATTGAAATGTATCCTTTTTTTTAAATTTGATGCTTAGGTGTATTTTCTGTCCCTTTGACAAAGACTGCAGGCGTGAAATAAAAAAACTGGGGCGTAATTACGCCAAACGCCCAATCAGTGTCAAGCACTGTACTGTATCCATTTGGTTACAGATACAGTTTGCTAGTAAGTACCCAGCTTTATAGAGCAAAATTTTGGCCACCTTCCTAATGTTCCATTTGACGATACAACTGTCCACTTTGCCTGCTAACCTCCCTACATGTGGCAGGAGATTGGCAACAGCGTGAAGTAGGGGATGGCTTGTAGGGCAGAAGTACAGTAGGACCTAGTGTGTCCTATGACCAATACACAAGCAGTGAAGACCCTACAGTAATTCTGAAAATGATGGTTAAGTTTCGACAAACCTAGCAAACCAGGAGTGGATTGAGCTCAGAAATAATATCTGATGTAAAATCAGAAATACAAATCAGCTAAATATTAAGTGAAGTAAAATATGGTGTACACATGCACAAACCTACAGTCAAATGAAAGCAGTTCCAACATGCATAAAAGAGAGTAACAGCAGCACTTACAGCCAAAAACAAAACTGATCAAAACTGTCAATGAACACCGCAATATCCCTGTTCCATTTGAAGTTCTATATAATCATTTACTCAAACGAATTTTCTTTTGAAAATTTGTAAAATAGCACAGTTGATTACACAGTCCTAAAATGCAACATCTTCTGTAAATTTAATGGGAAAATCAGAAAAGTTGGAAGGTGTTTATTTGGTGTTGGTTGGATATTGATAAAATTTGTTTTGTAACAGGATGTATGTTAATTGGGACATGATATAGGAAGTTTAGTAGTTTATTGTGTCAAGAATATTTTAGTCACTCCTAGAGAGAGTGAGTGAGATGCCTACATGAGTAGAACTGCTGACTTTTAAGGTTTCTGCAGTCTGAAGCATGCACACTGCTAACACGTGATCACTTAATGCAGGAGTGCGTTAAGTACCTTGCCTTGGAGTGGATTCATTCTATTCTATCACCAATCATGTAGAAGATAAGAGCTGTGTGTTTGTTTGTTGCCTTGAGGCGGCATGGCAAGCCTTGCTTGCATGCAGTATTGTGTCTTGGTAATTATTCATTTAGATAAACTATTCTTGGGTATGTTAGATAAAATATTCAGTCTGTGTGGCTAAAAAAATTGTTTGTCATTCTTTGTAATAATGTTGTAATGTTTTTTTGGTAAACTTATTTGGTAATATCAGATTGTATCATTATTTAACATTCTGTTGTTCAGTGCATTAATTCAGTATAGCCATATTTCTGTTATGTTCATATGAAGAAGCTATTCAATTAGTTAGCAAATTGGTATGTCTGTAGCTGAACGTGTGTAGTGCGTGGTATTTCCTTCAGGCGTAACTATAGTTAGTAATTGCAGATAAATGTACGTGTTTAATTTATACCCTGTGTATTTAAAAACCATTACAGTCAGCACTTCAGATGCAGGATCATTTCAGATAGTAATTGTGGAAGAACTTAGCTGAAATGCCGGTAAGGTAAGATTAAATGTAATATCACTATTCACAGCAATCATGGGACTTCTGCTAGCCAAAGAGTCAAAGTGTCAGTTATATTATCCTGAGAAATACGTAATTTGTTATAACTCAGAGAACAGGTTAAAACCTAATAATACTTCTAGAACCCCTCAAAGTCTATAATATTGCCCATAAAGTGAACTGTATCAGCCTAATATCCACATTATCTGTAGCACATTTAATAAATGATCACTGTGTAATCGTATAAACCATAAACGTTTATTTCAAAAATACTTTCTCATTTAACCAGAAATATTTTCAACAGTATTTGCTTTACTTGTAGTCAGTGGTGAGTGATTTAAGAACCTGTGAAGGACTGCTTAATGTCTCTTAACAGCGAGGTCTTTAGAGATGGGAAAGGATGGGGGGCAAGGAATGGGAAGGAATTCAGCCATGGCCTTTTGAAGGAAGCATCCCAGCATTTGCCTGGAGTGATTTGGGAAACCATGGAAAACCTAAATCTGGATGCCCAGATGGGGATTCGAACCGCCGTCCTCCTGAATGCGAGGCCAGAACGCTAACCGTTACACCACCACTCTCGGTAAACGTAATCAGGATTTCTCAAGTTAATATCCTAGGTAAACCTGCTCATAATTTAAGTGGTTGTTTTTACAACCAACCTACAGTAATTGTAAGCTAGCCTAGAATGTCACAAACTGCAAAACGGAATTTGTTTACAGAATAGCGGGCTTAGTTGAACAACATGATAACTCAGCTTTAGAATCAATTACGCAGTTAACTTAGGAAATAAGTAAAGTTTAAACAGTAAATTCAAGCTAGAATCAGATTTTTACAGTTTTGAGAAAGTATCTTAACAGGAAAGTATTGCATCAACCTGAGACAGTATCTACTTAAAAAATTCAGAAAAAAGGATCGTAATTAAATTGAATAATTTTTCCTAGTAATAAATCCTGTGTGGCTTTTAAATTCATGCATTAGGTTGATAGATATTGGTGAAAGAAGATATTAGTATTTAAACCATGATGGCATTCACGCCTTGCAAAATTTCAAATTATTAGGCAGATAAGGATAAAATTATGAACGAGGGGAAAAGCTACGAAGACTTGTTATTACAGTAGAATCCAGTCACTATGTAAGACCCAAGGCTAACACCGGTGTTATAGTATCGCCTTAGTGACTTAACTAACAGATCACGTGGATGGAAAGTTCTGTGCAATTTTCATAAAATAATTTGACCATGTAGCCTAACAGAAACTCAACTTAAATGCTTGAAGGTTGCCACTAGATCTGTTTCTAAACCACAAATCTAGAAAAGGTACCAAGATAACTACTAAATCACAAGAGTTCACTTTCAGAAAAATTTAAAGTATTACTTTCATAGTCACATTTACTAAAATTTGCATTTAACAGTTGAGTAGGCAAATCGAACATTCGTTTCCAAAATATTGCAGATTGCAGAGAGAAGTTTTACCGACCAAACCCCTTTTGTAAATTTATAAGTTCATGTTAACAGTTATCCTCGCAGGCTATCACAAAAAAGTACCAACATGGCCGACTCGGTAGCTTCAACTTTCAACAGATCTCCTACCCGCTCCGATACCAGACTTGTGCAGGTTAACCTCACATCGCACTCCACGGAAAAGAAAAGACAAAAGGCAAGACGAAATCAAACGAAAGACCCAGTCACATGTAAGCACAAGTTTATATAGCAAGTGGCCAAAACAATGACGTCACAGCCGTATCACAACTTTTTGCTTCCGCGTAGCTAAACATTCCCAGTGATTGAAGCTAATAAGAGTGCCTAAACTCCGACAGTGCCCAGACTTATCTGCTAGAAATCTAAAGGAAGTTTAGTGAGAAAATTAGGATGATTAATTAAATTTTCATTTGTTCAATTTCTGCGTAGTGACACATTCTAATGCGATCGGGGAAAATCCCTAAGTGTTCTGGATTTTTACGCGCGTCAACAACAATCCGCAACAATTTATTTTCAAAAACTTAATTACTAGACAAATGCTTAAAGTTTTTACCAAAACCATTATATGTCCATAATTGTCTTAATTAGGGCTATCTACTGATATAAATTTCAATTTAATATTCCTTTTAATTAAAAAGTTCATTTTTATCTCTTAATTAAAACTGCTAATTAAACTTTACCAAATCTGTTAATTTTACTACCAAAATATCTGGAAAATGCTGACTATAGCTGGTGATAAAAGTTCAGCTGTCGCTTTACTGGATTTAAAGATATTACAAATCGTAGAATTTTACTTTTCTGATCGCGTGTTTCAAAACATGAACAAACCAGAATTTACAGGGCCCCCTCAGGTAATTTCAGACTGTTTTTATCTCATTTAGAGTCTTTGATACTAAGTTTTACAAATAGCAAACAAATAGTATTATGTGGAGATTTCAATGTTGACTTTCTGAATCACAGCAATGATAGATTAGATATGGAAGCCTTGATGTTGTCTTTTAACTTAACAGCACTTGTAAATTTTCCTACGAGAATACAAAATAATAGCAGGACTGCAATTGATATTTTTTTTTAATGGATATTTCTCAGTGCAGTAATTACAGCATACTTCCAGTAATAAATGGTATCTCAGATCATGATGCCCAGCTATTATGTATCGAGTCCAGGAACACTGTTAAACAGATAAAGAAAAGCTGGGTTTATAGAAGAAATATTAGTGAAAATAATATAAAACACTTCATAGATACCTTAAACAATGAAAACTGGTTAGAAGTATATAATGCGCAGGGTGTTAATGCGAAATTTGATTCCTTTCTGAATATACCGTATTTCTAACACTTTTTGAAGGTAGTTTCAAAAAAAGGAAAATTCTCAACACTCCAAACAATGAACTGGGCATGGGATGGATAACAAAGGGTATTAGAATCTCTAGTAAAACAAAGAGGGACCTTTATTTAAAAATGAGAGAATCGGATAACTATGCGCTGAAAGTTCACTATAAACTTTATTCTAAAATACTAAGAAATGTAATAAGGAAGGCCAAGAACAGGTACATATCGGCGAAAATCGGAAAATTCAGACAATAAAATGAGAACAATATGGAATATAATAAAGACTGAAACATGAAAAACTGTAAATCACTCTAAAGACATAAAAATAGAACAAAATGGATATGTGTATAGCGAAGTAGGGGAAGTTTGTGAAATATTTAACAAACATTTTACGTCAGTAGTAGATAAATTAGGCATAGAAAAGCAATCCCCACATAGTGCTCTAAGGCTTCTTGAGACTGCTTTCCCAAATAGCTTTGTGGAGATGAAATTGCCACCAGTAACAGTCTCAGAAATAAATAAACTCATTAAACAATTAAAACCTAAAAATTCTTCCAGCCGATGACAATATTTCAAGTAAATTACTGAAAAGATGTTCAGACTGTATCAGTCATGTACTTGCTCACATTTGTAATGAATCCTTAACACAAGGTGTTTTTTCCGATAGACTAAAATATGCTGTTGTAAAACCATTATTTAAAAAAGGAGCAGTAACACGTGTAGATAACTATCGTCCCATTTCATTACTTTCAACATTCTCAAAGGTTTTTGAAAAAGTCATGTATAGAAGAGTAATAAAACATGTTACACACTATAATATCCTCACTAATTCACAATTTGGGTTCAAAAAAGGATCATCCATAGAAATGGCTATATATTCATTTTTAAATAACACATTTGAGGAACTGAATAATAAAATGAATCCTGTAGGAATATTTTGTGATCTTGCAAAAGCATTTGACTGTGTAAATCATGAATTACTTTTGAAAAAATGGAATACTATGGTATTTTTGGGACCGCAGGTAAATGGTTTAAATCATAGATTGAAAGCCGAATGCAAAATTTTCAATTTTTGATTCTAAAATAAGTAAAGATGCTTCATCAGACTGGGAGAAAATAAAACATGGAATTCCACAAGGCTCTGTCTTAGGTCCCCTCCTCTTTCTGTTATACATCAATGACCTTCCTGGAAATTTATCCGACAAAGTTAAGTGTGTTTTATTTGCAGATGACACTAACCTGACTGTGCGTAAAACACCAAACAGTACTATAGAATTTAATGTAAATGAAGTACTTAGAGTAGTAGCAAATTGGTTTAAGGCAAATTCATTAAAATTAAATTTTGAAAAAACACATTATATTAGGTTTAAAACAAAAAACTATGCACAGCCAGATATATGTATAAACTATAAAAACAACACAATCTTAGAAACAGAGAGTATAAAATTTCTTGGTATTAAAATAGATCAGAAACTCTGTTGGCATGAACATATCACTACACTACTGGCAAAGTTAAGTAGTGCCACCTTCGCAATACGAACACTTTCTCTAACAGCAGATCTAGAATTAATGAAACAGGTGTACTCCTCATATTTTCATTCAGTAATGTCATATGGCATAATTTTTTGGGGAAACTCTTCACAAAGTAAAAAAGTTTTCATAGCACAGAAAAGAGCTATTAGGTTTCTGTGTAGGGTAAAACCAAGAACTTCTTGCAGACAACTCTTTAAGAAACTCAATATTCTTACAATGTATTCTCAGTATATATATTCTCTCATGAGCTTTGTCATAGAAAATTTTAACCTGTTTACACCTAATTCACAGGTACACAGTTTCAATACAAGAAACAGAAATAACTTGCATAAAACACAAACATCTCTGTCATTAGTACAAAGAGGAGTTAATTATTCTGGGATACATCTGTTTAATAAACTACCTAATCGTATAAAACAGCTTTCAGATAATAAAGATGTATTCAAACAAAAACTTAGAGATTATCTTATTGGCAACTCCTTCTACTCCATTCAAGAATTTGAAGAAAATAATTAATTGTACTCATTATGACGTTTGCAAAACTCAGTTGCAAAAATGTATGTTTATTATTATTTCTTGTATTTGGAAAATATGTATATATATATATTTACTATGATATGACTCATATTATGTGTATATGTATCAACAATGACATGTTTCACATCCCAGAGGTACTTCCTCAGCAGGGATCCATGGAACAAGATTGATAAATAATAAATCAATCAATAAATAATTAAATATCTCTTAAAGTAAACATTTCTCGATAGAATAAATACACTTTAAAATGATTTTTATGGTGAATTGTAACTGTAGGATTGATAACAGGGAAACTCCTTAAAGTGAAAACTACTCTTCTCGAAATTTTTAAGTCCAGCCTAAGCAAAACTATAATTTGCCAAAATTCTAAGGTGCTTACAAGTATCTTATTGGAAATTGCTTGTAGAATCGTTTAAAGCCACTTTCAAATTGGTAGCTTTAATAGCTTAGGAAATATTAATTAGTTAAATTCTATTTTTGTTGACGAGTTATACTTCACCATGTAGAAAATAGTGAACAGTGAGTTCTTGGTACTAAGCAAAAGAGCAGTCAGTTACAAGTAAAATGAAAGTTATTTCAGCTTTGTAGGTGCAAAATTGTAGAAGTTATGAACAAATTTTGAAATCCCAGGAAATAATTTCTTTAAGGCCAAACTATTGAAGCTACATTTTTTTTAGAAGGATCGAATTTAACATTTTTTAATCAACCTAACTACTGTCAAAATTTCAGAGAAATAGGAATATTTTATGTCACCAAGCTCATTAGTATGACGAAATCTTCGAGCTTGAGATACTACATATAATCAAATCTTGGGACTTCTCATATGGGATACCGAAAAAAGTTGTGTTCTCATGGGCTTTTCTACATATTGCAGCCATAAGCTTCCCTCAACCCCAGTATGGCAATTCAGGTAGAGTGTGACTATGTTACTTTGTGGCGCGATATAGATGCAACCAGTCATTCAAAATTAGTAAGAGCGTCTCCACGCTGCTGTGAGGTGGAATTTTATGCCATGTGGCGTGACAGTGTAATTTAATTAAAGGTCGTTGGTAGACGAGTTGAATTTTTGGGGCATGTGACAAATCATCTCCCATGTATTAGTTAGTTTTATTTTGAACAATGCGGTTTGGTCTGGCTAAAGCGTGTTAATCATTCCTGCATTTATATTTCTTGGGAGACTTTGTCTGATGCCAATTTAGTTTTGTGACTTTGTTTAAAATTGAAGAATATAGTGAACATCTATCAGCATTTGACAGTGACTCTTATTAACTCTTACATTTCCTAATTTGGGGTTTAATCAAATTAGGTGGCAGCTGAGTTAATGTTGCAAAGCACAGACTAAAACTATCCAAGGCATAACCACGGTTACAGTTGAGCCAGAAGGTTTTGCACTAACCCCAGTGAAACTTTAGGTATTACATAATACCATTGTAACAGCCCTCATACCTGAACTTTAAATAGAATTGTATTTAATGAAGTTTGCTTGAATATGATATGGTATGTTTGTTTTGCAATTTCTTGTAAATCAGACTTTATTTTATGAAAAGAAATTATTTAAAGGCCATTTAATATGTTTAAAAACCTAATTGTGCAAGAGAATTGCTAAAATGTTTGTAATTCCAAGTATTAATGCAAGTTACGATGTCTACAGGGCAATTTTCTACAGTTTAAAATGATTTCTGTAAATAATTTTATTTTTAAGTATCTTTAATTTCCATTTCTGACCATTTTGTAATGATATTAAATGATTAAGTACTAATTCTGATTGTTTTTAATATGTTTAATTGTTTGAGTAATTGTTAATGTTTGAGAAATATCTCGCGGAAGCTTTTGAAGTGTTCAGGAAATTTCGATAGAGCCTATATAAAGAAATCAGCATAAGAGCAGTTGGTTTAGTTTATACAGATTCACTTTGCAACTGCCAAGAACTGCGTCAGTAGTATCTCTGGATTGTATCTTTGCATGTAAACAATATCACTCATGTTTTCAAAATAAACACATTTTAAACTGAAATTTATGGTGGACTACTTAATTGATTACGGTATTAATCACCACGAAGAACCCGACATGGTGACCGATAACAGCGACGAGAAATCATTAAACATCTATGAGATATTAATCTTCTAAAAGAATCTGCAGTGGATCGGCATTAAGCGAACCAAATCTTTGGAAAATTACGACTTGTAAAAACACCATTCCGCACTAGGAATTGACGGCAGATGCACTACGAGTGAATTTTTTGGCGACAACTTGAAACTGAGTACAACGAGTTGATAACGCAGTACTCATAGGAGATTTTCCATCGGCATCTGGAATCGGCAGTAATTTTTCGATGGCAAGCGGATTTTCTTCGGCCTCAGGATACACTCTTTCTTCGAAACTGGATGCTTAGAAGAACAACGTCTTCCAGCAGTTCAGTGTTTTGAATGTGAAAAGTGTTGTTAAGTGGTTTCATCAGGAAAAAAAGTGGTGTTTAGAGGTGAAAAAGTGCTGCTAAGTGAAATATAAGGTGGTGAAAAGTATTTAAGTGATGCAAAACTGATAGCGAACTGTAAGTACTGAATATTCAAATGATTGCTTTTGCATGTTATTTTGTGGCAGTTTAGAAAAATTTCAGTTCTTCTTATCTTCGTTTTCATGTTGATTTTGCTAATAACTAAAAATGACTGATAGTCAGAATCTACAAGCATTTATAGAATCTTTTGTAGCCAATTTTAATGCAAAATTCGACAGCAAATTTTCTGAAATCAATGGAAAATTTGATGGCAAATTTTCTGAATTTAAAAATGAGTTACGTTTCTATAGCAAATTCTCTGAAATCAATGGTAAATTCGACAACAAATTTTCTGAGATTAATTCTCAGTTTGCTGAAATCAATGTTAAATTTGATAGTAAGTTTTCCGAAATCTATAGTAAATTTGACAGTAAGTTTTCTGTATTTAAAAATGAATTGTATTTTTGAGAGCAAATTTTCTGAATTAGCTGACTGTTTTGATGAGAAAATCAGTAAGCAGTTTCCGGGTTTTAGTTCTCAATTTAAAGATGATATTAATATTTTAAACTCTAAATTGGAGGAAGCAGTTGTAGAGTGTCAGGAGAAATTTGAAAAGGTTACAGAAATCTGTGAATAGAATAAGACTGAGTGTGTCAATATAATTTATAAAGAGGTCAAGGAAATCACTGAAAATCATGATATCATGGAAGAGGAGTATGTGAGTTTGTTCAAAGCCAGTGATAGTAAAGCTGCTCAAAGGGTAAATGAGTTGAGACAAGAAGTGGGATTAAATAATAATACATTAGTGCAGCAGCAGGAACAGGAACAGTTAGCACATGGATTAGAAAGTAATGTAAATCAGTTAGAGAAAAGGGTTACCGAGTTGCAGATACATTTAAGTCAAACTCCCACACCAGGCAATCCAATTTTCAATGCTGATGTTAAGGAAGAATTTGAATTCTATGATGACAGTGGAAGACTTCGCCGTATTGAATTTATAGATAATTTTGAAAGATCAGACTATTTTAATTTGTTACCCGACAGAAAGAAAATTGCTACTGTGTGTAAACATCTAAAGTATTATGCTAGGACTTGGGGCGATAGACAAGCTAGGGAAGTGACTGACTACAAGCTGTTTAAAGAAAACATTTTGAAAAATTTTTGGTCGACTAGTAGGTAGATTCAGGAAAAGAGAGAGTTGATGACGGATAGGCCATACAGACCTGGTAGAGGAACTCGGCATGATTTTTGTCATAAATGTTGGATCCGGTGTAAGTTCTTAGACCATCCTTATGGGGAGGAGGAATTCATTGATTTGATACGAGCTAGGCTACCTCAGCAAACAATAAATTTAATTGCCACTTTGGATGTAATCAATGTGGATAGGGTTTCTGAATTATTGAGGTGTTTGGATGCTCAATCATTACCGTAGGAGGGAAAGCAGAAGTCCTTCAAGGGGGGATCATAGATTGAGAAATGGTAGATCCAGAGGAAGATACTTATGGAAGGAGAAATGATAATGGGAAGGTGAGTGAACAGAACCCTCCAACTGGAAAGGAAAAGCAGACTGGGGAGCAGTCAAACTAAGATCCCCCGCTGTGTGGGACTCAACAGTGGTGGGTAAGAGTTTGGGTCCAAGTACTGTTTACCATGAGGTAAATGTTATAGTTAAAAAAATACTGGTGGGTCAAAACTTACTAAAAATTTGGTTAGTGGTGGTTCTAATAATAATAAAATTGTCAAAGAGATTGAAGTCATTTCTGATGAGGACAAAGTAGTTGATTTAAACGTAAAGGAAGCAGTTTCTGATAGTAACGTTTCTGTAGTAACATCTCCAGACTGTGACAAAGTTGTAAATCCAGATTGTGATGAGAAAGTTGCTAAATGTAATGTAGAAAATAATCCCATAGTGGTAGGTAACTTGGTGGAGGTAGCAGAAAGTAAATTACAAGATATGGGTGTAGGAATGAGGAATGTAATTAATAATGTTGATGAGGTAATGTTTGATGATAGGATAGAGCAGAAAGGGGACCACCATAGTACCTTATCATTAGCATCAGTATGTGAAAGTAATAATTTTCATGTAGAAGATTTACAGAATGGTCACAGCTTAAGTACCAAAAGAGGTGCAGAATTTATAGTACATAGTACAGTGTGGCTATATGAAACAGGAGGGATCCAGCATGGAATAGTTGGGACTATGTGTGCTTGTATAGGTGGTAAGGAAGTTTGTAGAAGCTCTGAAATTGAGGAGTTTCCTAAATACCTTGAAGATGAGGGTGATAGAGTGGTGTGGATAGGAGACCCAGATGAGGAGGAGAATTGTAAGTTAAAATATTTGTCTACTGAAGAGAGAGAGGTTGAAAAGACTTATGTACCAATCCTTAAGTTGGAAACATGTTCAGAATGTGACTTAGCTGATACATTATTTAAATCTTTACTTGATGTGGATGATGATATTGAAGAAATGGGTGGGAGTAAGGATTTATCTGAACCAGTTTTTGATTTGGAAAAATGTGTAAAATGTGTAAAATGTGATTTAGGTGACACCATGTTTGGTACTCTTTTTGATGTAGGAGCTAATTGTGAAGTGATAGTATCTGAGAAAAATACTCATGTTGTGACAGAAGCCATTAAGCCAGATGTTAAAACAGTTGTAGGTACTAATTCAGATAGTTTGGTAGGGATATGTAGTAATCAGACAATGTATAGTGGAGTTGGAAGTAATGACAAACTGGACTGCAGTAGTGATGACTGTGAAATTGTATTACCAGTTGAGTCAGCAACATTGCTTTTAAGGGACAAACAATTTGTACAAACAGAACTATTTTATGTCTCAGCTGTTCTATGGTTATACCAAAGTCTCTTGTTTCAGATGATGCACAGTTTGTGTATCTTGCAACATATAGTGAGGCTGTGTGTAAATAGAAGTGAAGTATTAGATATTTATACAAAAGTAGAAGAAAATTGGAAAGTTAGGAAAAAGTAATTTACACGGTTTTGGGTTTCCAGGGAAATCCTGGAACAGGGTGGCCACAAAGAAATGATTTAAAAATTCCCTGATATTTCCAGGTTTTCCAGGAAAGTTTGTCATACTTTTCCCTGAATTAGAAATTTTATTCGCATAATTATAATATTTTTAATATTTGATTACATTTTTAATTGGAAAAACTGTTACAAAACTCACAAAAAATTAAAAAGACATTTCTAATTATGTTTATTTGAATATCATAATTTATTTAATTAATTTTTAATACATTGCTATAGATGGTATTTTATAACTAATTTAAAAATCTTATGAAAAGTAATTTAAAATGAGTAAAACAGAAACAAGCTAATGATAAATTAGCACAAATTAAACTGTTAGTATTTGCTATATAAAAATCATTTAAGATTTTTGAATTGCTCATCAATAACTTGAATCTCAGCTAGAAGCTTAACTTTTTATTTGATGCCAAATGCTTTTTTTTATTAGCTACATGTTTAATTTTCATATATTCTGATTCAGTTATTTCATCTTTCTTTTTTTGGCGTTCAATTTCTTGAGATAAATTTGAACGTGAGTTTATGGTAAGAATGAACTAAAGATTTTGAAACATTAAGAGTTGCAACATCCCCATTTGTTTCACTTAAGTTAGTCATACATTAATTGCTGAGCAATTAAAGTTTCATATTCTAAACTAAACCTTCAGAATTTACTGAAAAACCTCTCTCAATATTAGCATTGTCACGAGATAAAACTATGACTACCTTTAAAAGTTTTACTATTGACTGGATTAGCGCATCCAAGAATTAATTCATCCCACAACTGATCTAGGTGTTTACTTGTTCGTGAATAATTTTTTAAGAACTTGCAATGCCAAACATTGAGAACATAAATTGTTGAAATCTTGATTAATTTCATCAGCCTTATTACCAATGATCCAATTATTTTCATTCAAAATAGTGAGTAGGCTTTTAGTCTCCTACTTCTGACTTCGAAAAAATGTGCAAGACTAGGATCAAAACACGAGACTGCTTCAGTAAGTTTATAAAGTAAGTGACTGTGTCAACAATTTTCCTGTAAAAGCATTCAAAGCAGGTGTGGCATTTTTCTGCAATTGTAAAATCATGAGATCGGTGATATTTTTTAAAAATTTTAATCTCTCTTTTAGTACCAAATCCCATGTCAATTTGACTGTACAAAATCAAATTGTTTCATCAGTTAAGTCTATACTTGATAATGAGTCAACAGACTTCAGTACATCTGCTTTGAGAAATCTTTGCATTATACTAAGGAGAACTGTCACTAAAGAGCTGTGAAGAAATGGTGCTATAGGAGCATCACTTTGATATTCTTGTAGGAATGGTTGTGATTCAGCTGGTAATGACTGAAAACTTCTAGTTTTGCTGGCAGGGAAGGAGCTGAAAGAGTCTCAGTTTACAATTTTGTAACTAGTGCTAGTCAGCTCTTTTTTAGCATGCTGTAAATCCCTCCACCATTTTTTTAAGATTAGGAATAATTTCGATAGTGCAAGCAGCCAACTGTAATTTTCTATCTAATGGGATGCACAAAATTTTTTAGGATAAAGAGTTGATCCTGAATACTCCTAACTGAGCGTGGCATGTCAGTGCGTCTTTAAACAGATAATAAACTGACCATAAAAACTGAACAATATTCCATTTAGTCGCCTCTATTCCACACTTAAATCCTCCATGCATGTTATGAAGACCACAACTGTCCGTGTCAAGTACCAAAGTATCATTTATTTATCTAATTTTCTGTAGCTCAGCTTTCAATTCTCCGAAAATTGTGATTTACATTTGGTCCATCTGAAGCTCTTGTGTGAGAAATAAAAGCAGATGTTAAGTATCGTGTACAAACTTCATTCTTTACAGTACTCCAAATCCATTCGAGTTTCTTGACAAACTTTGTTGAGTGACTCATCAAACCCTATAGCAAAATGATTACAAAAAGTTATAGATTCCATCAGTCTACTTTTATAATAAGCAGCAATCCCATGAAGAACTGAGTAGGTAATTTTAGTTCGCTGCAATTCCATTCCTCTGACTATTTGACTATCGTTGAACATTTTTTTAAATACTCTACGTCACTTCCCGCTGTGCACATTGACTTGAGAGTTTCAGTATCTGAATACATCAAAGTATTACTGCCCAGCTTACTTCTTTGAGAAGAAAGGAGCAGAGTGTATTTTGTGAAGCCGGAATTTGTTCTTTTTCCTGACCCGTAATAGGATTAGAAACAGTAAATTTTTCAGACAAACCACGTTTAGTTATCTCATTACTAGTTTGTTGCGACTGACTTAAAAAAAACTTTGAAAAAGATAGACAGTTTTGCAATTCTTAAGTTTGTTAGTATGTTTCATTTAGCATGACTTGACAGCTGTTCTATCCATATTAATTAAAGAAAATGTAGCATTGCAAAGTCTGCATTTTGCATTTTTAGAATCATTTTTAACTTCTTTTAACTAAATATTAAAATCTGGATTAATCAACCAATCATTTTGAAAGTGTGTTGTCATGCTGAATTCAATAGACTGAAAATTTTAAAAATTAATATTTTTACCGGTATAATGAAATTAAATACATAAATAGTCAACAATAGTAATAACATCCAAAATGCAATCGACATCCACGCAATGAATGTTGAAAAATAATTATTAATTTAAAAAATAGCAGCAGAAAAATTTGATATACCGTAATCATAAAATTTAAGAAAAACTTCCATTTGATAATGAACTAAAACCAACGATATTTAGAAAACACTTCCACTTTACAATTATATGTGACGGCACGAGATGTGTCTCGATTATTCTTATGCCTCATTTACACATTCGCGCGAGTTTATTTGAATCGAGATAGCACTGCTTGAACACACGGTACGCTCGCATTGGTCTTCACGCGTAGTTGCTCGCCAGTGCCGCTCGGCGCTCGCTTCTGTGGCAGGTGTTTGGTGCGAGTCAAAGACACTCGTTGCGAGCGGTTATTACGCTGTTTAAACCATGTTTAAACTGTCGCATCGAATCAACATTCGAAAAAACTTTGACGATCGAACACAGATAACGGTAATTAACATTGCGAGAAGAAAATACCAAGAGTTAATGATCAGTAAAATAAATTATTTATACCCTTTAATCGGCTATTTCAGGTGAAAAATAAATAAGCTGAAATGTTTAATGAGAAATTTCACGATTAAAATAAATTTAAAAATAACAATCTTTCTTCCACTTAATCATAAAAATTAAGAAAATAAACTAAAATAACGATATTTAGAAAATACTTTCACTTTTAAATTAGATATGATCACACGATATGCGTTTGCGTGTTTGTAAACAGCAGACGAAATTTTATGACAAATGAAGCGATTGTCGCTTAGCTAGCAAACTCAACTGACCAGAGGGCTATCTATAGCTACATAGGATATACTTCGAGGATTCTAATACCACTTGTACACTTTCGCTAGAGCTTATGCGAGTCGAGATAACAATGCAGGAGCACGTGGTACGCACGCCGGTCTTCTCGCATGGTTGCTCGCGAGTGACGCAACATCGGTGGCGACTTTTTGGCGCTAGTCGAAGGTACTCGTGGCGAGTCTTAGCGTGCTGTGTATACTATCGTTGGCTATTTTATGTTAAATGTATATAAGTTTAAGTATCTAATGAGAAAATTCATTATTAAAATAAATTCAAGACGACTTAAAAAATATCTAAATTCCGAGTAGTCGCAATTGAATTCCCTGATTATTTTCGAAATTACCTGAATTCCCTGATATTTCCATGAAATTTCCCGGTTACATGAAATTCCCTGATAATTCCCGATATTCCCGGTTTTTCCCGGTTTGTGGCCACCCTGTGGAACCCACTTTCATAGTAAAGTCTGGGGAGGGATGCCCTAATGTCTGCTTATTTTTTTTTTTTTTTAAAAAAAAAAGAGAATTAGTTGTAGGAATGCATGGTTTGGGGAGGTGTCACTATGTATAAATATCTGATTTTGTAAATCAGATTTTGTCAATTGATGCATATAGAGAGTTTGTGTGAGTACTAAAGTTCAAATGTAGATGTCATGATACTGAATGTTTAAGATGTAAGAATTCCAATATATAAAACAATTTGTAACAGTTTTGTCTAGAGATTTGTGGTGTTTTCATGATGATGTGACTTGCTACATTGTGCTGAAAAATGGTTAGCTGTAAAATGTAAACAGACTGTTGTCATTAACAAGCAGACATCAAGTGTTTTATTTGAAGGGAAAAATTAATTTGCAAATTAAGGTGATGGAATTGAATTTTTGCTGTGTAAAACAGTAACTAAAAAAATTATCGGATCTGTAAAAAGACAATTATTGTAACCAAAATCAGTGTCATGAACTATGTATAGATGTTGTATGTAAGGAAGGCTTGTATATGTACATTGTATAATTGTAAAAGTCATTATGGTTGATTGATTGTAATCTGTTTGTGTTGGCATTATGTGTACATTCAACCTGCTTAGATTCTTGATGGATTCAATCAATTTTAACTGTGTAAAATTAAGTGAATCCTGGGGAGGGGTTGTAACAGCCCTCATACCTGAACTTTAAATAGAATTGAATTTAATGAAGTATTTATAGTGAGTCAAAGTTTGCTGTAACATGATCTGGTATGTTTGTTTTGCAATTTCCTTTTTTTATGAAAAGAAATAATTTAAAGGCCATTAATCCCCTAGCTATCAGAATGAATGGCCACAGGCAGACAGTTTATACTAACAATGAGGCCCATCCAGTTGCAAAACATGCCAGTTCCCACAAAATCAATAATTTGAACATCTGTTTTTTAGTTAGGGCAATCAGAGTTTTCCCTAACAACACGACCCCCTCTAAACTTCGTAGATGGGAACTAGCCTACCAGAATATCCTTGACATCAGACATCCTCCTGGCCTCAATATATATATATATCCCCCGCACAGTTATTTTTTCACCTCTTTCAATAATATCCTATCAGTATCGATTATCGATCCAATATTTGAGCTTACTCTCCCCCCCCCCCCCTCCCTTTTCCACCTAAACACCATCCGCGGCTGAAACGCCATTCACCAGTCGGCCGTCTATGTGTACACATGTGACGCCGCCTGGAGCTTCACCTTCTGCACGTTTAAGGCTGCTGTAGGCCGAAATATTGCGCTTCTCTTGTGTTTGTTTTTTGTTCGTCGTCCCAGCCGCCTTCATCTGTGGTAAGTGTTGGGTCATATTTCCCTATCCTTCCTTAGTTTTATTGCCTTAAAGCTTTTTCCTGCTCATTGTTATTATATATATATATTGTTACAATCATCTGAAGACTGAATTTGTATGCCACATCGACATTTTGGTGCAGTATTTTATGTTAACCAAAGAGCAAACAAGATATGAAATGAAGAGAAGATATTCCAAATCTGAGGAGATTGCAGAGAATAGCAATAGAACTGCAACTCACAATCAATGAGTGATATCATCACAGTAATTGAGTTGTGCATCTGATTGAACAGAGTTGATGAGGAGAATGCAATATAATGAAGACAACAAGTAGCATTAAAAGAAAAGATCATGGAAAAATATAAGTAAATTTAACTAACTTTATGAACTTTTGTTAATTTCATTTAAATACAGAATTTTAAGAGAATGCAAACTGATTAATAGAACAGTAAAGCATTCCACTAATTTACTGTCCATTAGATGATATTTACCATTGAAACAGGAGGGACGTAATGATGCATCAGCCGAAGATATTAAGGATTTAATTGCACATTTCTATAAGGAAAGTACAAGTTATATATAGGAATTTAATAAATCAGGCTATATTAAAATCATTCAGCAAATGGAAATGATTAAAGGTGGAGAATTTGTAAGTCCTAAATATGTTTGAGAACTACAACTGGAAGATTTTGACAAATATATATATATTATATATATGTTTCTTGCAAACATAGCAATTGCAAGAAATATATATGATTTGGTTTAAGGTGATTAAAAATATGGACACTTGGAAGTACGCCTAATATTTTGAGTGACAGGTATGGTTCCTAGCCAAGTTGAATATATGTCTATTAGAATTAAGGACAATAGTGAGGAGGAAGATCAGTTGACACCTTGCTCACGATGGTATAAAATGAGATAGTAAATTAGTAGCTGTATTTCTTGTTACTAAAAGTAACCATTATGGTAAAAAAGAATAAAAAATGAAGGAAAAGTTTAATGTTTTTGTTGATGATTCTTGTATCAGAGATAGTGCAACAGATCCAATTGAAAATTTAAATGCTGCAATAGCATTTCATACAATAGAGAATCACCATGAAGAGTGAAGTGATGATAGTGGAGGCAAATGTCGTTAGAGGAGATAATAGCATCATTACTGACCATGAATTCATTAGTCAATTCAGAATCTAATATAGGAGGTATATTTGATTTATTAGAAAATAAAAAGCATTATAAGAATTCTTGTTTCAGAATGGGGTTGAAAAAGATGAAAGTAAATTTTTTTTATTAGGGTGTCCCTTATCATCATTATAATTTTGGGTAAGCAAAGAAAACCAGACAAAAAGTAATAATATTTAATTTTTTAGTAAGATAGAAGTATTAAAATTATGAGCGATATTTTCTTTATAGGGTCTGTTTTTTACAATGCGGGTACAATTTTTAGTGTTTTTGCAGGAAAATTGTTTCTGTTCTTCATCAGCTGTAGTTAAACAATGAACATCCTACATTAATTTTACTACTCTTTCAGGTTTGTCACTCAGATTAAAGACCTTTCTTTTAAGCTGCACAAAACCAGCATTTTCTTCCAATGAAGGAACACTTTCTTAAAGAACACAGTTTTAAATTTTCAATTCAGAAAACAAATTTTTGCTCTTTGTGGATACAAATTCATCCATGGTTTTTCCTGACACAAAATATAGGCAAGCAAAAAACAAGTTGCAAAGAAAATAATATAAAATTTATATAAAAGACAGCTAATTTTACATACCATATAAAGTAGAGCTGTTATTTCTGCTGTCGTAGGACTGTACATTTTTTACAAAGTGAGATGACCTCTCTCTTTCTAAATTACATACCATTTTGTCTTCCTTACTCAATTTATGTCAACTTAAGAAACATATCTTGAGTGGGCCTTATTTTCAGTTCTTTGCACTATCTCCAATTTTTTTTAAAAACCTCATAGCTCAATCTGTTCTCTGTAGTCATCTCTCATGATGAAATTTTTTTAATTCAGCCAAACAGAAATGTAACAGCTACAAAATTTATGTGTCATAATGTTTTATTAGAGTGCCACTATCAATTTGATGCCATCATGTAAAAAGTAACAACTTTCTTTTAACATTTGCTCCAGAAGAGCCCAAGCACCATTGAAATGACATATGTCAGATGCAATTGTGTCACAGCACATTATCTGCCCTTTATCACTTAGGTCCCAGATATTCAAAGATTTCAAAACAACATTACCTTGGTTTTTATCACAAGAAGTTGTTCTGATTATTAAATGTAATTATGAGATAGATTGACACTTTAAAACTTCTTACCCACAGAAAAGGCAACAACTGGTCACAACTTGGGAAACTCATTTCAAAATCAGTTATTATAGCTCATTCCTTCCTTGTTTGTGTTCCAATTCATTGAATGGAAGACTTTCTTATGGAAAAATCATAAATGGCAAGTTCAAATGACTCCACAGTAACTTGAAGAAAATTAACTGAATCTCTTGTAATTAACTGGCATCTAATCAAGACCACTATTAATTTAGTAGAAATAATGATACCTAATCTTCTGAGCTTTGCAGCAGTTCCCGATTATGAAATTGAAGTTTTTCATGGTGGTGTAAATAAATTAAATCTTCTTGGGCTTCCAGCCTCATAAAAATGTTACACTTGTGGGACGTTTCAAAGGAGTCTATCTCAGCCCTCATTTTCAACCATAGATGTCACAGAATAACTGTTTGTATATGCACTGCCATGGAAATGGTGGAAGACAAAAGCCAATCCAGTGCAACGTCATCTACTCTTCTGCTTGTTACCAAGGCAAAAGCTGTTTCAGCATTTTGATGGCCAAATGCAGGCCTCACTGAGTTGATAATCAGTGTTCCTGTTAACTAAAGAATCAGTTGTTTTGGTTTATACAGCTTCTCTTATAATGCTGTCCCAAAAATCTGTGACTTGCACTAAAATTGTAGTTTTTGGAAATGTTGTTGGTTTTAACAACATATTATGACAACCACTTATTATCAGTTTGAAGGAGAATATTATGAGCAAGTGGATGGTGTAACAATGGGCTCACTATTGTCTCCAATCATTGCAAACTTCATCAAGTTTTTTTGAAGAAGAGAGACTTAACAATGTGCCATTCAAGCCAAAATGTTTTTACAGGTATTGTTGTATATTATTATTTAGTCACCGATGTTATATTTTACTAACTCCTTTTTGTCTTGTAAGTAATATTGATTGGATATAACGTCAGGAGCACAGAATCACTTTTTAAGTTCTTGTGGCGAACAATAATAATAATAGTCTTTCTTATTATTCACTTAAAATTTATTTCACATTATTTCATTTCTAAACAAAACCGAAGAATTACCTAGGTCCTTTAGCTGACAGTAACTTTTATTTCAACACCTCACCAAATGCGAATTAACTTTGTCTAGTCGCTCACCAGAAAGAAAACCTCTCATTTTTCCTCTGGTCTCTATAACAACCGATATTTTCCTAAGAGTAATTATTCTCTGGATAGTCTGTTATACTATAGTATGTTGATACCTTTGTAATTTGGCCACACGGTAGAAACAGACTTCACTAATTTCTGGTACATTTTAATTCCATTCATGAAAATATTCGGTTCACCATGGAATTGGAATTGCCGTTTCTAGATGTGTTCTTTATAAAACGTACCGACGATTCACTTGTACTCTGTTTTTCAGAAGCCTATCCATACTGACATCTTTAAATGCCAACATCTTGTAACATTACAGAGCAATAAGCTAACAAACTGTTAAAAGTTCACCTATGTCAAAGATGTTGATATCTGCCATAAGTACTTCATATTACTAAACCCTTTTTAAGCAGCAGCAGTCTTTGTTTGATAGTCGCTGATGGAGGTAGCGCAGCAACGAGAATGTCATATAAGTGTGTAGTAGTGGAATTCTCCGAGTGAAAATGGAATCCTAATTCGCGCATCCGCACTGGAACAAAATACTGACTGTTGTATACGCCTCGTTCGTATAGACCAAGTTGTACAAACTACATTTGGTGAGAGTATAATAAGTGGATAATGAACAGTGATTGTTGTGATAACAGTGACAATGCTAATAACTGAATTTAGGATAAGTGATTATATTTTTCACTCGAGCGGACCTGAAATCTCGGATTAATATTATTTTCAGTTGGTGGTCGGCGTATGTGTGATAGTTTGAAACAAAAACTGTTTGAACAAAACTTGTAACAGTATTAATTAACTGTGTGTGTTCAGTGTTACAGTACCTCGTACAGTATTATGTGTTTAAACTATACCGAGGATTAATAAATTACTTGACTATCCAGCTGTGGCAACTGCATTGTATAAATAAGTTTAAAACAAAGTCCAAGACCTTTCCATTAGGTTGGTCAGTACACCAGTGCCTAATGATTATCATTTTCAATAATTAATAAAATAGTAAAACCCAGTTGTTTAAATTTTTTTTTTTAACTGCTTTACGTCTCTCAACAGTGAGGTCTTTAGAGACGGGAAAGGATGGGGGCAAGGAATGGGAAGGAATTCGGCCATGGCCTTTTTAAGGAAGCATCCCGGCATTTGCCTGGAGTTATTTGGGAAACCATGGAAAACCCAAATCTGGATGCCCGGACGGGGATTCGAACCGCCATCCTCCCGAATGCAAGGTCAGAACTATAACCGTTACACCACCACGCTTGGTCAGTTGTTTTACATGGCAACCTATGTGACATTGACTTGTTATTAGAGTCGTTAAAGTGAAGAGATGAAAGTCGGCGGAAACACAAAGTGTGAGTGAAAAATGATTTGAAACAAGTACGAGTAGCACTTGTAGTAAACCAAAGACATTGTGTGTAAGAATGCAGAACTAAGAACAAAGACATTACAAGCAGAAGAGACAGTATAAGCAAAGTTTAGCATTACAGCAGTTAGCTCAGTGGCGTGGAACTACTTCACGGCAATGCGACAACACAGCGCGTAAGAATTCGAGAAGGAACTATCAAATACAGTGCAGTAACACGGTGGTGGAAGATATCTGAAGACTGGGGTGGAGCTGGCGACATCTGGACAGCAGAACTTCAAAGCAGAAGACAACAAACACGCAATTTAAAATAAGGTCGGCCGCAAGGAAGTGCAGAATTTTTTTTTTTTACTAAAGTGAGTGAAATACAATTTGCTTTTTTAGCACCAGTTGATATTCTTCCAAGCTTCATTCACACCATAATAACAATATACCCTCAGATTAAACGGAAACTCGTGGGTAAATACATATTTAACAGAAAGAAAAGTTGTAGATGACTGTTTTTAATGCGTGCTAACCAGTTGTCAGTTTAAAATCTTCAATTTTGTTTTCGACCAAATAACACACTGTAACATCGGTAATAGAGAAATTTTTTTTGCGTGTAGAAGATTTTCTGAGCATGCCATCTTACAGTTTACCAGCTTGTGGAGTCACCATGTTGGTGTAAAGAAAAGATCAGTTTACACCAACAGCCGCAGATACCAGCAATTAATCACTGCATTTTTATTTAAGTTGTATGTTATTTTCAGCAATACTTGAGAGGAGCAGTTTACCAGGAAAGGCTTTCGTGAATCTACATCGTATATTTTCTTGTAAATTTGTTTGAGTGTGAAATTGCACCATCATCAGCGTTGTGTTTGCTCCACTAGTGACTAGTTGGTTTGTTTTGCTACCGCATTGTTTTGGTTGAGAAGCTGAAGTTATTACCTTCTTTTTTTTTTTTTTTTTTTTTTAAGTGATACAAGTTGTGGGTATGTGGTTTCTGGGTTTTTTTGGTTGCAAGTTAGTGGTCTTGTTCCCCCCCCCCTCCCTTATTCAGATTCTGAGTAATTCATTTAAATCTGTGAAAAACGAATACTGAGGGAGCTATTGTGGAAGGAATGAGTGAGCAGACTGAGGAGGTTCATGTTAAAGAAATGCTGATAAAGTTGATGAATCAGAACTTCAAGGCAGTACATGAGAATAACCGCTGCTTGGAAGAAAAACTTAATTCCAGAGATAGCTTCTTTGAAGAAAACTTCAAGTCCATGAAGGCTGAAAATTTTAATAACTTACATGAGAAGAACCATGACTTTGAAGAAAATTTCAATGCCATAAAGATTGAAATTGCTGAGAAGAACCTGGCCATTCAAGAGAATTTGAGGGTTTTACAGGACAACATTAGGGCTGATATTTCAGGGAAAGCCCTTCATGATAATATCACCAGGGATTTGGATGGAAGACTCCTACAAATAAGAGGGGAAATGGAAGACTCCTACAAATAAGAGGGGAAATGGAAGACTCCAACAAATAAGAGGGGAAATGGAAGACTCCAACAAATAAGAGGGGAAATGGAACAATTTCAGCAGAAACGTATTTTAAGAGGAGAATTTGAACAGTTCAAACAGGAAATGGTGGTGGAAGTTGGACACACACAACAACGATTTGAAGTCATAGAAAACAAGGTAGAATATCAGGATCTTAAATTAAAAACAATGGAAGAGGATCTTATGGTGTGTGAAGAGCTTGTGGAAGGAGCACAGAGAGAAGTAAAATTTTGTACAGACAAAATATATTGCCTTGCAGAAGGAATGTAAAAGGTTAGACTGGCCGCAAGTTGTGAAATAGAACACAAGATCAACATAAATGTACCCATCATAGTAAAACAGGATGTTGAGCGAAGTTTGAAGAAACAGGTGCCAGTGGCTATAAAAGAAGAAATCAGCAAATACCAAGGGTTTCTTACTAGTTCCTGCTGTCAAGGATATCCAGTAGAAGAAAAAAGAGAACTCGAGAAGTTTGATGACTTGGGGAAGCTGCACCCAGTGGATTTCTTGGATAATTTCGAAACTTATCCACCTTTTCAAGTTGCTTTGGATGATCGAAAGATAAGGATGGTTCACGAACACATGAGAGGAAGAGCACGCCTATGGGGTGAACGTTTTTCAAAAGAATACAATACCTACCAATGCTTAAAGAAGGGTTTCTGAGACACTTTTGGTCGGTAGAGAGGCAGGTAGCTGTCAAATCTGAGTTGATGTATGGTGAGCCCTATTCACCCGGTAAAGAAACTCAACAAGACTTCTTCCTGTGGCGTTGGCGAAGTGTCGTTACCTTGACTGGCCATATAGCGAGGCGGAATATGTTGAAATATTCATGGGCAGATTGCCAGAACCCACGCCAGCTACTTGATAAATAATATCACTGAAGCTATTGAAATGTTAGGGAGACTGGATAGTCCAGAGCAGAGGATCAATCCGAAGAGACCAAGAGAGAGAGAACTGAAATGAATCACGTGACAGAGGAAGGAGAGAAAACTATAATGATCAAAGAGATAAAAGAGATAATGGTCAACATCATTGGAAGAGAGGACAAGACAACAGGGGCCGTGGTAGAAGTAATTTTGACTTCAGACGTGAACAAGAACAGGATAGAGGCCGAAGTAGAGAGTGGAACCAGCAGGATAATGACCAAAGAACTCGGCAAAAGGATAAACTGAAGGTGAATAGCAATCCCTGTAAAGGAAAGCGTGATGTGGAAAACTGCTAGCTGCCACTGTTTTGGTCCGACCAGGGGCAGAACAGGCTGTTGGAACAACAAAGGAAGTGCCAACAGAAAGATAAAAAAGTGCCATCCCTCCTACAAAAAGGAAAATGGCTGATCACATAAAGAGGGGCCGAGTATAATTTAATTTAATTGCAATGGACCACAGTCTCCGGTGGCAATTTCCCAACACACCCATCTCCCCCTATCCTGCACCCACCTACATTTGCCCTCTACAAATTGTATCTTTAAATTCCTTCAAAGGTTTCGGTAAATTATTCATCATTTCTCTTGGTAACTCATTCCAATCCCCGACACCCTTAAGTAAAAAAGAGAATCTTCCCACACCCTTGTGCCTGAAATCGAGTGCCAGCTTGTGGTAATGGTCATCTTTTCCCTTCCATGAACTACTTTTATACCTATTGCCATATCTTTCCATGCCTCATCACCAGTGTATGCCCTGTACACTCCCATGACCCTCCTCATCCTCCTCCTGTCTTGCAATGAATCCCATTCCAGCTCCTTTATCATATCCGTCACTGATTGTATACTGCAATAATTTCCAGAAACAAATCTAGCAGCCCTTTTTTGCACCCTCTCCAACTCCTGTATTTGATACGTAAAATGAGGGTCCCATACTACACTACCATATTCGAGCAATGGTCTCACCAAAGTTTTGTAACCCAATTCCGTTACTTCTCTCGTACATCCCCTCATCACTCTCTCCAACAATTGCAGAACTTTGGAACCTTTTCCTACCACCTGTCCATTGTGTCCTGCCCAGTTAAGCTTGTTATCAAAAGTAATGCCAAGATATTTACATTTCAATTCTCAGCAAGCAATTCTTTCCCTACCTTATATTCATAATTAACCTTTTGTTTTTTATTTGTGTATCTAATAAGCTGACTCTTCTTTGCATTTATCTTCATTTCATGTTTACCTACCCAACCAGTTATCCTGTCCAGATCACCCTGCAACTGTTTACATTCCTCTATCGTTTTGATTCTTTTATACAGCATTATGTCATCTGCAAACAATCTAATTTCAGATAGTAAACAATCAACACAATTATTCATTAGAATAATGAATAGCAATGGCCCCAATACACTACCCTTTGGCACATCCATTTTTACTTCCATTTCTTTTGATACTACTAACCTAACCTAACCTAACCTAACCTAACTTAACCTAACTTTCTGTTTTCTACCTTTTAAAAACTCTTCTACCCAGCAAATCACTTTCTCATCCACTCCAATGGTTTTTACCTTATTTACTACCATTTTATGGCTTCCTCTGTCAAACGCCTTTGACAGATCTAGTGCTACACTATCAATTTGGCCTCCCTTGTCCATTTCATCTGAAATATCTTGCATATATCCCACCAACTGAGATTCGCATGAATATCCTTCCCTGAACCCATGTTGCCTGCTTGAAAACCACTTACGTTCCTCACATATATTTCTGATGTGGTTGCATATCAATCTTTCCATTAATTTACCTACCACTGATGTCAAACTGATTAGCTTGTAATTCTCAACTCTATTTCTCACCCCTCCTTCATGTACCGGTACTACTATTATACTTTTCCAGTCCTGTGGTAAGCAGCAAGTATCCAGACTCAATTTAAATAATATTTCAAGATAAGGTACAATGTTACATCCGGCCATCTTCAAGACATCTGTAGTAATATTATTTTCACCAGCCCCCTTATGTGTTTTCAGCTTTCTTATTTCTTTCTTTTAACAGTTTAACGTCCCTTTTTAACAACGTGGTCTTTAGAGACGGGAAAGGATGGGGGCAAGGAATGGGAAGGAATTCGGCCATGGCCTTTTGAAGGAAGCATCCCGGCATTCACCTGGAGTGATTTGGGGAAACCATGGAAAACCCAAATCTGGATGCCCGGACGGGGATTCGAACCGCCGTCCTCCCGAATGCGAGGCCAGAACGCTATCCGTTACTCCACCACGCTCGGTTTTCTTATTTCCTTAATGATTTCCTCAGGATGGATATCAAATTTTTTACTATCGCCATTCCTAATTGTGTTGTTAAGCTCGTTCTCTGAATTTGACCCTCCTGTTTCTGATTCATTGTCCCTAATGCTTTCACTGAACCAGTTACTTAAAATCTCTGCCTTTTTCAAATCATCAGTAACTTCTTCTCCATCCTTATCTATAAGTGTCTCTACAACCTCTCTTCCCTTCAGTTTCCTGATATAGTCATAGAAATTTCTATGGCTATCGTGATTCATTTGGAAGAATCCATTAATGATCAAGGACAGGTTGTACCTGGCTTATCAGGGTCAATGTTTACCAAGCAAGAGAGAGTAGATTCCTGTAAATTTGCAGAGATTGGAGAATTTTGGCAATATTATAAGGAAATTAATGATTCTGTCATTAGGATGGAAGATGATTTAACGGAAGAATTTGATGAGAGCCTACATATTTGTGGTGATAGGGGAATGGAGTTGATCTCTAAAGATAGCAACACCTTTAAGAGAGATAACATGGGGCAGAGAAATGAGGAGTGGGGAGAAAAGGATTCTCGGTCTGCAAACGTAGTAAAATTAATAGAAGAGGTAGGCACAGAAGGTGAAGAGGAAGGAAGGAATGAAACAGAAGACTATATTGAAGAGGAAGAGTATAATACTTTGGGAGAGTATGAGTACATTTGCAGGGCAACAGGCAACCCTATCAGAAACATTCTCAGATCAGAAAGTTTAAATCTGGAAGATGGACAATTCATCAGTATCAATGTGGACGGGGTGATCTCCACGACAAATGGTCAACTGAAAGTAGAAAAAGCCAACATCAAAAGGAAAGATGAACAAAGATTTAACTGGGAGAAAAATGAAGAGACAAAGGAAAGAGGGAATGAAGAAAAGAAAAGTGATGTCAGGTCAAAGAAAGAGAGAGTGGAGTGTTCAGTCGTGGAAGCGCATGTAAGTTCAGTGTACCTTAGTGATCCCAGGGAGGACCTTATACAAGAAGATAATCAGTTGAAGCACAGGATATTCAGGGTGCCAACTGTAGATATCGACATATTAGGGAAGAAAGTTAGGGCAGTGATTGATACAGGGGCAGAAGTTTCATTTATTTCAGAAACTCTATACAAGGAGCTTGCAGAGAAACAGGAATTTGAGTATTAGCCTACAACCACGATTATGATAGTACCAGCTAGAGGAAGAAGAGTAAAAAGGTTAACGATACAGATTTTATTGATAGGAAAGGTGAATGGACAGGAAGCGGGAATCCATATGTATGTGGTACCCCATGTCTCAATGTTGACTGAATCATCGGTGTGGATTGGATCATACCAACAGAAACCATATTGAACTGTGGAAAAGGATACATGGAATTATACACTGAGGGAAAGAAATGTCGAGCGGAAATTGGAAATGCTAGAAGTGAGCCTGAAGAGAGTTTTACTGGGATCCAGGTAGACTAAGGTTACCAGAATTTTTTCTCCGAATCTGGGGACGCTTCAGCAATTTTTCACCAAAATCCGGGGATGCCAGCATTTGTCCTATGATGCAGTTCATTTTTATAAGTTATATGATGATTAAAGGTTGGGTTAACTTAAAAGAAATATATTTATCATCATTATATATTTTGTATTTAAAAAAATATGGTACCTGATTTTACCTCCAACTTGTTGTCATTGGTATGTCTCAGAAGAATGAACCTTCTTGAGAAGATCTTGTCTGCCAGAAAATTCTTGTAAAAGTTTGTTAGTATAGTTAGCGAAGCTTGAACTGTTTCTGTACTCATTCTGACGCTCTTTGATGTCCCCATCATGATCATTGAGGAGAAAACTCTCTCTACAAATGTGTTACTCCCAGGAAGTTCATCTAAGTTGCGAAGCTGAACATATGGGACCATTTTTTTAGAAAAATGTAAATAAACTTAATTCCATCTTGAGCAAACACCAACACTGGATTCATTCCATCCATCTACTTTATCTTTTGACACAAATTCCTTTAGAGAAGAAATTTCATTGATTTCTTTCTTTAAACGAATGCATTAGCAAACCAGGGCTTTTAAAAAAGTATCGCTAAATTAAAGAAAAAATTTCAGGAGTCAACAGTAAAAATCCAGGGACATTGCGGGGATGAAATCTGTCCGGGGATGGAGAGCTAAATACGGGGACTGTCCCCGGGAAACGGGGACGTCTGGTAACACTAAGGTAGACTATACCGAAGTTGAAGACGACTCTGAAGAGGAGGAGGACACTCGATGGAGAGAGGGAGAAGGCAACGACAAGAAGGAAAAGAAAATTGATCAACAAGATGGTGGAGAGTTTGGAATATGCCCATGAGATATACAAGAACATTTCGAGAATGTTTTCTCTGACCAGCCTGGCCTGGTGAATGGTAATCAATGTCATTTCAAAGTAAAGGAAGGAAAACCTATCTCCAAAAAGCCATACTCTATCCCTCTAGTGAAAAAGGACAAAGTGAGGGAAGAATTGGAACACATAGAAAGTTGGGGAATCATCGAGAGGTCGCAGAGCGACTACGCATGTCCACTCGTACTGACAAAAGTGGATCAATCCATTAGATTAGTGCTTGATGCGAGGGCACTAAACAAGACTTTAGTAACAGAAAGAAATCATCCAGAGAGAGTGGATGATACACTACAAAAATTCCACAGGGTGAAATATCTATCTCTTGATCTCACTTCATCCTATTGACAGATTCCCATTCATGAAGAGTCAGAAATTAAGCGGCATTTAGATTTGAAGGAAGTGTTACCAATTCAAGGTACTTCCATTTGGACTGAATCATTCTGTGGTCCATTTTATCAGAGCTCTAGATCAAGTACTTGGCAAAGAGTTGAGAGAGAGGGTTTAGGTGCACATCGATGACACAATTATTGCCACAAGTACAATTCAAGAAGACTGGGAGTTGTTGAGGGAAGCCCTGACAGCGATACAAAATGCTGGAATGACATTGAAAAATAAGAAACGCATCTTTCTAAGATCACATTTGAAATTTCTAGGACATGTCATCACGCCAGACAGAATTTTGGTAGATGATTTGAGGTTGGGGGCTATTCAGAAATTTCCTTGACCAACCAATAAAATGCAACTGAAGAGCTTTTTAGATTTATGTGGTCGCTTTTGTAGGAAATTTATACCAGAGCAACAATGGAACAGCCCAAATCTAAGGAAATTAGATCAAAATAATTCGGTTTGGAAATGTACAGATGAGTGTGAGAGAGACTTCCATGACATTAAACAAGCATTGGCACAAAAGAGAATCCTTTCATATCCCAATAGGAATTTGGACCTTCGTCTAGCCACTGACAGTTCGCACTATGGTTTAGGTACCGAAATTTTTCACGAGAGGTAAGTAAATGGACTATAGGAACACCATACTATTGCTTTTGCCAGTAGAATGCTCAATGCTCATGAAAAAAGATATTGTGTAACGGAGAAGGAGGCATTAGCCATAGTCTGGAGTTTTCAAAAATTCAGGCGTCTCTTTCTAGGGAGATGAATTGTCGACTGAACCATATTAGATTAACTCGTTGGGCTCTATTAATAAAAGAGTTCCAGTCTCACATCAAATATGTCCTGGGAAAGGAGAACTTGGTAGCAGATTGTCTGTCCAGACTCCCTATCTGAATGCCAGAGGATAGCGGGACCATCCAGTCAACACAAGAAGAAGCCCTCACTTATCTGGAAGGGGTTTCTCAAGAAAGTAAGGGTATCAAATGGATGAGAGAATTGAATGTTCAGCAAAGAGAGGATGATGGATGGAGAGAGGTCATAAAAGCCCTTGAAAGAAAAGGTGTTCTTAGGACATTAGAGAAACATTATTGGCTGCATTAAGGGATACTGTTCTATAGGAAGGCAGAGGATAGTAAGGAGTGGAAAATGTGTATACTGGAACACTGTGTAGATGAGTGGATTAGATATCACCATCTCAAGTATGGACACTACGGAGCAAATAAATGCTCGCTTATAATGAGAGAAAATTGCTATTTTGGGAACTTAGAAAGAAGATTAGCCAAGGTTTTATCAATGTGTGAATCTTGTCAGAAAGTCAAGGTGGAGAATGTCTTGAGAATGGGAAGGATAAAGAGTATAATCCCATCAGAACCTCAAGAATTAATATCAGTTGAGTGATATGGATCATTACCAGCATCTAGGGGAGGAGTCACTACTATTATTGTTATAGACGCCTTTACCAAGTATGTTAAACTATACCCGGTCAAGAAGGTATCTACGAAAGTACTTTTAGGTAAAGTACTTACCAAATACGTACCCACAGTGGGAAAACCAAAGCAGATACTATCCAATAATGGACCCCAATTTGCCAACAAGAAATGGACTGAAGTACTGGAAGGAGAGGGAATAGAAGTTGTGAAAACTTCATTCTTCCACCCACAAGGAAATTATCGTAGAAAGGTTGAAATGCTCTGTCTACTCTTGTCTCTTAATGAGCTCTTTGTAATGAGAATATTTTGATTTTTTGAGTTTAACTTATTCAATTAATTACTATGAAAATTATTCCAAGGGCGCCATTCCAAAAGAGGAAGATTAAAGGAACAGAGTTCTGCCTCACATTTGAATGTTAGAATGAAGAATTTATTTAAAACCATCGAATTTTATTGTTGCATAAACTATTGAAACATATTTAAATATGAAGTTTTACAAAATTGACATACATGATATTTAAGGATGGATTCTGGAGTTCTATACCAGAAGGACGTACATTGGTTTATCAATAATTCAACAAGTTGCACGGCTAGCTCACTGAAGTCAAATATATGTTGGGAGACGCAATTAGCAATTTTTACTGCTCTCAGGGTCGTACTGGGCTTTTAAATCACTATGGCAGCAAAATGTCAACACTTTTTAGTCAGAAGGGATGGTACATTACCATGTGAAGTCCTCACTGTTGCTGCAGCATCCAAACATACAAAAATTAGACTTTTCACAGTAAACGGCCCTGCCACGTTCTGCCACAATGTCCACTCTCGCGGTCTTCTCCCCTCCACCAGCTGTGGCCACCCTGTGTCGCCCTGAGCATTCCAAGGCCCCACTATTGTCTGTCTCGGGCCAGCCGACTATGCGGCGCCAAACTGGAATCCCTTTGTCACCGAATTCGACCGCTGTAGGCATGGTCACCCAATGGAAATCTTTGCATTTCAATTGTCCCTTCTAATAAAACGTGGTGACGTTTTGAGATCATCACAAGGTATAGTATAACATTCAGAGAATAATTACTCTTAGAAAAAGAAAATTGGCTATTAGGAGACGAGAGGAGAAACCAGAAGAAAAAGTTTTGGCTGGTGAGCGACTAGATAAGGTTAGTTAGCATCTTGCGAGGTGTTGAAATAAAGGTTACTGATCAGCTAAGGACCTGAGTAATTCTTCAGTTTCTTTGAAAAGAAAATAAGGCAAAATAAACATAAAATAGAAAATTAGAAAGACTATTATTATTATTGTTCACTACAAGAACTTAAAAAAGAATTGGTACGAAATTTCCATCCATGTTACTTATAAAGCAAAAAGGCTTTAATGAATAAAATAACATCGATGGAAATAATAATATACGACAAAGGGTTATGGCAGAAATTGGGAAGTGGTTTAGAATCTACTGCCAAAACAGCCATAAGAGTTGGGCACAGCAGGTAGAAAAGTTTGAAGATGTGATGAATACTCTTCTTCATGGATCTACCAAAATAACCCCTTTGGAATTGTTACCAAATATGTAGACTTTTCTGACTGTATGACAATAAATTTCCAACAGAAGATTAAGGAAGCAAAGAGAGTGTTATTGGAGAAAGCAAAGGCATGACAGATGAGGCATAACAAGAAGTAAAAGGTGACTACCTACCAGGAGGGGGACTTAGTGCTCATTCAGAGACATTTCAAGTCTTCTTCTATCAACCACGAAATAAAGAAATTCAAGATACTGTACGAAGGACCATATAGGGCGAAGGAAAGCCCCAGGGAAAATGCTAATACCTTAGAATACCCTAAAGAAATAAATTTAAAAGGGACTTACAATATAATATCCTCAAACCATTCAAGACAGACACTAAGTGTGAGGGAAGATGATGGAGTGCCTAGGGGTAAAATGTACCCTGAACACTCAGTGAAATCCTACCCATGTCTTTTGAAAAATATCACGATTCTAAATATATTTCCATTTTTTTTTATTTTTTTTTAATATATATAAGGTATCAGATTATTTTCAGTTAGTTAATACAGTTTTATGTTTAAGATGTATCTGGAGGTCAATGACCCTTTCCCTTCAATTAGTTTTTTTTCTTTATATATCACTAGCAGTTACCCGCGATTTCGTCCGCGTGGAATAGTGTTGTAATATAAGATTTTGTTGCGAGGTCTGGTCGCTCAGTGGTTAGGGCGTCCAACTGGACATGGAAAAGTCCCCAGCTTGAATCCCAGTCCTTGCAGAGGATTTTCATAGGTCCTTAGCTCGACCTTCACCTCTGGCACAGGTTGTTGTGTGATGTGAAGTGCGCCAGAATGCTCACGTGGTTCTGATTCCACGTTGAACTGTAGGTCCTCTATGCCCAGTAGGATTACTGAGCTAGGTTAAGCGGCTACAAAAGGGGCTGATTGCATAGACGTAATGAAGCCATGCCACCAGGTCAATATGACCATACAATTAATTTTAGAGCTATTTTTATTGGTGATAGTAGTAATAAATACGGCAATAAAATAACAAAAATGTATTTGTTCCAAACAACTTCATCGAACTTTTAAAACAATAAAAATATTCTGTATGTTAGTAGTATTTTCAGTTTAATACATCGGTATATATATTGTAGGACTTGTTATTTTCTGAAAAAAACATGTAAATTTTTTGCACTCAATACCCGCGAGCAGGCAACATATAGCTGACCAAAGGAAAAGCAGTTAGTATCCAAGTGTATTCCCACCAATTTCAACGTTTGACCTTGCGATTTATTAATTGTCATTGAAAATGAAATTTTTAATGGGAACTATAATGGGAATAATTGGGATACACGGAATTATAACGGCTTCCCCTTTAGATGCACCGGTAAGAATTGTCGCCTTCACAATGTTTCTTCCTAGTTCTGTGATGTGTAATCTGGTGCCATTGTAATCCCCGACTAGTTCCTCTAATATATATATATATATTTTTTTTGCTCCAGAATCATTTTTCGGGGCAAGTATTGTCCTCTCACATAACCAGTTTTCGTCATTGATAATATTTAGTTGAATGCTCGGGAAAATATTAGAAATGAGCTCACGTTTGTTCAGGTGTTTCAGCAACTCGTTGCAAGGCCAAATATGTGGAGTATTGTTATTGCCGTCTTTTTGTTTGCTTCGGTGTTTCAGAAGCTTTTGAGATCGATTGCCAATCCGCTTGCTCTTAGCACCAAAGTCGCGATTTTCCCGATGTAATCTTCCAGATACCAAGTGTTAATTTTGGTGTTGTCGCCCAACTTGTGACTGCTCTGGCAATCCAGCGTCTCCAGAAGCCGCAATACGTGCTAAGTGCTCAACCCTGTGCAGCTCTGCTAGAGGATTTGTTCCTGGGTTTTGGCTTTTTTCACAGTCGTAGTTTTCTTACATTTCAATGAAAGATTTGAATTTCGTTTACCCGGCATCTCTTAAAATTACTAATTTCAAGACTTGCGAATAAAAATTAATATAGTTTTAATTAATGGAAACTCAAAACGTCAAAATATGATGGAAGCGACTAAACATCCAAAAATTTACTAACATTCAAAGAGCAAATAAATACCTAAGTGGCCCAAGGACGTTGATCTCGTTAAAAAATTGCGAAACTAAAAATGTATATTTTAATTTGCGCTGAATATCTGAAAATTACTAATATTTTTTTTTTTAAGAGAACTTAATTTGCTCTCTGAATATTCATTTTGTTTTGAAGTTATGTGGGTTCCATCAATTAATTCTGTTTTAAATCAGAAATTTAGGTATTATAGTAATAATTAATTCTTTTATTCATAATGTTCAGTGTTAATGTTCGTTTCTCTATCTGTGAAAACAGTTGACTGCATGTAGGTCAGTATATTATAGTTTGTTCGTTCTGATCCATTACTTCTTCTCTGAAATATAAATTACAATGTTAAAGTAGTAATAGATTCTTTATTCATAATAGGTTTCTGAATCTGCAAACAGAATTGAATGTCTACTGGCTAATCACCACTCTGCTTGTCTGACTCTCCACTATCTGAATAAAACATTTATAAATTTCAAAAATTTACTTCGAGCAATGCCATGTGTTCTGCTAAATCATCTAAGCTTATTATATATCTTTTGATACAATATCATTATAAAGCGATACATGACGTCACTGAAATGGTGCTCGTGAAAAGAAACTTAATTTTTTTAACAGTTTAACGTCCCTTTTTAACAACGTGGTGTTTAGAGACGGGAAAGGATGGGGGCAAGGAATGGGAAGGAATTCGGCCATGGCCTTTTGAAGGAAGCATCCCGGCATTCACCTGGAGTGATTTGGGGAAACCATGGAAAACCCAAATCTGGATGCCCGGACGGGGATAAGAAACTTAAACTATTAATAATGTTTCAGTTCTCATTTTGGTCCAGGCTGCATTTCAAAAAAGTGACAAACTCCGCTAATAATACCGCTAGAAAATCAAAGCTTCTATTACTCGCGCATTAATACATTATTAACGTGAATTATTATTTCAGATTGCTGGAAAATAAATACTGAATACATATGAAACTACATTCATTATTGCAGTTACGTAATTAAAAAATTTATGCTAAAATGCTTGTAAATTACAGTGTACAACGGAAAGTTCATAATTCTCTACAACTCTAAGACAATTTTTGTTAATATTGCTGGTCAAGCTTACATTGCGATAAAGTGACTGTTACTGCTCGTGATTTAGTAAGGCGTATAATGAAATTAATTGTGATAGTAATTTATGCTATACTAATTAGGAATCTTGATATAGAAAATTCTGTTACTATTCGAAATCCAGTTCCAATGCATTTAATGTGTTGAGGTGTGTTCATAATGTTTAATTTTGTAGCGGCAATATTAGCAGAGATAGTGGTTAGGTTGAAATGCTTCCTGGACCAGAATGTTTTTGTTACAGTATACGGCAGAAGTCATTTAGTTATTATTAGTAATAAATAAGCAGCTTTCATAAGCTCCGTGTAAATGAGGTGTATCGCGTTGTAAACGACTTCCAATATTGCTTCATGAAACATTAAGTCTCTACGTTAGGCCATTGAATACATTCGTTTTAAGTGAAGGATTTACTAGAGTAGTTTACGTGGCGATACATAACGTCACAACGTGACATAGTGCTTATGATATTTGCTTAAATAACTGATAACTAAATTTCTCATTCCATTGGCTGTGACAAAAACATTCAGTTTTCATTATGGTCCAGGCTGAATATCAATGTAACCACAATCTCCGCTTATATTGGCGCTACAAATTCAAAACCTCAACCACACGCGCATTGAAACAATTATTTTATCCTAAGTTAGCATCGTCGTGTATCGCGACGTAAACTTGAACCAGATTTATTAGATATTTGTAGAAATTGAACAGTAAGTAAAAAGCACTGTTTCCTAAATCATAGTCTACTATTTGTACTGATTTATACAAAAGTTTTGAACAAAAAAGGGTTAGTTAATAATTTGTAATATTACAGAGAATGTATAGTGGAAAAAAAGAAGACACACAGGAAGTAAATTAAACCGAGATAGAATGGAATCCGTAACATTTTTATAAATACGACATTTCAAGCACCAGCATTTTGCACTTTTAGTAAATCGACTTTCGTGCTGGTATAATCATAGCATTTTACGTTGTTTTTTCCAAGCTCTGATTTTTCACATTTAGTATATTACGATCGAAATTATGGTGCAATATTTGAGATGTCATACTATTTTATGTACGCAAATGAAAAATCTCTTTACATACTTAACAGCAGTACCTACCTTTTTTAATTTAAGTTTAAGTACATATTTATAATTCCTACTTCCAAACTATTGTTTGTCAAATGCATCAGTTTTATGGCTTTTAAACTAAACACAAACTTGCATATGTAAGAAGGTTTTCACTTTTATTTCTGAAAAGCAGTGTTTGCAATTTATGTAAAAAGCAAAGAGTAAACGTTGCACGGCTGTCTACGAAGTAGGAAACTCTTTGTTGTTTGCGAATTGATATTAATGGCAATTTCTAAAAGAACTATGCGTTTTTGCGGGATAAAATTTATCCTATGTCACTTCGCACGCAATTAACTGACTTCATGCCAAATTTCATTTAAATATGTTGAGTTATTTTGGCGTTATAGATTCCAGACATACATCCAAACAAACATCCGAACTTTCTCGTTTTCTCATTTATAGATATTAGATAATGTTGATGTATGAAGCTCGGAGGGAATATCAACCAGGTAGCTAGCGACCTATTTTCGCGCTGTCTAGGTACGGACAGACGGCCTAAACAGTGATAAAGTGAATGGTCGGTGAGCCAAAGTGTGAACCTCATTTCAAACGGTTTGTGTTTTAACCATTAAGTCTTAAGAAAGGACAGGAGATGAGATCAAGGCATAGTAGGACAGTTTATGATGTGACCTGAACTGAATTGATGTGTCTAAACTATTGTATGTATTTTACTTGATTTCATTGTTCAATTTCTTATTTCTTTTGTGTACCTATGTACTGTACTTCTTAGTTTTTAGACTTACCACCAACAACCTTATGTAAGAACTGGTTAGTGTATAACTTTGTATAGACAAGGACTTAATGAACTACCTAAGAACAACCTCAGCTGTTTATAGGTCTCTGCATTAAATTGCTCACTGTCTACTTCACAATGCTAACAAGAGACCTGGAAGGGGTTGTAACATTACAGAGCAATAAGCTAATGAACTTTTAAAAGTTCATCCATGTCAAAGATGTCGATAATCAGTATCTATCATAAGCACTTCATATTATTAAACTCTGTGTAAACAGCAGCAGTCTGTGTACGATAGTCGCTGATGGAGGTAGCGCAGCAAAGAGAATGTCATATAAGTGTGTAGTAGTGGAAATCTCCCGAGTGAAAATGGATTCCTAATTCGCACTTCCACACCGGAACAAAATATTGGCTGTCGTTTACGCCTCGTTCATATAGACCAAGTTGTACAAACTACATTTGGTGAATGTATAATAAGTGGATAATGAACAGTGATTGTTGTGAGAACAGTGACCATACTAATAACTGAATTTATGCTAAGTGATTATACTTTTCACTCGAGCGGACCTGAAATCTCGGATTAATATTATTTTCAGTTGGTGGTTGGCGTATGTGTGATAGTTTGAAGCAAAAAGTGTTTGAATAAAACTTGCAGCAGTATTAATTAACTGTGTGTGTTTAGTGGTACAGTACCTCGTACAGTATTAAATGTTTAAACTATACCAAGGATTAATAAATTGCTTGACTATCCAGCTGTGGCGAACGCATTGTATAAATCAGTTTAAAACGAAGTCCGAGACCTTTCCATTAGGCTGGTCCGTACACCAGTGCCTAGTGACTATTTTCATTAATTAATAAACTAGTAAAACCCAGTTGTTTTACAAGCTGTCACCATCTAGTGTAACGTGACACTGTTTTAGCCTCATTACTACACAGAGCATGAAGTATTTGTGACAAAGATAGCATTAAAGGTGAATTGGACTATCTCCAGAGAACTTCCTCATATAATGGTTATAACCAGTGCATTTAAAAAAAAAAAAAAAAAAAAACCATATCGACAGAAAGATTGTATTGATATCAAGGGCCTTGTCTTTCTGCCGTATCTGGTATGTGTAAAATAGGTAGACTGTTGACTCATCACAGAGCCAAAACAATTTTCAGACCACCCGCAAAAATTACAAACTTGGTAGGGAGCATTAAAGATGACCTCCTTTGTCGTACCCCTGGTCTGTATTAAATACCTTGTGAATGTAGCCGTGGTTATATCGGACATACGCAGCAATGTTTTGTGCAGTGATGTGTTGAACATGCAAGAAATATCTGTGTACTGGGGCGAGGAAGGGGGTGGGGGGAGCAAGAAGAGAACTCAGCTTTGACCAAGAATGAGATACAATTAGAAAAAAACTATAACTTTAGACCGAGTCAGGGCTTTTGGGACAGCATTATAAAAAATGCTGTAGAAATCAAAACAACTGATTCTTTAGTTAATAAAGGCACTGGTTATCCACTCAGTGTGTCCTGTAACCTGGCTATCTAAATGCTTCAACAGCTTCACATTGGTAACAAGCAGAAGAGTGGATGACGTCATCCCGCTGTGTTGGGTTTTGTCTTTCACCATTTCTGCGGTAGTGCATAAACAAACAGTTATTCAGTGACATCAATGGTTGCAATTGAGGGCTGAGATAGATTTCATCGAAATGTAACACAACTGTGACTATTTCACACGGCTGAAAGACAAAGCAGAGTTTATTTATTTAGTTCCTAATTGTATTATTTCGGGTGGGTTTGCTAAATGCTCTTCCTAATGTTCTTCAGAACTATGTGTTGTTCAGCTCTTCAGATAGCATCAACAAATCATAAGATGCTGAAGAGCTTGACTTACCCACTGGACCACATATATTTAAATATTTTTACCTACCCTATTTTCATTTGTTTTACACTTTCTTCTTTTTCACCAAGTTTTCCACACCCACCAAGCAATTTTTTTTCTCACCAATTGCCACTGTAAGAAGATTTTATGCTTGTTTCTTTACATCTTATGAGGGTGTAAACATGTGCAATGGCAAAGTGGCAAATCCTCTTCCCTTCCCTTATAAACAGTGGTGGATCCAACGCATGGGGGGGGGGGCTAAGGGGCTGAAGCTCCCCCCCAAAAAAAGTATTAAGGACCACTTTTTTTGGGGGGAGCTCTACTGATCTTTTAAGGGCGGCATGAGTATAAAGTCTACCTTTACGCAACTGAAGCCCCCCCCCCTCCCCCAAACTAAAATCCTGGATCCTCCAATGATTATAAACATCCAGAGATTTTCTTGTATTCTTTCTCAAATGTCTCCATAATATTCCCCAGAATAAAATGAACTTATGTACAGCAAGATTAGGGCTTTCACTTACAGCCAATTTCCTCTTACGTATAAAAAAAAAAAGATAGAACTCCTCCAATTTCATAGTTTGCCTGTCCTAATAAAAATATACCCTTTCTAACATTTCATAATCCTAAGACCATCATTAGAACAAAATAATATGTGATACTTATTCAAGAACTGTAATAACAGTAACAATTAACATGGGTACACGTCACTGCTATAGCGTAACTTATATATAGATTAGTCGGTGAAAGTCGGCACGTGTTACAGTTCTCCAAACAGCACAAAAAATTATTTGTTAGTGTTTTAGGATAAAACAAAAAATAGGGACTAAGTGTTACTAAATATTGAATTTGAAAAATAAGGGACACACTAAAGGTCATGGTAGAGTAGGAATTAATAGCTAATAAAGAGAAACAAAGTGATGCCAAAATCCCTAACAAATTCAGAGTTATACACTAAGAAAGAGGCCAGTTTTACTGATTCTACTTCAGCTATAACAAAACTCAGTGAATCACCTATGTGTGTATTGTAACAAAATAGTAACACAATAGAAAGTAACCACAGCATAGATGGCGTGATGGAACAGTTAAATATTTCATAGCCTGAGCTTGCAGATTTATGTTTTACGATTTTTCATCAGATAAAATAAGATTAGTTTTCGCAGGGTTGACTCTAGGCAAAAGCTATTTTGGAATAGTTGGAAAAAAAGAACAGAGAAAAAAATGTAACGGGAAAAAACAAAAGAAAGTTAGCAGATAACAAGTGAACGGATGTTTGGTTCTTGGATATCATGCGAGTGTAGCCTTATGAAATGAACCTGCAATCTTCAAGCAATAAGTATGAAATTGGTTCAATTTATAATGTTATATATATCACTCTACTAATGAAGGAGGACTACAGGATCGAAAAGTTTGCTCTTTGTGTGTACATGTTTTCTCCGTGTCTCGACGCTGCAGGAATCCTCCTCTATGGTAAGCAGTGGTTTTTCTCCTGTCCAGAAGTATATACTCTTGGTCCATAAACACGGGGACCCCCAGCTTGCAAGACAGCCCCAAGGTTCATTTCCTTTCAACAGATACCGCTGCAAATTATGCAGTATGCACCCGCCTTCCACCAACTTTACCAACCCCGTAACTGGGGAAAGCTTCCCTATCATAGAACCTGCCACGTGTGTATCCTCCCACCTTATATATCAACTCACGTGCAACCATTTCCCAGCCTCCTACATTGGTCTGACTACAAATCCACTGGTCAAAGCTGAGAAGTGAAGTATGATTTAAATAAATCTATTGAGTTTTGGTTGGATATCAATGAAGATTATCATTTTAATAATACATTATTCTGCAAACATAGACCATAACAATATTTATTTGGGGAAAAAACTTTTTCTTTAAACGAGAAAAATTTTCTAAACCTATTTTCTCTAGTGATAGCCAGTTTTGAACAATTTAAGAACCAGTAACCAGTTTTTTCCGAGTCAATATTCTAAGTAAAATCAAGCATAATTAACTGACACTGTTTGTTTCAACAAAACCAACAGTAATGAATTGTTCTGCCACCCCCTCTCACGGAAACCACGATGCTAGGTCATATACAAGGCAACAGGATTACTTTTCTTGTGCATCCATTCAAAATATAGACACATGAAAATAAATTAAATACACTAGCTTACCCACTTAAAGGGGAAAAGTCACAGTGTACTGTCATATTATCAAACCACTCACCTGGCTCCTAGCAGTTGAGCTAGAATTGTAATGAACTCTCTTTCTTTTCCAGCATAAGTGCTCAAACCTATGACACATCCTTTAAGTGGCTTCACACTTACGTCTATGGAGACTGGCTGATGGTAGTACTTGACAGGTAGTAGTTCACTACATTCATAGCAATCCTCCTGTGTAACCACAAATAGTTTATTCTAGCATTGGTATGATCAACAATATTTCATATATAAATCAAATTAGGATAGGTAAATGAGCCACCACTTACCTTTAGATGATGGATGTGGGGCGCGAACACACATAAAAGACACTAACACAAACAATAAAGAAATTTTCGGGAAAAACCCTTCGTCAACAAGAGAACATTATGAGAGGTGGGTGCAGCCGGAGATTGCCTCACAGAAAGACCGCCGGTTGAGAAAATGGTGGGGGTAAATTCAAACATCAGAAAAGTAGAGGGGCAGTGAAAAGGAGCTAATACCCGAGCAAAAATAAATATCCAAACTAATTTCTGGTTGGTGGGAAGATTATACAAAATATAATTAGAACTAAATATATATTGAAAAAATAAAATAAAAATACAAATAAAATTAAAATATATATATATATACTAGCTGACCCGGCAAACGTTGTTTTGCCATATAAATAACTTTCAAGTAATTTCTACGGTAGACAAAAAATAGCTTACTTATTGTAAGTATGTATGTATGTAAGAATGTGTATATTGTATGTATGTAAGAATGTGGTATATGCGTGAAATAGGCATGGAGCGCTGTGAACGATGAGGGAATATAAAAATAACAAAAGGCAAACATTATTTTTAAGTTATTATAATTTATTCCTTGAAATTATATATCATTAATTAATTAATTACGACAGTAACACTAACAAACAATATCAATCTCTTAATACTATAGCGTGAACAATATTTTTTGTTAGTCCTTCGCTATCATGGTGTTTATGAAAACAGCTTACATTATTATAAAACTAAATTCATACCTAAAAGGTATCAGTCCTGTTTGTATTTCAGGCTAACCACAACCTCTATTGATATTGCCGTTCGAATCATAGCTTCTTCTGTTACCTGTGTGTGAATACATGCACTGTATCTCGATCTAAATTTTTACCAATTCGAACTATTTACTTACGGCTGATATAGTGGCATCAGCAGTCTAACAAAAAGCTACTAATAATATGTCGATTTAAACAAAATACATACTTTTCTTTCAGGTAATTCATTACTTCGCGATTGCTTAACTAAATAGAAGTGTTATTAAATAACGCGCTAACCTCTGGTAACATCTGTGGCCGTTTTTAGTTCGGCAACGATGGCGGGGAGGATTACGTCACAGACGTACGGCCATGGCTTCACAATGACCAAACTTAGCCTTTTTTGGTATAGATTAATATCGATTTTTCGACTGGCAAATGAGATGCCGTCAAAGTTGTCAATTTTCCTCGTTTTGCTATCGCTTATATCTCAAAAACACTACTTAGGAACTTAAAATTTTGTCCCAAATATTTACTGCATTCCATATTTAAAGGGCAAACATCAAAAATACTTGCATGTAAAATACTTTACAACTTATGAGGAAAAAAGCAACTTTTTAACTTTAGTTCGGCTTACGTTATTATTATATTATTTTATCTAAGATTAATCAATTACGACAGTAACACTAACAAACAATATCAATCTCTTAATGCTATAGCGTGAACAATATTTTTTGTTAGTCCATCTTTAGATAACACAAACAAACTGGATGGTTTACCCACTCGAGAGCATGCCACGATAATTGTCCGTGTGAAAAACATGGTGTTCTCAAATCTAAGCCACAAATAGACATCGTTTGACCTTGGGATTTGTTGATAGTCATAGCAAATGCCAATGTAATCGGAAACTGAATACGTTTGAATTGAATTGGCATCTGTAGGTATAATAGGAATCCGTGGTATTAATATATTTTCACCTCGGAACTTGCCATTTAAAATGCTGGCTTCGATCACGTTATTCATTAATTTTTGAATGACTAATCGCGTACCGTTGCACAGCCGGGGCGGGTTCAAATTACGAAGCAAGATAATCGGAGATCCAACCTTTAATTGCAAATTATGCTGGCATGCCTGGCAAATCCAGTGAGTTCAAAAACTCTGTGGGAAAATTTACTGCTTAGCTGTCGTCGCAAACTGTATCAATAGATTTATATGATACCAAGTTCCCTGGCAACAACATTTGTATCTTGAGA